>CM065636.1:62828149-62905858 GCA_033220585.1 Dipteronia sinensis | reverse complement strand
TCTTGCATTTTATGTTTCTTTTCTTAGTTCTCATCTATTCAAGTCCTAGGAGATAATTGGAAGCAATTTGGAAGATTTTGGATCAAGCCAGAGTAAACAACATCTGCTGATGGGTCAACTTCAAGAATTAAACTGTATCATCTCAGAAGTAACTAGGTTTCGAACCTTATATGGTTGGAAAGGTACGGAAGTTAGCTTTCCGTAGAATTTTACGGTTCGTGATTTCGAGTTTTCTAGAGGAAGTTATGACTATTTTACTACCCAAAGGTCAGCTCAGAATTTCTACGCGGGATTTTGGAAATAAAGCATTACGGGCTGTCTATTCGGGAATGAAGGTCTTAGACGAATTTGTTATGTTTTGGAAGATTAATGAATGCCTAAAATTCACTTTGATTCAGTTTTAGTTGATCCTAAACTTTCCATGTTAGGATTAGTTGAAATTGGATCAAGATTCCTAAAGTTAAAAGGATTGTATTTCCTATTTTGAGTGACATTGAATTATCCTTATTGGAGGTTGATTAGGGAACTAAAGAAGACCCAATTCATGCCTATTTAAGTGGAAATACAGCAGAAAAATCATACACACAGCAGCAGAGGCAAGTTGAAGAGCTCTAAGGCGACATTCCATCTATTAACCGGGTTCTATCATTATTTTCTACTATGTTTCTCTTAGGCTTGTATTCATGACTATGAGGAACTAATTCTTTTTGCTAGGGCTACGATGTAGCCTAGCCATGATTATTTAATTATTTCGTTAATGTTAATTTCGAATTTTCTTCCCTATTGAGTATCTTTTGCTGCACTTAATTTATGTGTGCTTGAATTTGGATGTTTGATCACCATCTATTTTTAAGTAACTTGATGCAAGTAAGAGTAGATGCCATACTTTACTTGATTTTTGCTTCTTGCAATTGATACCATGAATGTCTAATTGTAGATGCCATGCAATTGGGATTTATGTGATGTTTTTAACAATTTCCATGGAACTTAATGGGTTTTTACAAATTTAATTCATCTAGATGCCATAGAGGATTAATTTGTATGAATACTTTTAGTGTAACCAGATGCCATGGCCATTAAATATATTTGGGAAAATTGATCATCAATAAGGGAAATTAATTAGAATTAACATGCCAAAGAAATTAAGTATGATTGGTTATGGTGAAATCGGATGCTCTAGTGTTTTGCCTATTTGATTTTCGATTTTGCTTTGCTGTGAACTTTTATTATTTTTCTTTAATTTTCTGTTCTTAGTCATAATTAACAAATCAATTCTCATTCATTAAAGTTTTCAATTTAAGGTTTAGTTTTAGTTTAATTGGTAAGACTTGTAGGATTAATTCAGTCTCTGTGGGAACGATATCTGTGCTCGGCTAGCTATACTATCTTTTGATTCGTACACTTGCGAGCAATTAGAATTTGGAGATAAATTGTTAATCATATTTTTCGCAACAATAACGAAACAATCCAACATCAAATCATGTATAATGCACAACATTAACACTAAATATAGACAAGTAAACACCAATAAAGTTCAATAAAACATGAAATCTTAAACATTCAAAACACGTATATTTATAAGTTAATAATTCTAATAAATGGCACACAGGCATTACAAATTCAAATATGGATTTAAACTTTGGTTTGTATACATAAACACAATGTGCCAGAACAAGGCAACTCCTGGAAATCTGACATCGGGACATAGTGTATTGTATGGTGATCTTAAATAGTAATCATGTATAGTAGCCTATATTGAATGTTTATTTCCACACAAACTAAAATAGCAACTGCAGCTCCTTTATTATTTTTATCAGCAACCGTTTTTTTATTTCTTATTTGTTGATCCAAAAATAACAAAACAAAAAGATAGAGAAAGATTGGGGTTTTCTCATGTCACCACCACTACATAGGAGAGAGCAAACAAATAATAAATGGCCATAGACAACTAAGAAATTTGTTGACACCAAGTTCACCACCAAACTCTTGCTCAGACAACCACTTCACCCACATCTCATGTTAGACCTAGATCCACATCTAAGAACACACAGACACCAGAAACCCTCTTTCCATTACCTCAAAACAGTTAGTTAGTGCAAAACCCCAGTAAGCTAATTATAAAAAAATGGAAAAATAGAAAGTTGAAATATAAAGAATAATAGAGAAAACAAAAACAATGGAGGAGAGATGGGGTGAAAAGAAATATAAGGAAGAAAGAATCGGCATAAACTTTACCAACTCACCTGAAATTATATTTATAGGCATATGTTTCAAACCTAATGGACATATTAACAATACTAAATTAGTTTAGGCCCATATAACCAATAAACCACATAACACTATAAGTAACAACAAAAATATAGAACTCCAACAAGATGAATTTCCTTTTTTATTGTAAATCCAAGTATTAGACATGGATGGATGTAAGAATGTCCTCTACTTTGCAAAATAACAATCTTTCAACACAAGATTTATGCAACAAATCATATGGACTTAATCTTAACACAAATTCTTACCAGATATTGCTGCTGTATGCTTCCAGCCACAAGATACCTGTGAACATGAATTTACCAAAGATTACAAAATAATGTGAAATTCATGCAAGGGCGAGATCTGTGTATCAATATTCTGATGCTCCTACATCTTTTCATCCATCTGATATGTCTTTTCATCATAGCTCAAAAGAAAACATGGATGCAGCCGCAAAAGCATCAGGGAAAGTAATGTTACTCTTCATGTTTTACATTAGACATAAAACAACAAAACATATGGAATCACAAACCTTGTACACAGTAGATTCTGAGAAAGGACCTTGAACTTTTTCAGGTGAATTAAAGACATACGTAGAACTGACAACAGAAAATACAACCAAAAAGTATATCAGCATGTATTAACAGAAACTCTAAACATGCATAACCAGAAAGTAATTATCCTAAGCTGAGGGTTCAATAAAGTTTGAACAAGAAGATACCCGATACCAAGGCAACCATTGTCATTGGAACCCCAACTGTAAAGTTCTCCACCACCTAGAAGTAAATTGTAGAAAGACACGAAAACCCACGATAAGATCACATTTCAAGTACATAACAGAAAGGGAGGATACAATAACATAAATGAAAATTAATATAGAATACCCACCCAGACACAAACACGCAGATAATAAATATATATATATATATATACATATATAGATTTATATGCATGAAAACTATACAAAAGACATTATATCCAACAGTGAGTTCTTCAAATTGATCACCATACAATACATCATTAAATAGCAATCTTGTTACCAACTACAGTACTGCACAAGAAACAGTTGATCAGAGATTGAAGATTCACCAAATGGTACCCGAAACCAATATTCATTTCAGCAAAAAAAAAAGCAGATATGATCAGATAGCTATAGAAATCTAACAACATTTAAACTTGATATGTATTTTGGGTTCTTGATGGGTTCAAATTTGATAGTGGAATTATTGAAAGACAAATGTCATGATTGATGGGTATATAGGGGCAGCCCTTAATTTTAAGGCAAACAACGACAGTTTTTCCACCGTTAAATAAAGAAACAAATTATGACATCAATTACCATATTGTCTATAGATGACATCATTATCTCTAGCTTACATTTGTCTTCCAGTGTTAATAGTTTGAGGTAGTATCATATAACATTAAACAATATTCGTCGTACCACTGATCAATTCAAGCTTTTTAATTTTCAATATCATCTGACACAAACACAACAGCTTTTAATACTCTATCCTATCTTTCTTTATACTGTGAGTTGAAATTCCTTCTATTGCTCGTCGTACACATTTCTGCTATTTTGTTGATAATCCCCTTCTCATAAAATTTGAACCTTCAAGATATCTCCTTCGATAAATTCCTAACATGTTAGTAAAAAAGCCATGGCCTGTAGACTTTCTCCAGGAAGCACTCGACAACTGCATTTTCAATTTTTTCCTCTGAAAAAGGCCTCTCCAATAAGGTGACTTCTTGTACTAAAATTTGGATCCCAACTTAAACCTTCATCCGAGTACAATGAGTACAATTTTTTGTAATAGTTGATAATCTTCTCTTCAATTTTTTTGGTTGTTTTCTGTGATGTTACCCTCTTTAGTTATCAATCTGTCGATAGAATTACAGTTTATTTTCCATTGACCATTCTATGAAACACCCTTTCTGATATTATCACCTTGCTTAAGATTCTGCCTCTGCTATTGATTAGTAAGAAAATAAAATAAAATAAAAAATTCATTTTTCTCTAATCTCAACATTGCACTCCTCATCTAATTTTCTCCCTCTTTTACTCACTTTTCTCTTCAGAGTTTCAGTTACCACATACACCCTCTCCCCCAACAACCACCCACACAACCCATGGGTACACAACTCATGGGACATATGTAAGAAAGGTGCCATAGAAGAAATCAACATTGTTTGAAAATCTCATGTAAGAGGCATTTACTGAATTATTATAAAGTTCAAACTGTCATAGATTCGTTATTGATTAGCTTCCGGGTTTCTCTAATCTACTATATCAGTAATAATTCTCTATTCTTAAAACAAAATAACCAAGATAAATGTAGAAGCTTACTTGTCACAATACATGTGTGGTAGCCACCACATGAAACATCTTCTGAATATGGCAGTTTGCTAACCAAGGATGGTGTTGTTGCATTGTTTCTGTCTTGAAAAACCTAGAATTATTTTCATAAGAATTTATTATTCATAGGTAAATAAATTGTTTCTCACACCAGGGTGAAAAGGGGTTTGGTTTATATTTATTTTAATAAAAAAAATTAAAAGAAAATGGTACAGAAAGGTAAAGAAAGATTTTAATAACATGAATTTTGACTGCTATAACCAATCAAAGCAGTAATTCTAGAACTCACCATCTTATCCACTGCTCTCTCACCAAATATAAAGACACAACCATTTTCTGAAAAGTTTAGAAAAAATAATGTTATGTAAGGGATTTATAAATTTTCCAGAAAACCTATTATCACAGAAGAAGTTAACCAAAGAAAAGACCAATAAAATACCATCTATGCAGGCTGAATGCAGCAACCCAGCAGCTGCAGTTTTAACCTAAGGTTTTTCATCCAACGAAGCCAAAAGAACAAGATGTTAATGAGGATGACACATACTAATCTCAGTGCTGAAAAAATCAATACAACCATTCCAGTATCAAAAGAGTAAAATACCTTGACCCCCTCAAGTTTCTTGATAAGTCTTGGTGTGTATTCACTACACAGAAAGCATCAGTTAATACACAAATAAGAATAAAAAGAAGTATTCCTACCAGAAAAGAGAAAAAGGAAAAAGTGTGCAAACTCATGGCTAAGAAGCACTGCCAAACACTACCAGAAAATTGACATTTGCAAGTCAGACATCAATTAATAACTTCCTGATACTTTGTAACAATTTCAAGAAACTCTTAATTGTCAACGATTTTATAGAGTTTATTAAACTCAAAAAACCATAAAGTTACAAATTGGAAGCAGCTTGGACACTACAAGTTACTCATATACAAGCTTGTGCTACACAAGATGGAGTTAATAATTTCTCTATAGTTTATACTTATTTTCAAATTCTCATCAGCTAGCCATCATACCTTAAGTTTTACATGCCAACTCACTCAAAACAGAAAATTACAATTCAACCAAGATATACAGAATCTTGTCAATGTATGGTTGAATTGTAATTTCCTGTATACATCTAGCCTTTATTAGTTATAGCCAAGCATCAGGTTTTCAAGTAACAATGAGGAAAGTATTGATTTTGCAAACAATAAGTTTGAGAGAAAATTCCTTTTCATCTCCGCACAAGAATAGTGCCTAGTGAAACAATCAAACAATTAAAGATCATAAAATCAGGAAATGCAACCTGGTGCTTCTTAGAAATCCTAAAATGCTTGATTCTTGACCATGTCCAAGTCTTCCAGATCCTCCTTCCCCCCAGCTTAGGACCCTACCTCCATCTGGTGGAAAACATGAACAAATATCAAGACAAAATAAGGATTACACCCCTAGCATTTCTTTATTAAAAAATGCAGCTACTAACTAGCATATAAAATAGAATCTGTCTTTTCAGTTCCAAACCAGTAACAGCAACAGAGTGTTCAGAACCCAAAGCTGCCAGTTTTATGAAGATTCCACTCAAGGATTCCACTATAGTTGGTACAGGAATTACTTTAGCTGCCTCTGCATGTGTACAACATAGCATTCACTGAAAATAAGTTTGTATGTAACATTTTATAGTTGTCTATGGAACTAATATTGCAGAAAGTAATAATGCTTGTAGAGAAAGAACAAAAGAGATGATAAGTTCTTATACCATAACAATTCAACTCCTACAGAATTATATCTGGCCACCAGCCAAATTTAGAGAAAATATCACATAATTATCTAACAAAAAGTCTTGGTTAGTTGTTACTTTTTCCAAGGCCAAGCTGTCCATTTGAGTTCTTTCCCCACATGTAGAGCTCCCCATCCACTACAAGAAATTGAAAATTGTTTTGGAAATACATTAGAGGAGAATATGCATTTACAAGGACATAATACACATATGAAAGCATATATCTACAAGTTGGCATATTTGTAGAATGATGAACCTTAACAAAGTGTTGAACTGAAATCTAAATGAGAAAAGAAAAGCATATTTCCAAATAGAAGAAAAACACAAATTCATGTAATCATTACCATCTGTGCGTACTTATGGGGTCAATCAGCTAGCCAAGCAAGTCTCTTCAATGCTAAATAACTGTTAATTTAAAAGGTTAAACTTGCAAGTAGCAGATCGGACTGGTGTCTTACGCAATTTAGGCGGTTGCCTACGGCCTTGCCAAAATTGAGGCCCCAAAAATGTTAAAACTTAATCAACATTTATGTTATGGGTTAGGATATATCAACTAAAAGATCTGACTTGAATTTGTGACTTCAACATTCATCCATCCATTCACTCTTAATCCAAGGGTGATGTATGTTGAAGTTAGAAATTTAATCACAATTTTAAGTTACTATATAGCCTAACTCATATTTTATATCTTAATATTTAAATTTACAAATCAATAATTTCCCTATTCTAAAACATAATCTAAGATATCTTCTAAATTTAAATTCTTTTAAAATTGTTAACGTTTACTACATTAATAACTTTACTATCTAAATTGTTATTTAAAATTTAATTTGATCATTATTTCTATAGAAGTGTTATTCACTCTCTTAGTCTCTTACTCTCTTGTAATATTTTTCACTTTAAATAAACCTCATATCTTCCTTTTTATCTCATTTTATCTAAAAAAATCTCTATGATTTGAAGAAAGTGAATATACAACTAAAAGGTTGTAGAATAAATCTTGCTTTGATTAAAATAAATTTAAAGATTAATTTTTTTTAATTATTTATTTTTATCTATAAAATAATATTATTATTGTTTTTCTAGTATAATTATTTGCTATAAAGTTTATTAGTTTGCATGAAAATACCTTTCAATTGTAAATATGCCTATTAGAAAATATGAATCTAGATATAAAATTATGCCATCATAGATTCATAGTTAGATTAATATTATTTATAGAAAAATAGTATATAAAACTCAATTAAACTTTTTTGTTTCAAAAACAAGAAAAATAATTTTTTAAAATAAAAAAATATTATAAAAATTAATATATTTTGTATTAAATATAAAAATACCTATATCGAATTTTTTGCCTTAGACCCCAGATACTATTTAGCCAGCACTGGTAAGATCCTAAACAAAGATATTACACTAACACATCCCTTCAGATGCGAGACCATCAAGCTCAAAAATAGACCAATGTGTATCTTCTTCTACTTTTATGTTTTTCAAGCTATTTTTTTTTAAAGTCCTTTTGTTCAGCTCCTCAAGTTGTCTTTTTGTGTTTAGTTTGTTCACTTTCCTTGTAGACAACTCATCCTTTTAACCTTCTATTTTGAATATATTCTTTGTCTGGATAAAAATACAAATATAATCATATCAAATGGGGGAACTCGTGACTTTTTTGTAAAATTGACTCTCATACCTTATCATGTAACAACTAGATCTAAAAGCGTAAGTTTAGAGGTATGGGTTCAAGCAGTGATATTAAGCTTTCTAACACTCTTGAACTAAGATAAGACGAAAACTGAATAGACTTTGGAAAATTGGGAGGCTATCTTAGGAAGAATATATAATAGCTGGATATATCCAAATGTTTTGAATATTAGTATTGAATCATGATTGATATACCAATGTCTCAGAAAAAGGATATAGAAATATGAAAAGAGATGGATACAGTTAATCAGCCTTATATGTGCCAATAGGGAAGAAATACAACAAGTTCTCTCTTTTATTTAATAAGTGTCACTGTACTTGAGTGCTTCTTTCATCTAGTTCTATTTTAACGGCAAAGGGTTCTGCATTCCCTTCCGTTTTCCTTAGAAAGAAGAAGAATATAGCTTTTACGAATAATGCCAAAACCAATAGATATTTACAGCTTTACAAGCTCCTAAGTCCTAACCTGTAATGGCAGAAGAGTGATGATAACCAGCTGAGATTTGCAAAATTTCCTTCCCAAGCCCAGAGACTTCAAGTGGCTCCTGCAGCAAAAAAGGAAGGTAAATAAACAATCTGAAAAATAATTCCTTACTCCATAGAAAAATTTAAAAACTGCATTACAAAGAACCCTAATCAGCCTGATATAACTTGAACAAGACCAGAGTCACCAATGTAAACTTAGATATGGAATTTTACATTCCCAACATGGAATAAGTTCATTTCATTTAGCTAATATGGATCGAGAAATAACATTCAGTAGTAATTTTCCTCTTTTTATTTTTTTCACAATGGAAAGGCGATCAAATTCTTTTTCTCCATTATCTTTACCAATAGAATAGCATGTGATGTGAGGGAGTGAGAACTTACAATGACTAATTAGGACAACTATTGATTCCTTAGGAGTTAGGACATTGATTCCTTAGGACAATGACTAATTAGAACTTTCCCTATTGTCTTAAGTTGTACATCATTTGCAAAGCAAGGTTAACATTTGATTCCGTAGGACAACTGTTTACAATGACAAATTAGGGGCTGTCGTACTTAAACTGTTTATAAACAATCTTCATCTAAACCAAACCAAACAAAGAACTTCTTGACAAGAATGCAATATGATACTGTCTAGTCCATTCTTCATCATCAAAACCTCTTCGTAACTACAAACATTTCAATCAAATTGCTTGAACATAAAACCTAAGTAACAAATAAACAAAAAAGAAAAGAAATATTTATGGCATGGATGTACAAACTTGCCAAATGATGCCTGAAATTCAACCTATCACAAACAAGTCAGTGCACATATCACTGACCAAGACTAACTCAGGTAATTACTACACATCAGACTAAATGAACTCAATATTGAACACAAGATGAATTCAACACTACATATCATGAAAATACTGATGTAATGATTACATAACAAATTGCTTTGAATTTGTTATCATACAAAAAAGTTGAGAACATCATACCAAAGTATAACTTGTGTTTTTTTGAATTCCTAGCTGTCCAAAATCATTAAGACCGGTAGCATAAACACGGCCAGATTCTGTCAAAGGAGGAGGATTATATATGAGGCTCTACCCGAACACGAACAACAGCTGACAATCTTCACAATTCATCACCAATTTAAGATAATTATTTTCTAATAAAATCAAAGTTGCAAGAACATGCTTGATTTATAAAATATGGATCACTGATTCACTGAATCATAAAAATTACAAAAGGATAGAAAACCTGTTAAGAAGAGAGTATGAGCTCCACCGCAAGCAATGGCTTTAAGGCTCTGATTTTCAAAGGCGGAGCAAACGACGGGCATCCACTGAGACTCCAAGCCGCTTAAACCCAAACGCCCGTAATCTCCATTACCCCACAGAGCAGCAAATCTCTTTCTCGGCGGCTCGCTGCATATCCATCTTCTCCATGAATCTCCTTTTAAATTTCTTATTAAATTGTGTTTCCTCATTCCAGCGAAACCTTTGCTCCACATTTTTTTTTTTCACTTTTTTGCGTGAAGTGTGACAACAGGGTTGATCCATTTCGTTTTAAACAAGTAGTTGGAGCAAACCGACTTTCATATAAATGTTGTTGGCCAAAATTTATAAATAACCCTCCAATTAATAAAGTACTTAAAACATTGCCACCAATCAAAGTTATTATTTTTAGAGACTTGATATTTACAATCGTTTTTTTTTTCTTTTCACACTTTTTACCAAGACACTCCATTGGTCCATTTTAATAAATTAAAATTTTAAAATGTCTAAAGATACTTCCATTTATTTCAAAATATTCTTTATTTTAATGGTCAAAATTCTTTGATGAGGATTTCATTAAAAAGATTAAAAAACATTAAATTGGTAACAACACTAATTCTAAAAATCCTTGTTTTATTTCAAAAAAAAAACATGTGTTTTTGTATTTCTAAACGAAGGAAAACTAACTTAAGATTTTTATTAATTGACTTAGTGTTAAATATATTGGATGATAATAAATTGAGTTTTAATTATCACTATAATTTAAGGAATTAATAAATTATCATAAAGTTATGAAGTTAAATAGTAGTGAATTATGATACCTTTTAGTATTTGTCACATGATTGTTTTCGATTCTATTTGATGTTAATTCTTTGTTTGCCTAGTTTAATCGATCTTAGTTTTAATTTATCATTTTTCTTTATCGACATCAAGAATTGATCTTCCAATCAGGAATGTTTTTACGAATATTATAAATTTAAATATTTTGTTTTGTATTGAAATTTTACGATTAATATATGTTAGGTTTTTGAATCAACGGCATTTTCTTTATATTGATTAGTTGTCTAGGTTTATATTGGCTCAAGCTTTAAAGAAGAATGACAACATATCATGCAAAGTGAAGTCTTTAAGAGGAACAGACTTTGTTGCACATCAAATGTATACCTAGATATTCTTTCTCTTGCAAAGTGTTTAGGCGCGCGCACACACACACACACACACACATTGCATTCATATGTGTCCCTACATTGTTGTGCTCAATTGGTATAACACATACACATACATATTGCTGTATGTACATGCATTAGGTTTATATTGACAACTTTTATGAAATTGCATGTTTTATGACTATTTCAAAGAAATGACATACTTGTGTCTATTGTGTTTTTTTTTGTTCACTTGATTTCGGACTTGAATATATTCTCATATTGTTCCTTATTGAGTCTCGAACGTTTCGGTTACTCATACATATGTTTTCGAGTTTTGATTTGGATTTTACGAAATTTTCGTGTGTCTATCATACATGAATTTCGTCCTTATATATAGAGTCAAATTCTAAGTTTTTGGTTGAAGTTTCATAAACGTTCATGTCCGTAAGAGAGTCCCCGTTCGTAATCCAAAAACGGATTCGAATTCGGAGTTCGAAAACCGGAGAACGGTCAAAAAACATGAGAAGCGCACGAGGGAAGAGAGGGGTGGCAAATTGCCAAGAAGCCCCTCTCATGTGGAGGCACATGGCCTCCACGGGAAGGGACTTTCTCGGCCCCCGAGGAGGCCACGCGCCTCCACGGGAAGCTGAGGTAGCGTGGCCTCCTTGGCTGCCTATGGTCCCCTCCACGCCATGTCATCTACCCTCTATTTCTTTCTTTTAAAATGCTTATCCCTCTCATTTGTCTTTTGAAGAAGATGTGCAGAATTTTTGTATAAGTTTTTTATCAACTTCAAAACTTTATATCTCACTCATTTCTCAACCAAATTGAGTGATTCAAAAAGTGAGAGATTCGTATTAAAATCTACTATCTTCTCCATGTAATTTTGAAGTCAATTGTTCAAGTATTTTTGGTGTTCAACATCAATTTCATGGCTGCACTCAAGTCATCAAGGTATTTGCTTATCTTTTAATTTTCTAAGGTTTAAAATGTTCAAATACCTTAGGTCTTCTTTATGTTTTGTGACTTGAAAAAATGTTGTTTGGAGATATTAATTAAATTATAAGCTATATTTGTCTAATTAGGGACTTAAATGTGATTTATGTTTTGTTAAATCTAAAACTTCACATGTTTGGGTGTTGTATTGTGACTAGCTTATATTCTAGGGCTATTAAAGTGATAATTGAATTTATTATGAAGATTGATAGCCTTTACATGTGCTAGGATCTTTTAATTGAATATATTTTAGGTTTAGCACATTTAATTTTATAATTAGAGCCCTTTGAATTTTAATTCATTATTTTTGTGAATATGTGCTCTAAATATTTGCTAGAGAAACTTGATTGAACATATTTTGTATTCTAGCATGTTTGATTTTAGTTCTAAAACCTTGAACATATACTTAGTGAATATATTATGTTTCAAGCTTTAGTTTGCTTGGATAAAATCTAAGATTTAAGGTCAAGTTTAGTTATCATGGTGAAATGGTAATGAGAATGAGAATATGAATGAAAAGGATAGGAAAGGAAAACTGATTTTTTGTTTAGTTGGAACTTTGGTCACGTTTGGTTATCATGGTGAAATGGTAATGAGAATGAGAATGAAAATAGAAAGGAAAGGAAAACTGATTTTTTATTTGATAGGAACTTTAGAATTAATCTCAGAATTAGTATTATTTTGTTTAGATAACAACTAAATGAAATGGAGTTAACTGTATTTTGACCAAAATACCCCTAATTACAAAACATTATAATAACATGATATATTATGGATAATAATAATAAACTATAATAGTATATATACTATTATATAATATATATATTATAATATTATATAATATATAATATATAATACATATATATATATATATTATATTTATAATAAAATATAATATATATTTTGGATAATAATAATAAAATATAAAAGTATATATTATATATATATTGTATAATATATAATATATAATACATATATAGTATATTATATAATAAATATAATGTATATAATAACATAATCTATATAATAACATAATCTATATATATATATTATATAATACAATAATATATAATATATATGTATATAGTATATAATATATAATAGTATAATATAATATAAAATTACATTTATATATATATATATATTATAATAATAATAATATAATATATATATATATATATAATATTTTAATATATATATATAATATCGGGAATGAGGGTATTTTTGGAATGGAGTTGAGGCATAAGAGGGTATTTATGGAATACCAATTTTAGTTTTGAATTGGAAAGGGTTTTTTCCATTGGTTTTTGGATGGAAAGCCCATTCCACCAAAATGGTGGAATCAACATTCCAATAGAATCTCCATTCCATTGCATTTTAGCAAACCAAACGTTAGGAATGACTTTCTTTCCATTCCATTCCACCCAATCAAACATAGCGTAAGTGTAATTTGATTAGATTTCATTTTCTAGGTTTTTGTTCATGTATTAAGGACTAAAAAATAATATTTGTGAACTTACATGTCTATTTCTAGTTTTTCATGAAGTGTACATAATCCATACATTTCATATGTGATTTGCATTATTTTGTGTAATGTCAATTGTTTGGATTATAAACTAGAAAAATATACATCGTATGCATAAAGCATATTTCTAGTGTCCATAGGATATCTTGATCATATATTCTATCTTGCATGTGTTCGCATAAACACTTATTTGATCATGTTAGAAAGCCTTGCATAGGCATAAAGTCTTTTGTTGGAACATACGGTTTTAGTTTGAGTAAGGGAGTCTTGACTAGAATCATGCAGATCTGTAGGTTGAGCATGGAGAACTCAATTAAAGACATACGGCTTCTAAGTTGAGTGTCGGCAGTTTTTCGCTAGTAAAAGGCCCAATGGCACGATAGAAGGGATATCCAATAGGAAGTAGATAATCATGTGGATTGGTCGCTTTGAGGGTGTACTTTTATCCAATTAGTGAAAAATGGTGTTGCTCGGAGGTGGTTGAATGATTCAACCCGTGGATGTTTCCTCTTCGGATTACCAAGTAAAAATAACGTGTCAAATGTCTCAAATTCAAACTCACTTATAATTGTTTATGTTTGAATTTGTTGTAATCTTTGATGTTGTAGGTCTCTTTCTTTGTTGAGTTGTTCCATTGACATGGATCCCCATATTGACTTTAATCAAGAATTGTCTGATTGTGGCAATAATAATGGTTGTGAAGAAGAACATGTTGATTATGAAAATAATGAAGGGGGGGGGGGGTGAAGAACACGTTGATAGCAAAATAACGATAGTGGAAGTTTAATTGAGGAACAAAAAATCTATGAGCGTTGTAATGGCTTGGAATTTGAGTCAAATGCTTATGCATATTCATATTATTTACAGTATGCTAAATAAACGAGGTTTGATGCTTCAAAGACACAATGTCATCGATCTAAGGTAACTATAGAATGAGTTGAGGCTAAGTATGCTTGTATAAGGGAAGGGACAAAGCGAAAAAGTAATGCTCTTAATCCCTGCCCTTGCTTGAAGTCAAATTTTCAGTCATTGTTGCATGTGAAAAGAAGGGAAGACGGAAAATGGTTTGTTCACAATTTTGTAAAAGAGCATAACCATGAACTTTCCCCTGAAAATGCACATTACTTTCCTTGTCATAGAAGAATTGCAGCATGTGACAAACATAGTATTACTTCTTTGCATGCTGTTGGAGTGAAGACAAGTAAAATATTTGCTAGATTGGCCAAAAAAGTATGGAGGGTATGAAAATATTGGTTTTATTAAAAAAGACATGAGAAATTTATTTGATAAGGAGCGTCGATTAGCATCAAAACCAGAGGATGCTAATGCAATGCTTGAGCTTTTCACAAGTATGTAGGAAGTGGGTCTGAAATTCTTCTATGCTGAAATTAGATGAATAGCATTGTTTGAAAAATGTGTTTTGGGTTGATTCCAAAGGCCGAGTTAACTATAAGATTTTTGGAGATTTTATTTTATTTGATACAACATACATAACAAACAAATATGTTATGCCTATTGCTTATTTTATTGGAGTAAATAATCATAATCAGTTAGCTATACTGGGATGTGCATTACTTGCAGATGAACTACTTCTTTTGTTTTGTTTTGTTTGTGGCATATATTAAGGAAGATCCTTCAAAAAATTGTCCTATTTTCTCAAATTGGTCACGTGTTGAGAAAACATGACAATTTTATGAAAGTGTTTAATAATTGCATTTATCATTTATGGACGGAGGAAGACTTTGAGCAAAAGTGCCATAATATGGTTGAAACCTTTGAGCTTCATGTGAAGGATTGGATTCGTGATTTGTTTAGAGATCGAAAGTATTGGACCCATACTTATATGAGTGATACATTTTTTGCTGGAATGTCTATAACATCCATGTCAAAAAGTATTAATTCTTTCTTTGATAAATATATGAATAAAGCAACTTCCTTGAAAGAGTTTGTTTAGCAATACAAGGTGGCGGCACAAGATATAGCTGAAGCGAAAAAGGAAATGGAACAAAAAACAAAACCAGGTATGCTCTTGTTTTTATGTTCGGTATATTGACTTCTATGATTCTTGCCCAGAGTTTATTAATTTTCTATTTCAGATTTTGCAGGAACAAGAAAACCAAACTTTTCAAATCTCTAACAACATTCCAGGATGGCTGCCAGATATGGTACCTTGTATATTTTTCTTTACTTTATATGAACTTTACACATATGGTAGCTCTAACAAATTTCTTCTTTAAAAGCAAACAGCCTAGTGTCAAAATTCTGATTAAATAGAAACATTAATGAAAAATCAACATGTGTAACATGTATTTTGAAAAAACGACAAACCTGGAAAGACCATTAGCATATGGAAAGATAAAAACCCATATAGAGAATTAAAATTAAGAAAAGTTTGCCCTTTTAAATCAAAAGTGATATATTTTTCTTTTTCCAAATCAAAAGTGATATAGTTTCACAATATATATTGTAGGAACAAGCAAATTTTGGATTGTCTACTTATGTGATAGACGACTCCTTGCAAATGGTAGTTTTATCCTCCTTCAAAATATCTCTTTCAATAATATACTTCTATTTTTATCACAACTCTAAGAATTTGTACTCTTTGTTACAACAATATACTTCAGATCAAGCTTTCAATAACTCTCACAACTGGCAAGGATGGATGCAAGATATTGTCTCTAGTCAACTTATGGAATATGAGAATTTTGTAAGATTCTTTTAGAAATTGGTAAGTTGATTATAAAATCTATCTTCATTGCTATATACAAGTTTATAACTAATAGATTGCATACTAAGTATTTCTATTTTTTTTTCTTCCATGAAAGTTGTTGAATTGCATCATACAAAGAGAACATTTTATTGTTTTGAAGTTTGGACATAGGAGAACAAACATAGTTAATTAAAATGTACTTGAGCAAAGAAGTGAACTATAACAATCTTTCAGATCGAGTGGCCAAGTGGTGGATGCTACATACATAGAGTTGATGTTGTGTTTTATGGAACATATTATTTAATTATGGAATATGACAATTTTATAAGATTTTTTGCTAGAATTATGATTGCTTACTATTCTACAGAAATTAGACATCTTATGTTTGTTTTTACCATCTTAGATTTTGAGTAGTTCTTGGAATTTCCTTGAATGCAATATGCAGACAACACTTGAATAAAATAAAACCTTTTTTTTCTTTCAGGAAATTTGTTGGATTTGCACCATAAAAACTATGAACAAAAAATGTATATTACAAAGCATTAGAAAAAAAATATCATGTTTCCTTAATACACATGTAGGACTTCTAGAAAATATTTTTAGGTGTGGTCCTGTAGGTGGGATTTTCTGAATTTAAAGAAACATAAATAGAAGACTTGAACAAAACAAGAAGGGAGGAGAGAGTGGCTGTTTTTTTTAATTATTAATTTGGTTGAGAGAAAAAGAAAAAAACGTAAATATGCTAGAGTTGTTGTTTGGTAGGTATCCGGAGAAGTGACAAAAAAACAAAAGATAGAAATAATCATCAAAAAAGTCGTTTGGTATTAATAAGGAGTAAAAATGTAAATAAGCTTTACAGCAAAAAGTGAGAGTTTTTTTTTTATTAAATTAAAGAGTGTATATATGTCAAGTGACGAATGGGAAATGCAAATGGAAAAGTTATATAGCATTCCCTTTTTTTCCCATCTACTATCAACTATCAACCCCTTAGCATACAATTCTTATAAAAAAAAACAGGTAATAACAACATACTTATCCAATTTTTTATTTTATTTTATTTTTTTATAAAAAAACACATACTTATCCTATTATCCATGACAATTTTAGCAAGAGTGGTACTATTTTTACCCTTGATGGCTTTATTCAGCCAATTGCACCACTCTTTAGTAAACATGTTGCCATTATAGAAAAGAAAGGAGAATTACAAATAACTCCCAAGGTTTGATGAAATGCAAACCATACCCTATAATTTAAAAATCAGCAAAAAAAAAAAAAATCCATGTTATTAATCGATTGTTAGTTGATTTTGGTTAAATCTAACAAATATAGTTATTGAGACCCTTTTCTATATAACTAAATAAAAATGGAAAAACAATACAATATATTTTAATTTAAAAAATAAAATAAGTTTCTTGCAAATTATGAAATGTATTATGAATAAAAAAAACTTTAATATAAAAACAAAATCTACGAAAAACACATATTGGTTTTGAAGATGTATCTACGGACATCTTCTCCATAAGTTATTTATCTTTTAAAGTAATTTTGTTCATATTTTTAATTCTTTTTATAATTTTATTGTTTAAATATAATATAATTTTTAAATATATATTTTAAAGTTTTTTTTTCCTAATATATATTTTTTGTCATTTAAAACTTTTATTCGTTTTTAATTCAATTTAATAGAAAATCATTCAAATAATCTTATTCTTTTTTTTTTGAAGTAAGTTCAAATAATCATATTCTAATAAGTTTATAGTTAAATTCAACTTACGACCTTTATATATATATATATATATATATATGCTCATTTTTCAGTAGAGGGTGCTATTTGATATTTCATCAAAAGTCTGGAAATTATTAGCAATTTTCCCTAAAAGGAAAAGTATCACCAAGTGGAAACATAACCAAGATGTGTTTCTCTTTCTCTCTCGCTGAGGCCTGAGGCCAGAGCATCTGTAGACTTAAAAAAGTTAGATATAAAGCGATTACAATAATTTATATCTTTAATGCATTATGTTTAAAAGCAAAGAGACCCATTAAGCAAAGTAGTGGGGTTCTCATTCTCATTCCAATTCCATCACCAACAAGCAGTAGAGTGTAGACTACTAGGCTCTCACTCACATAGTCACATATTCTCTTCCATTGCCTCCTTTTCTTTTATCAAATGCTTGGTGGGTCCCTGACACTAACCATTCAACTTCAATCAATTCCCATGAAAATTATCGCATTATTCAATTTGTTTCTGGTGCCACTCCCACCACCTTTTCTTTGCTTCATGCTGGGTTTGCAGCAACCATGGCTAAATCAGGTTTGTTTACATTTGTTTTAAGTTTTCTTTCTGGTTCTGGCGTTTACAACTGTTTTGATATGATGTAACGCACATATTTTCAAGTTCGTCTTCTTATTTGACACAACTGCTTTTCATCTAATGCTGGATTAAAACGAAAATTTCTCTGTAACGTTTTTACAAACACCTGGTGTGCTTTGAAGACATGTTTTGGTGGTTTCTAGAGTTATTTATAATCATATGATAAACAGCTGATGGGTGGGTTTACTTTTAGTCTTTAACTGCTGGATGTGAATATGATATTCTATTTTGTTGCAGATAACAATTAGGAAAAGAGAAGAATTTTGAGTCACTAAATTTTCACATAGGACCAAGAAAAAATTTCTCATTTTTGATGGAACCTATTTTATTTTGTAAGCTGCTTAAAGGATTTTGGTGGAATGGAGTTAACTTGCTTTTACTCTTTTAAGTTTCAGGAATCATGTACTATTGCTGGTTATATAGTCTTCTTCACTTTGGATATTGCTGATAAAACTCATGTTTCAAAATTCAAACAAAAGAATTGTATAGTATATTATGAAAATAGGACCTTACTTTTATTTGATGACTGTTTAGAATCATATAGTTGTAAAACATCGGTGGACTTTATTTCCGAGTTGTTGTAATAACAAATCAAATAGAGTTCTCTCATATACATGTTTTAATCCAGAGATGGAGCCAAAAGTTTTCATTTTGTGAAAGGTTGAAATAATTGGGCACGAGAGGTATAAAATTGATGTAGAACTGACACAAAGAAAGTAAATAGATATAGTATTAGGGTTTAGAGAATGATAGAAATGAGAGGAAATGGGGGTAACAATAGAGGA
Source organism: Dipteronia sinensis (assembly GCA_033220585.1). Lineage (NCBI taxonomy): Eukaryota > Viridiplantae > Streptophyta > Magnoliopsida > Sapindales > Sapindaceae > Dipteronia > Dipteronia sinensis. The sequence continues at coordinate 62,886,517 of CM065636.1, read as the reverse complement.
AAGGAGAAAACATTAGAGGAAAAATAGTGGAGAAAAAATTAAGAGGGAAATAAAACCCATTTTAATTCATCAACCAGAGTCTCCTTAAACAATAAAGATATGCCTCAATTTATAGAGACCAAATCCACACCAACTAATTTTATCATACTTATATTGTATGAATAAATGATCATGATAGTTGGAATCAAAAGCTATGCAGAGCTGAGAATCCTATTTTCTGTTAGATAGAATTTAAAAAACTCCTCTCCATACTAAAATAGTAAATTTTCTAGACAAATGAGAGACCAAGATTATGGTATGTTTACTGGAAAGCATAATATATTCTAACTTACACCCCTATTTTATTGTTAGGATACTCTGATTCATTTTCTCTAATTCTGTTGAATTTCATTCCTATACTTGGTTTGTAGATATACTTCTTTTTGTAAATATGCATCATGATACAATCTCTTAACAATGTCTTCATGATTTCTCTTTTGTGTTTGAAATGTTAAATTCTTCATCCTTAAATTCATTTAACAGTCATTTGTTAGATAATTAGCCGAAAACTCTATTTGTATTTTTCTTTACTTTTTTGTAACTTGCCATGATATTCATTTTTTGCTCTCAATTCCCAAAGGTGGCAAGAAATTGGCATGTGAATCTTTCTTGGTCATTCAAGGTCGTTATGTGTTTGGAGCATTCCTCAACTGTTGTCCGCGAAAATTAATGATAAAATGGTTGATCCTCCTCATCTTTTTAAATTTCTGTCTTTCATCCAAGGAGCCTGATGTTGAAGGTACCATGAACTATTATTATATTTTGTCTGTAATTTTTATTATTTTTATTATTTTTTTATTTAGCCAAACTGTCTTGTAGGTATTTCAATTTTGGTATGTAGGTGATCTAGACAATGTGTAGAGGAGGCAACCTTTAATGTTTTTTCTCCTTTCTATTTTATAACAAAAAAAAAAATCTGATTAAGGTTAATTTTATATATTTATGTTTATTACATACTCAACTGATCTATATTTTTTCATTGAGTTTTCTGTAAGATCATCTTTGACAATATTCATACTTGTTACATTTTGGCCCCTCCTGCTGACAATCTTTTCTTCATGTTTATACATTTTTTTGTTGATTGTCTTCCTTTCAAGATAAATACAATGGTTCTAGGCTTGGTATGTACTAGCTTTTTGAAGTTGCCTCTTATATTGTAGTTGAGCAGGAGATGGTAAGTGACAGTGATTTTTTTGATGCTTTGCTGGTTAATATTGACATAGTAATCCTTATATAAATTGGCCTGTAGTTGTGCTCTAAACAATAATAAAAAAAATGAACACAATAAATGCATTCCAAAAATTTGGTCCAATTACCATTATATATCTAGAAGTGTAACCATTAGTAAGTCAACTAGAATACTAATGGAAAAAATTATATGGGTTGCTGATTGCTTCTGTCAGCCTTTACTTGCCATCTTTAGGGTTGCTTTGATGATCAACAACTAGGTTATACACTTCTGCTAATTGTCAGGTGAAGCTCTGATTGAAATCTTAAGGGTTCTCAATGATACTGGTGGTCGAATAACAGACTGGAATGATCATTTTGTGAGCCCATGCTTTAGCTGGTCTCATGTCAGTTGCAGGAATGGAAAGGTCATATCCCTGTAAGTCCAATCATTAGCAATTAAAGATGATGAATTACAATAATTTGTCTGATTAGTGCATTTTGTAATTATATTCCATAATTTCAATGGTCAAATTTGTTAGTCTTTGCATTATGTTCAGTTTGTATTAACTTGCAGGACCCTGGGTTCAAATGGATTTTCAGGAAATCTTTCACCATCTATTACCAAATTGAAGTTTTTGGTTAGCTTGTAAGTTATCCTCTTTATGCTTAATGTTAACTATTTGCAGTAAGATTCATCTTGTAGATTGAGAGAGTGCTTCATTGGCAGATTCAATCAAACACAAGATGATGACAATTGGCACACACAACCTCTTAATGTTAATTTGTGATATACTGTATTTATTATCTGGCAATATTATCTCAATTGATCCGCACTTTGTTAGTCAAATAAAAAGGAGTAGAAAGAGAAATTATATTGTCAAAACCTATTTTAACAGTTAACTTAAAACAGCATCCATAACTATTCTAACCTTAAGGAAGGTGATAATCAGAGCAAGCTAAAGCTATGTACAATCGGCAACACAAGAATAAAACCACAAGAACATTCCAGAACATCTACACCTCAGCAGCATTCCGGAACATCTACACCTCAGCAGCTTTCTAGAAAGATTAGAGAAAATGACTAAAAGCATATCATCCCTACACTTGTCCTATTTTCCATTCTTCTTGTAACATTCTTTATTCTAGAATACTCTACTGCATTTGGTATATAAACATTACTGTACAAGCTCAATATACACAGAAAATATAAAACAAATATTTACTTAATTTCAGATTTCTTTATGGTATCAGAGCCGTTAACCTCACGGTAAATCGATCCTATGGCTCCTTCCTCTGAATCTCTTGCTACTTCTACTTCCTCCTCTTCTTCCACATCTACCACTTCTGTCACAGCTATCTCACCTCATCACATTGCTAATCTCATACCTATCAAACTCACTCGTGAAAACTACCTACTATGGAAATCCTTGTTCGTCCCAATCCTACAAAACTCAGATCTCTACAGCATCCTAGATGGCTCTGACCCTTGCCCTCCAAAAACCCTTCCCGATGATCTACCAAATCCAGCATTTCAAACATGGGTTACTCGAGATCGTACCTGTAAGATCTGGCTTCATGCTGCTCTGTCAGACTCTGTGCTTCCTTATACAGTTGGATGTGCTACTGCCAAGATTCTTTGGGATACCTTGGAGAATCGATTTGCTGCAATTACTCGTTCCCACATTCTTCAGTTAAAAGGACAGCTTCAAGTATTGAAGAAAGGTTCCAACTCTATGATGCAATACCTTGAACAGATGAAATCGATTGCCGATGGTCTCGCCGCTGCCGGAGCTCCACTTGATGACCTAGATCTTATTGCCCACACTCTTCGTGGTCTACCATCAGAATTTGACTCATTTGGAACCTCAATTCGACTTCGCGCTGAACCAATCGATCCAGAAGCTCTCCATGGTCTTCTAATCAATGAGGAAATCGAATTTCAGCAACGAGAATCTCTAATCTCGTCTGATAACACCACTTCCTCTCTTCAAGCCTTTCAGGCCTTTATATCACCAAAGCCCAATAACCTTTCCTATAACAATACTGGCCCAAATCTGAATCAATTCTCTCCCAAACCTCCACTCTTACCCAACCCATCAACACCAGCCTCTCCTCAAAATTCATTTCCTCGTCCCCAATACTTCAACTCAACCCCAAATCGGAATCGGTCAAAATTCAAGGTTCGCTGCCAGATATGTAACAAACCCAATCACACGGCTCTGCAATGTCGAAACCGTGCGAACTTTATATTTCAGGGCCGTTCTCCTCCGCCCCAGTTTTCTGCCATGACTGCAGCTCATTCTTCTTCATCACTGCCATCTCTTAACTCTACCTGGTATGCTGATACAGGCGCCACCAATCACATCACACATGACCTCAACAACTTGACTATTCAAACTCCATATCAAGGCCATGACCAAGTTCTTGTTGGTAGCGGTGAAGGTTTGCAAATTGCTCATACTAGCCATTCCATTGCCTCTGCCTCTAACTCTCAATTTAAATTGAAAAATATTTTGCATGTTCCCCATGTCACTTAAAATCTTTTATCAGTTCATCGTTTTGTTTGTGACAATCATTGTGTTCTTATCTTCATCCCTTTTGAATGTATTGTCAAGGATCTAGCCACGGGGAGGAATCTATATCGAGGCCCTACTGATGGTCATCTCTACCCAATCAATCTCTCTCTATTCAAACAGGTTTCTCCAGCTGCTCTTCTCAGTACCAAGGCATCCTTCTCTCTGTGGCACAAAAGGCTTGGTCACCCATCTCCTCAAACCGTTCAACTAATCATCTCTAAGAACTCTCTTTCGCTTCATGGATCCTCCACCCCACCTTCGGTTTGCAATGAATGTCAATTAGGAAGAAGTTCTAAGTTGTCTTTCAATAAATCAGATTGTATTACATCTAATCCTCTCCAATTAATACATACAGACATTTGGGGCCCTGCTCCTTCCTCTTCCATATCTGGTTACCGTTTCTATATAATATTTGTAGATGATTTTTCTCGATTTACATGGCTTTTTCCCCTTAAAGAAAAATCCCAAGCTTTCTTCATTTTTCAGCAATTTAAGACATTGGTTGAGAATCAATTTGATCTTAAAATCAAAACCCTCCGATGCGATAATGGTGGTGAATACACAAGTACACTCTTTCGCCAATTTCTTGCCGCTAGTGGTATTGTCCAGCAATTTACATGCCCACATACTCCTGAGCAAAATGGCATGTCTGAACGGAAGCACATGCATATAATTGAGCTAGCAAGAACCCTATTTGCTCAGTCATCACTGCCTATCGAATATTGGGTTGAGGTGGTTCATACATCTGTGTATTTAATTAATCGATTACCTTCTTTCTCTTTGCAGAAACTCAGTTCTCTTCAGAAGCTACTTCATTGCAAGCCTGGTTACAATTTTTTGAAGGTTTATGGGTGTGCTTGCTTTCCCTGGTTGAGACCCTATTCCAACCACAAACTTGAATTCAGAAGCAAGCGATGCATTTTCATTGGATATGGTATAAATCAGAAGGGTTATCGCTGCCTTGACCCAATCTCAGGACGTGTCTACATCTCCCGGCATGTTATGTTCGATGAAGGCCGATTTCCTTTTACCGAATCCTGTCCGACACCAAAATCAAATCAGCTTCCTTCTACCACTTCACGTCCTGCATCTTTACCCTTACCACCTCCTAGAAATACATCATCACTGGCCAGTAGTCCATTACCACCACTATCAACTTCACCTACCAACCACATATCTCCTACACATGATTCATTCCCACCGCCACCTCTGTCCCCACCTCCACCAGTATTGCCTACCCATCCAATGCAAACAAGATCAAAATCTGGTATCCATAAACCCAAAACCTTCATGATTCGTCATCCTATTCCACAGGCCTTACTTGCCTCCTCTTCATCCCAGCCCATTCCCACCACTTTCAAACAGGCAGCTCAACGTCCAGAGTGGTTGCAGGCAATGAAAGATGAAATTGCTGCCTTACACAAAACTAAAACGTGGACATTAGTTCCTCCTGGCCCTTCTCAGAATCTAGTGGGTTGTAAATGGGTGTTCAGACTCAAGCATAATGCTGATGGATCTATCAACCGTTACAAGGCGCGTCTTGTTGCTAAAGGATTCAATCAACTTGAAGGCATCGATTATACTGAAACTTTTAGCCCTGTAGCTAAACCAACCACAATTCGGATCCTTCTCACATTAGCAGTTCAAAATGACTGGAGCATATCTCAACTTGATGTTTCGAATGCTTTCCTACATGGTCATCTTCATGAAGAGGTGTTCATAGTTCAGCCCCCTGGATTCGAAGACACGCACCATCCCAACTTTGTCTGCAAGCTAAATCGTTCTCTGTATGGCCTGAAGCAGGCTCCTCGTGCCTGGTATGAAGAGCTGCAGCATGCCCTCCTCTCTCTTGGTTTCGAAACATCTGCAGCAGACACATCTCTCTTCATCAAAAATGATGGTTCCTCTGTCACCTTTCTTCTGGTCTATGTTGATGACATTGTCATCACTGGGAGCAACCTACTTTACTGTAAGCAACTCATATCTCAGCTTAGCACCCAATTTGCAATTAAAGACTTGGGGTCATTACACTACTTTTTGGGTTTAGAGGTCTATCGTCATTCCTCTGGAATTTTTCTCTGTCAATCCAAATACACCACCGATTTGCTCACCAAGACAGATATGCTTCAGGCGAAACCATTTCCATCTCCTGCCACAACTGCTAAATTAGACTCCTCCTCTGGTGAACCACTGTTGAATCCCTCCTCTTATCGCTCAATAGTTGGTGCTCTTCAATATTTAACATGGACTAGACCTGACATTACTCACTCAGTTAACCAGGTCTGCCAATATCTCCATGCTCCTACAACAGCTCATCTTACCGCCGTCAAGCGGATCCTTCGATATCTGAAAGCCAACCCTCATTACGGCATTCAGATAACGGAAGGTCCACCTCAACTCACTGCTTTTTGTGATGCTGATTGGGCAGGTTGCCCGGATGATAGGTGTTCGACTACAGGATATTGTATTTTTCTTGGTAATAGTCTTATTGCCTGGTCTGCCTAGAAACAGACCACAGTTGCTAGGTCTTCAACGGAGGCGGAATATCGTGCTCTGGCCATCACATCGGCTGAAATCCTTTGGATTAGCTCGCTCCTCAAAGAATTACTCGTTTTTCTACCCACTCCTCCGTTGTTCTACTGTGACAACATCAGCGCCATTGCCCTTGCCGCTAATCCAGTTTTTCATGCCCGAACGAAGCACATAGAGGTGGATTAACACTTCATTCGGGATTTGGTCACATTAAAATCAATCTCTATTCAACATCTTCCTTCCTCTGTTCAACTGGCTGATGTCTTCACCAAAGGATTGTCTACCGATCGCTTTTGTTCTCTTAGTTCCAAGCTAATCACATGTGATCCACGTATTAGCTTGAGGGAGCATGATAATCAGAGCAAGCTAAAGCTATGTACAATCGGCAACACAAGAATAAAACCACAAGAACATTCCAGAACATCTACACCTCAGCAGCATTCCGGAACATCTACACCTCAGCAGCTTTCTAGAAAGATTAGAGAAAATGACTAAAAGCATATCATCCCTACACTTGTCCTATTTTCCATTCTTCTTGTAACATTCTTTATTCGAGAATACTCTACTGCATTTGGTATATAAACATTACTGTACAAGCTCAATATACACAGAAAATATAAAACAAATATTTACTTAATTTCAGATTTCTTTAGAAGGCACCTTGGAGTTGTGGACTATAGGAGTTGTGTTGACCAATCTATCTCTATCTTAGAGAAAGTACTTTAGCAAATATATTCTTTTGTATTATATATATTTTTTTGCATTACCAACAAAGAGCCTATTTATAGGCTCTTTTTTTTTTTTCTAAAAAAAGAACTTAGAATATAAAGTGCAAAATATCTAATATGGTAATATATCAAATATAATTAAACATATAAGGTAATCTGTTATATGAAAGTATCACATATAATAACATCCCCCTCAAACTCAAGATGATGAAGAAGAACCAACACTAGTTCGAAAGAGAAGCTTATGCGACATGTACTGACTTGACTGAAAGATCAAAGATCAAATTGATTGAGAGGTTGAGAAATCCTTGATTGAAATACTAAGGAGTTGGTTTGAGAGACTTATGAGCCAGCTTCATTGAGATATTAAGAAACCGACTTGATTGAAATTTGAGACTATAAGTAGAGAAGAAAATTACATGGTTTATGGAGACCTAGAATTAGACTAGGAAAGGAATGAAATAAATCTTTCGGTCAAACATAGCTAATACATGACTAATGCCCAACCATACTGTTTTAATAGTGCCAAATTAGTCTTTGTATTTTTAGAAATACATAAAAACCCCACCAACGTTTTCAAAAATAAACGAAAACAACCCTATTGTTAGTTTGGCGGTGTTAAATCTAATAGATTAAGGGTATAAGAGACATTTAAATTTAAAAACTGGTTACTTTTGAAAGAAAAACATAAGAGTAGTCTAAGGCATGGCAAATGTCCAAACCATATTTTAAAAAGCCAAAAAGAAAGCATGACAAATATCCAAACCATATTGAAAAAAGTCAAAAAGAAAAATAATTTTTATTTTTTTTAAAAGGAAAATAAGAGAAGGCACAGAAAATAATTTTACCTCTCTGTACTTTAATATCTCTCCATCGCTCATTTACCTAAATTTAGTATTAATCAATAACATGCAGTATATTTCTTGTTTCATCAATAAAATTCTTAGTTTCATATAAAAAAGAGAGAGAGAGAAAGAAGGAAAGAGAGAAAGTGAAGAAAAGAAATGCAGCATATAAAGTTGTAATTTTGTTTACTTTTGAGTGAGGTGTTTTATTCACGGTAGTAAATTGTGGTCGTGCTCTGTTGTAATACTGTACTTTATGCAGGGAATTACAGAACAATGAATTATCAGGTGCATTACCAGACTTCCTTGGCAGCATGGTTCACCTACAGAGTCTGAATCTTGCAAATAATAAATTCAATGGTTCTGTACCTTTGGCTTGGGGTCAGCTATCCAATTTAAAGAACATGTAAAGATCCATTTATAATTTTTTGAATATTCAAATCTTCTTATTCTTCACATTTGTATGAAGAAGGATAAATGTGCTTGGAACGATCTAACATGAATAATGTATTGCTTGCATCCTGTTTCTACCTTAGGTCAACTATAAGAAGCCTTTAAGGCTCCTTGTTGTTGTCTTTATTGCTTTGGTTTAATCACTTATACCACTTATAAGCTTTTATGCTTTTGAACACTAATTTTTTCTTATGCATCTCTTGTTTGACAGTGACCTTTCATCTAACGATTTAACTGGAAGAATTCCAATGCAACTCTTTTCAGTTGCAAAATTCAAGTAAACTACTTCGAAAACTTTCTCTTTATAATTCTAAGTATTGTAATATGATACTGCAATTGGTTCTTTATCTGTTTTTAGTAAGCACATAAACCTTTTTCAATGGTGGACATGTGTATATCAATTTAGTCAAATTAGTTTTCAATTAGCTTACAAAGAACATTCTAATGATTTTTGGTGATAATGAGTATTCCTAAGGTTTTCGAGTGAATTGATTTGTTGCCATATCTAGCATCTAAAATTGCTTGGGCATTTGCTTATGGTCAATACTGCATATTTTTTTTAACAGTTTTGTAAAATGATCCAAGAGTAGTGGAATTTTTGAATAATCGAATGCAATTACTGAAAAATGATGCTACACTTCATTGATAATCAGCAATTTGAAGCTATACGTATTCAATCTTGTAGTAATAAATTTGTCATGTGATTATGTTTCTTCGACCTCATTCCCATTTTTGAAGTGTATCAAGTTCCAAATTTCTAATTTTATTGGGCTATTTGCTTATGTAATCCAAAGTGCCTTTTGCATATCATTTTATGTTTATGTTTATCTACACTTAAATGTTATGCTTGCATCACACACCTTTCAATCATATCAGTGCCATCTGCTTTGCTTCAAATACTCAAGGGATTGTTATTGACTGTGTTATATTGTCAGCTTCACAGAAACACGTCTCATTTGTGGCTCTAACTTGGAGCACCCTTGTGTGTCAAGCTATCCTCTCCCAGGTTCAAATTATTTTTTGCTTTCTACTTCGTAAAAACGTTAGTACCATTGTCAGGTTTTTTCTTTAAAGCATAGACTTCTAGGATCAATGGTAATTTAATATGAAATCATAGCCCATTTAATTGAGTTTCTGTGTCCAAATCCAGAAAACTTAAATATCATTCTGTTAATCACAGCATAAAGCAATATGAGCCAGCGTTTGGATCTACTTGACAATAGCCTGCTAATTAAATCTAGAGTTACACATGAGAGGGTTGTGTTAGAAACTGAATATTATTATAATCTTTTCTATAAGCTCATGCTTTTGGGATTAATTTGTAGTTCAAACACCACTTCTGTCTGAAACTTTGACAAAAGTTGAACTTTGATAATTTGACAGTTTCGACCAGCAGATCAAAACTTAGAGTTGTTATTACTTCTGCAAGTTGTGGTGCTTTTGTACTTTTGTCCCTTGGGGCTATCTTTGCATACCGATATCATCAACTGCACAAACTCAAACATGATATGTTTGTTGATGTTCCAGGTAACTCCATTTTACCTTTATTGTTTTCAATTGCTCAAACGAAATGATGTGTACCGATCTTAGTGATTGCATTTTCAGATAGCAAATCCTTATATGTGATTCTGAAAAACAAAATATCTGGCATTTTCTTTTTCTGATTTTAGGTGAAGATGACAGCAAAGTTTCTCTCGGGCAGCTTAGAAGATTTTCTTGGCGTGAATTGCAACTTGCAACTGATAATTTTAGTGAAAGCAACATAATTGGACAAGGAGGTTTTGGAAAAGTTTATAAAGGTGTCCTCTTAGACAGCACAAAGGTTGCGGTAAAACGCCTCGCAGATTATTATAGTCCTGGTGGAGAGGCTGCATTCCAGAGGGAAGTCCAGCTTATAAGTGTTGCTGTTCATAGGAATCTTCTACAGTTGATTGGGTTTTGTACAACCTCATCCGAGAGAATCCTTGTTTATCCTTTCATGCAAAATCTTAGTGTTGCGTACCGCTTGAGAGGTATTTTCCTTTTATATACTCTGGTCTTCAGTTATTCTGTTCTACTTCACCTTTCCCAATATAAACTAGACTAGCTAACTCTGCCAGCATGTCTATCTCTCATTTCATTAACATTGAGTTCATTCTGTTTTCATTTTATATTTGCTATAGATTTAAAACCTGGAGAGAAAGGCTTGGACTGGCCAACAAGGAAACGTGTGGCATTTGGTGCTGCCCATGGTTTGGAGTATCTACATGAGCACTGTAATCCTAAGATAATACATCGTGATTTAAAAGCTGCAAATATCCTCTTAGATGAAAATTTTGAAGCTGTTCTTGGTGATTTTGGGCTAGCAAAACTAGTTGATACAAAACTGACTCATGTTACCACTCAATTGCGGGGTACCATGGGCCATATTGCCCCAGAATATTTGTCCACAGGGAGATCTTCAGAGAAGACGGATGTGTTTGGATATGGTATAACACTTCTTGAACTTGTAACTGGTCAACGTGCTATAGATTTTTCTCGCCTTGAAGAGGAAGAGGATGTTCTTCTGCTTGATCATGTAAGATTATCGACCAACTTTGCTCACTCCTAGTTAATCTTTGAAGTTACCTATATTTTGATATGCTTTCTACATTTTTAATCTTGGAGTTTTTTGGTTTTATGTTCTTCCTCTTTTGCTTTTGATATATTTTATGTTACTTAACTCATTCTTCTCTTTTTTGTTATAAAATAATTGTTCTTTTAAATTGATACTATAGTTATAATTAAAACTCTCATTCAAATACCTTATTGTATTTTGTAATAATTCCAAATTCCACCTAAATGCAAGAATTAGGATTTGTTTAAATCTTTTTAACTCTAAATATTGGGGTAGGACTTATTTGTGGCTTAATTTTTTTGTTATTGCTATAAAATTTTAGTGTTTAGATGAGCTTCAAGTATATTTTTTTTCTTTTATTTTAGATTGGGTGGGTTTGGGGAGTTGCGGTCAATTTGCATTGAATTATAATATCTTAACCTTAAAACAAGGAGAATGCCAAAATTCATGAGAAGTTGTGGCTCATTTATTTTTATTGATTGCGTTGATTTCACGTATTTGAAGTACATTTTCAATATATCAAGCAACTTTTTAAAAATAAAATAGTGTTGTAACTTCTAAACATTAAATTCTATTGTTTGCCCTAGTTATTCAGATGATGTTGATTCCATGGAGTCTACAAAATTCATAAAGAAAATAGAGAAAATTAGAAAATGACAAGGAAATCATCTTCACAGCTATCAAATGACAAAAAGTTTTGAAATTGTCAACAAAATAGTGTATCCCTTAAAAGTTTGTTTTCTAATTTCAGTAGGTTTACTGTAGAGATAGGTATTCTGTCAAAAATAGTCCTTGCAGTATCAAGTAGCTTGTTGCATGTTTATTAATAATATTTTTGATGAATTGTGCTTTTGTGATATGTAGAATAACATCATATAAATGTTTACAGATTAAGAAGTTACTAAGGGAAAATAGACTCGTCGACATTGTGGATAGAAACTTGTTTACTTATGATTCAAAAGAGGTTGAGACTATAATCCAAGTTGCATTGCTATGCACTCAAAGCTCGCCTGAAGATCGGCCATCGATGGCAGAAGTGGTCAAAATGCTGCAAGGAGATGGTCTAGCTGAGAGATGGGCTGAGTGGGAGCAGCTTGAAGAAGTAAGGAATCAAGAATTCTCACTCATTTCTCACAACTTTGCTTGGGGAGAAGAATCAAGCATCGACCAAGAAGCCATACAGTTGTCGAGAGCAAGATAAGAGCATTTTCCATGTTAAATCAATTTTGAGATGACATTAACCCATTACTCTAATTATATATGTTGTTGTATATGAAAAAGGAACAAAAAACATAGAAAAAAAATAGGATTGGCATATAACAGAGGACATATCTTGTTTGTATCTATTACCACGCTGCCTATTGTAAATTTGTAATAGTATCGTTTGATGTGCTCATGAAACGTTGCTAGCCATTTCTGTTTAGAAAAACTTACCCAAAAACCTTCAAATTCCCAAAAATTATTTTGAGATATTATTGTTTTAGAAACTAGATCAATATTTGTTGAGTATCTCTCATAGGAAGGCAATCCATGAGGTAATTCTTCAGGTATGATATTAGTAAATTTTGATATAATCGGCTTCACTTCTTCAAGAATATCTTCAGAATTTGTGATATCCTTTGGTATACAATAAGGCAATTTTTCACCTCCGGTAACTTTGGTGGCTCTTCTCTATGCTTCATAGGGGAAAGAACAATCTTAGCGCCTTCTTTGTAGAAGGCGCAGCGCAGGTATTACGTACGCTCTCAATCATAGGTTGAACTGCCATGGTCTTCTAAGTAACATGTGACAGGCGCTCCACAGACTTGTGAGCGAGCGCACGTCACAGTGATTTGCGCTGTGGGTGTGCACCTGTCGACATAGCTCGGTTTTGTTGCTATTTTATTTTTAAGTAATGCTATATAACCCAAATAATTAACTTAAATTCAACCCAAACTATGTAGCATATGAGTTGTTATCATTACATATAACATGGGTTGATATAGCTAATGAAAAAATCACTTACCACGTTATTTGAATTGAAATTTGGGCTAAATTTTTAGGTTGTCTACTATTAGTGTTTATTTTTTCCATTTCTAATTGTAACGGACAAATAAATGTGAATTAATGCACATTAAAATTTTTGAATTCAAATTGATATTGCGAAATCAATGTGTGAATATTCTGCATATTTTTCTGACAAAAAACAATTATGCATATTTAAATTTCGAATTCAATTTGCCAAATCAATGACTGAATTTTGAATTCAATTGCCTCAATTCGGTAACTGCAATGGTAATTAATGTGAGATTAATTCAGTAAATCAAGGATTAATGGCCATTGACTGAAATCCATAACTTTCCTTCCTTAATTTTATTTATATTGCCTCCTCCATTCACTTTTCAAATACATGAAAATTAGGGCAAACGAGTGGTGTTCTCTCTTTGTACGAAATTCCTAGTTTCAGGCTGATTAGTTCAGACCAAAATTTAGTTCGCCAGAGTAGTTGTCTTTGGTACACTATCTACCAATTAAAACCGTTGTATCCGTATCATACGAGACAGATGCCAAACACATAAGGTGAGGATGAATCTATTTTAAGGATACCATGTGAAACACGGGTCTTGGTTTTGGTTTAATTTTACTAGTTTTTGGTTTCGATTTACTAGTAAAATTCATATTGTAATCTTCATTTCTTCCGCTTTTCATTTTTGTTCATATTTGTAATTCGTATAACAATCTTAAAACGGATTAATAGTCCTTAAGGACGAACAAAAAACTGAAATACTATATATAACTATAACTATAACTATAACTATAACTATATATATATATATATATAAATTGTAGTTCTAAAAACTTCATTTTGTTTTCAGAAATGATAACCGAATTGAACTCCACTTCCAACCCGATTGTGAACTCGAGTGTGGCTCAAGGGACTACCCGGTGGTGAACTCGTTTGTGGCTCAAGTGATTACCCCGACAGTACCTGTAAGTGTCTCATTTTATGATTGATTTATTTCGTTGACAGAATCACATTTGAGGTCAAATATTGTAAATGGTGGATTAGGAGTTGAAGGTCTCCCATCATCAAGGCATTGAACTCCAAGTGCTTAAAGAAAGGTAGATTACTTGACTCTACTCTTATGTGAAGAGATTTAGTTGCGCGCGCGCGCGCACACACACACACACACACACACACACACACACTTTTCTCACACACACACTTTTCTCATGCATGCTCTATTTATCACACACACACACACACACACACACACACACACACACACACACACACACTTTTCTTACACACTTTTCTCATGCATGCTCTATTTATCTTGCATTGTGTCTTCTTGTTTTCTTGTGTGTGCTCCCCTTGCTTGTTTGTTATGTCTTATTGCCTTGCTTGTTTTTTTCCTTGAAAAATATCTTGGAAAATCCTGTCTGTGCGCGGGTGGGTGTACACACACACTTTTCTCATGCATGCTCTATTTATCTTGCATTGTGTCTTCTTGCTTTCTTGTGTGTGCTTCCCTTGCTTGTTTGGTATGTCTTATTGCCTTGCTTGTTTTTTTCCTTGAAAAATATCTTGGAAAATCCTGTCTATGCGCGGGTGGGTGTGCGGGTAGGGACCCGCGCATTGTGCTGGTAGGATACCCGCGCACTGTGTTGTTTTTGCTTGCTCGGCTGTGGCACCGCTGTTGGTGCGCTATGAATTATCACAGCGGTACGTGTCCAGTAGGTCATCGTTGTGGCACCGCTGTTGGTGCACTGTGAGTTATCACAGCGGTGCGCGGGTTAGTGCGCGGGTGCCTACCCTCGCAGTAGACCAGCACATTACGTTAGTTTTGTTTTGTCTTTTTACAAACTTTCCATAACAACGTAGTTTTGTCTAAGGCTTATATATATATATATATATATATATATATATATATATATATATTCTTTTCTCTCCCATTTCGTCCCTAGAGCTTCATAACTCATTCTAACTACATCTTTAAAGAGCTCAAGAGTGACTTGGAAGGAAAGTTAGCAAGATTGCATTTTTCTTAACCAAAACCCAAACACCCATCATCCATTCATGAATCAAGCATCATCTACCTTCATCTAGAATGTTTCTAAGCATGGGTCTTCACCTACATAGTTGACTTGGTAAGTAGAACACCATCTTCATCTATTTTCATGTTCTTGCTTAACAAGAAACTCCATTTAAGACTTGTTTGCATTTATGCTAGGATTCTAATTACAAGTTGAGGTTTTTGTATGTTGGTTTGTTGGGTTGTTGTATTGTGATATCTGTTGCATCTAGGAATGCTCTTTATTTCATATAGCTAAGTTGTATACATGTTATATACCAATATGATACCTAGTAATGTTATTAAATGTCATCATTAATTCCTAGATAAGAATCAAATGTGCACTTAGAATATTTTCATATTCACATTAGGTTGCATATCTCTTCTATCGAGAGTTGAGTCTTGTATGTACCATTGGTAGTGTACAAGCAAGAGCCTAACATCACTATTAAAGGCCTGCGGGTAGCAAAGATGGATTAGTAACCGATTAGGTGTGATGTGATCAACCTAGGTTGTAATCGTATTTGTAAATAGTGGATTTGAGGGTTCGAGTGGCTTTTAAGCCTGTGAGTTTTTACCCTTGGGGTTTTCTCACGTAAAACAAATCATTGTGTGTTTATTTTATTTTCCACACTTCTTATGACAATGATTATTTACATTGGTACTTAGGAGTTGAGTGATTAATTTTGATTAACTGAAAAGTTGATAATTAATCTGATTAAAACCTATTCACCTCCCTCTAGGTTAATTAGACACACATTGTAGTTGATTTTAATTGGTATCGGAGCGGGTTCCTAGATATACTTAGGTGATCCTTGCTCTTTGTGTGTGTGTCTTGCATTTTTGCATTTGTTTGCTGCATTTCATTTGCATCTCATTCATAATCCCCAAACATTATGAGTGGGAACAGTGGTGGACAAGAGGGAGCCTCAAGCACAAGACCCCCTTTGCTGAATGGGGTGAACTATGCATTATGGAAAGGCAAGATGAAATCCTATCTTTGCCACAAAAAAAAAATGACCGTGCATGGATGGCAATTGAAGACGGCTACACTCCTCCAACAATGAACGCCGAAGATGGAAGTGAAGTCTCCAAGCCTAAGTATCAATGGAGCTCACAAGAATTTGAAGCTTCCAAGTGGAACAATAAGGTAATGCATGCCATCTTTTGCGCCATGGACGACATCCAATACAAGTTGATTCAAACAACTAGGAATGCAAATAAGGCATGTAAGATTCTAAAAGCGGCTCATGAAGGAACCGAAGTAGTCAAGGGCTCCAAGCTCCAAGTCCTTCAAATGCAATTTGAGACCATTAGGATGGAAGAGGATGAATGCTTCAACGAATTTCAAGTGAAGTTGATGGACATAGTCAATCAAAGCCATCAACTTGGTAACCCTTATTCAGATAGAAGGATCAAGCAAAGATTATGAGGTCGCTTCCTTGCAAGATTTGAGTCAAAGGTGACATCACTTGAGGAGAATAATGACTACACGAATATGAAGCCAAGTGAAGTTATTGGAAGACTTCTAGCATATGAGTCTATGTGGACTCCTACACCTACACCTCTAAAGAAGCAAAAGAGTATTGCGTTGAAGACCTCCAAGGTTGAGAAGGAGGAAGACTCGGATGATGAGATGGCCCTCATGGTAAAAAGGTTCAAGAAGTTCGTGAAGTTTGAAAAGAAAGGCCTTGGATTCAAAGGTCAAGATTTGAAGAAGCAGACTCCCTTCAAGAAGATGGATAAAACCCAAAAGAAGGATTCAAAGAATGGCATTAAATGCTTCAAGTGTAGTGGATATGGTCACATTGCTCATGAGTGTGCTAATTTGAAGAAGAAAAAGAAAAGAAAAGCAATGACCGTCACATGGAGCGATAGTCATGACTTGGAAGAGGAAGAAGGATCCTCGGATGATGAAGACCATGTGGCAAATTTCATTACCTTTGCATTCTCTCTCAAGAGTAAGGAAGAAATAGATGACCAAGAGGAAGAGAAACAAAGTGAAGTTGACTTTGTAGGGAAAAAACAAGCGGTGGAAGCGAAAAATTAGGTTGGTATATTTCAAAAATTTTCCTATTAAAAGAAAGAACCTTAACCCTTGATTATTTAACATATAATAAAAGTAACGTACCTTTTTCACTTGACGATTGATATTGTGCCGAATTGAATCCGCAAGATCTTCCAATCCAATCATGAATATGAATCACCTAGGAGTGTGGGCTCCCTTTTCTTTGAATTGTATACCTGAGGATGGACAACAAACCTTTTTCTTTTGTTAGTCACAATAACCCTCATAGAGAAAACGAAGAACGTTTGATCACTTTTGAATTTTCAATCTTTTTGATCGAAAACTCGCGTGAATCCAATTCGATATTGTGCACAAAGCTTTATGATGTAAAAGCTACTAGTACACTATCGAAAACAAAAACACTCATTCTCTGTTTCTCTTAGCCAAAATATCTATATGAGTTGGATGTTTTTTTTTATTAAAAAAAAACTTCCTTGGAGAACTAGGGTTGGCCGAAAATTCTCTTCATGAAAACTTTTGTTGGCCGAAAAATTATGATAGGATATATATAGGTGATGGCCTAATCCTCACTCAAGTAGGATTTCTACTTCGTAGTCAAATCCTTACACAAGTAGGATTTCTACCTTGTAGTCAAATCCTCACACAAGTAGGATTACTTTTTCATCAAGTCTCCCATCAACATTGAGTTTTAACCCTATCCAACTCATTAGTATATTATCCAATAATAAATTATTGAATATTAAAATTGTGACTATATCAAAAACTTCCTAATTTGACTAGATAAATAAAATACTTTTATTTATCTACTTATCAAAATAAAGTTTTTGATTTTTATTATACTACCAACAATAGTATATCACTAAGAGTCCTACTCCTAATTAGAAAAAGATTTTGACTTTTAATCAAATAATTAATTTCCATTTGATTAAATAATAAAATAAAACAATATATTAGGTCAATAACATAGCCTTGCCGCCCAAGTGTAAATATATATATATATATATATATATGGGCAATATATATTGTTTTTTTTCATTTTATTAAATTCATTGGACTTTTATAAAAAGTCCATATGTGAACTAGACCCATTCCTACTTCAAAAGAAACAAGTCCACATGCCTTAATTTAATACATTAATATAATCTAGCAGCCCATTTAATTAAAATGTGCAAATTATATTCTTAATGTATAAATGGAATGCTAAACGCACCCCATTAGGACCGCTCAAGGATTCCTGCATCCTTGGCCGCCCATCCCAGGTATTTGAAGAATTACCACGTGCCTTGATCACACATGACCCCACCTCTCCAAAACTCTTTGGTTTCCGGAATCCAAATACAATTCTAGATGGACCCATAAATTGGTCCGGTAGAATATATCAAGTGATCCATGCAAGTTCGTGCGGATTGAGGATCTTGACGGGCTATCTAAATTTAAGTTTTAATAGACATAACCTAATCACAATCAACAAATGATTCACTTAGGTTCGATCTATTAATTTTAGCTCATTCCACTAAAGAGCTAAAATTGAACTCTTAAATAAAGATAGAATAAGTTAATGTTTCTCATTCGTACACTAGACAACCTTATTGGAGAAGTGTATTCTCGTGAAAAATATCAGTAATCTCCAAGAGCTCATAGACAGTTTATAGCTCTCCTAGTTACCATATTTACTCATATGACCACATTTTGAACTTGGATATTTTGACTTGTTCAGAAGCCATGTTTCAAAAGACACTATCGAAAACTTAACGTTAAGATTTAATATCCAATACCTCAAAATATCCATATGATGATATTCTACTCACATTTAATAAATGGAGCCACGATGTCCATACCTATAAATCTAGTCGTCTATCGATTAACAAATGAATACCACCAAACTATCGAGGAAAGACTATGCTATATAATCGTACTCATTGATAGTTCAAATGGTAACACTTGTAACCATAAGTCCATCATTTATCTCAGGATTGAGATAGACTCTCTGATTGTCCTCAAGTGAAAACTTTTATCCAGTGACGGTTCTGGATAAAGTATTTCACTGTGATCCTATTCAATGCCCCTAGTGCACTAGATTCTTTTGCCCAAATACACTACACTTTGATGATTTTAGACTCAACATAACACATTTGATCCCACTCAAATGCTAGCAAAGAATCTACAACTTTAACAAGGTAAATGCACCTAACCTTTATCTTAAGTTGTGAATATTGTTCAAGACTAACTAAAGTATTGTCTCTACCTCATACATATCCAGATGTACAAACAATACTTCATTTCTCATAGTATTTTGACCTTATGATTATTCACTTTTGACAATTATAATAATTAAACTATAAATGCTATAAGATTTGTTAAACTAGAAATCACTTTATTAATATGAAAAGATTGTTAAATACATTATTACACTCTTTCTATTGAGCATAATCCTAACGGACTCAAGTGATGAGAGCTTTTCATCTCACTTTGCAAATGGAAATGTGAATGTATGGATCTTGAAGGGTTCATTGAGCATTTTCAAAGCTCAAGGTTGAAGATGAAGAAAGGGGTTCAAAGACTAAAAGAAGAGAACCTCAAGCTATCAACCGAAGTGATTCACTTAATTGGAGAAGTGAAGATAGCTAAAAGAAATGAAGCTTTGATGGAGAAGGAGCTTGAAGAAGCAAAAGAAACTATTGCTAAGATGACTTCAAGCACGAAGAAGCTTGACCATATGTTGGGAGTTGGCAAAGTTCCAAGTGATAAGAGAGGTCTAAGGTTTGAAGATGACAAGGAGACCTTAACTCCAGGCAAGACAGTGTTTGTCAAGAGCATGGACATCAAAAAGACTCTTTCTCCCCAACATCCTAGGAAGAAAATTGAACTAGGAGAGTGCTATAAAAATGTCCAAGTTAAGGTGGCACCAATGAGTCAAGCTCAACCAGTGAGAGCACATCAAGCAAGCTTCCTACAACCCAAATACCACAATGCCAAGAAGCAATCCATGCAAGTTCAACCAAAGAAGCAACCTTCTTCAACTTAATAAGAAACTCTTTTATGACTTGTTTGCATTTATACTAGGATTCTAATTACAAGTTGAGGTTTTTGTATGTTGGTTTGTTGGGTTGTTGTATTGTGATAGCTATTGCATCTAGGAATGCTCTTTATTTCATATAGCTAAGTTGTATGCATTCCATATAGCAATATGATACCTAGGAATGTTTTTAAATGTCATCATTAATTCCTAGATAAGCATCAAATGTGTTGACCTAGCACTTGTGCACTTAGAATATTTTCATATTCACATTAAGTTGCATATCTCTTCTATTGAGGGTTGAGTCTTGTATGTACCGTTGATAGTGTACAAGCAAGAGCCTAAAATCACTATTAAAGGCCTGTGGGTAGCAAAGACAGATTAGTAACCTATTAGGTGTGATGTGGTCAACCAATGTTGTAATCGTATTTGTAAATAGTGGATTTAAGGGTTCGAGTGGCTTTTAAGCCCGTGAGTTTTTACCCTATTGGGGTTTTCTCACGAAAAACAAATCATTGTGTGTTTATTTTATTTTCTGCACTTCTTATTACAATGATTATTTACATTGGTACTTAGGGGTTCAGTGATTAATTTTGATTAAGCGAAGAGTTGATAATTAATCAGGTTAAAACCTATTCACCCCCCTCTAGGTTAATTAGACACACATTGTAGTTAATTTCAGTACCGGTGTTGGTTCCTATGATCCATGGAGAGAAACCAGAGAAATTAAGTGGGCTGAATTTCAAGAGGTGGCAGCAAAAAATGTTGTTCTACCTAACCACCTTGAATCTTGTGAGATTTTTGACTAACGAGGCTTCTAAGCCCAACAGTGACGAGCTTGATGTGCAAGTCATCAGTACAATTGATGCTTGGAAACATTTTGACTTTCCATACCGAAATTATGTCATGAATGGTTTGAAAGATTCATTGTACAATGTGTACAGTACAGAAAAAATGGCCAAGGAATTGTTGGAGTCTCTAGATTAGAAATACAAAACTGAGGATACCGGGTCTATGAAATTTGTGGTGGGCCGGTTTCTTGATAATAAGATGGTGGACTCTAAAACGGTGATCAATCAACCGAAAGAGATCCAATTGATCTTACATGAGATTCATGCTAAGGGGATAGTCTTGAGTGAAACCTTCCAAGTGGCTTCTATCATTGAGAAGCTACCTCATGTATGGAAGAATTTCAAACCTTAAGCACAAGTGAAAGGAAATGAATATTGAAGAACTGATTGTTAGACTTAGTATCGAAGAAGACAACAAGGGTTCTGACAAGAAAGGGACAAATATTGTGGAGCTTGGTCAAAATTCCAAGTTCAAGAAGAACAAGTCAGGGGAAGGGTCCAAGTTGGGTCCCAGTTGGGTCCACAAGAGGAATTTCCAAGAAGCATAATTTTCGGTTTTAAGGCAAGTGCTTCAATTGTGACAAGATAGGTCACAAATATTCAGAGTGCAAGTTGCCGAAGAAGAAAAACCACGAGGCAAACATGGTGGATATCATCTCAAAATATGTTTATGAAATTATTCTCTCTACAATAGTGTTTGAAGTGAATTTGTTTAGGTCTAACCTGAAGGATTGGTGGATTGACACCAGTGCTACTTCGCACATTTGCTCAAATCGAGAATTATTCACTTCATTCGAACCAATTCAGAATGGGGAGAAGCTGTTAATAGGAAACTCAACTACTTCTGATATTGAGGGTCAAGGCCAAGTGATCCTGAAGATGACATTTGGGAAAGTGTTGACGCTGACCAATGTACTGTACATGCCATAGATTTACAAAAACTTCGTGTTTGGATCGCTACTTAACAAGCATGGTTTCCGTATAGTGTTTGAGTCTGACAATGTTGTTTTGTCTAAAAATGGAATGTATATTGGTAGGGGTTATGTAACTGATGGTGGAATATATATATATATATATATATATTATATAATTGATAATTATTTAGGTGGTGATAAATCTATATCATCACAATGATAAGATGTTATATGAACTTCAAAATTATTTCAGGGGGCGTTTTCTTTTATGGCCATCTCTATGTTTTAAAGATAAAAAATGTCCACTTATGAAAAAAAATTGCAACAATGTCCATTCTTGTTGTTTTCTTCCCCTAAAATGTCCATTTAGGGACCTAATTACCCTTTCCTCTTAAATGGAACAAAATGACCCAACAACCCCTTCCATATAGTAATGGACCAAACTACCCTCTCTTTAAATTGGGCGCTAATCTCCATCAGCCCTACATTTCACCTTCCTTCCTCAATTTGCCCATTCTTCCCCTTCTTGATTTCCAGAACCCGATTTCATTACCACCTTTATTTTCATTAACACCACCGCCTTAATCTTCATGACCACCTCAATCTTCCAGAATTGACAACATCAACACACACACCCACCCAATACCGATTTCTCTCTGAAGCCTAGGAATTACACATTGTACTTTGCGAGGTTCGTCGTCCTGTGGGCTGTGGGTCTTCGACTCCTCTCTTCGACGAGGAATTACACCAGGAATTACAACTGCCTTAATCTTCATGACCACCTCAATCTTCCAGAATTGACAGCATCAACACACACTCCCAATACCACTTTCTCTCTGAAGCCTGGGAATTACACATTGTACTTTGCGAGGTTCGTCGTCCTGTGGGCTGTGGGTCTTCGACTCCTCTCTTTGACGAGAAATTACACCCGGCATTTAACCCGTTTAATTCCTCCATTGATTTCTAGCAAGAAATGGAGGGCAAATGTGATTATTAGTTGTTTGTTTAGTTTATATGAACTGTGACCCCAATCTCATTAATTGATTATTCATTTTTTTTATTACATTTTTGGTTCAGTTTATATTAACTGTGACACTTTGTTTTGAATTCTGCTGTGTTGAATTTACACATCCATATTCACTATTCTTTAGTTAAAGGTAGCATATTAAGAGTTATAAAACTTGGTGTTAAAAAGTCTTAAATTGGAAATGGCTTGTTAGATGGATCTTTGTAAGTCTAGAAATGAAAAACAACATGCTTTTGATTCTGAATGTATTTGATGGTTGTAGGTATATCTTTTCCTTTCTAGTTTCTATACACAAAATGATTTTGTATTCTTGTCTACAAAAAAGCTATGGAAGACTGAATGATAAAATTTTATGGAAGTGATGATTTTTGTTATGTCTTTCTTTCTCTTTTGTTCTCCATTCATCTAGGTGTTCCTGTACGTGTATATGCTGGATTGTAATTCACCTATGAATTGGATGATGTGTTTTGAATTTGAACATGTGTAAAATTGTCTCTAAAATTGAATGTGGTATGTATATTTGTTTGTGGACTTTTATAAAGTTATAAAGACAGGAATTTGGAGGTTCGTGGCATATAAATTTGCAAAATAGATTAAACCGGAAAAATGATGTTGGAAAGTAGATTAGAAAATGTTAGAAGTGTATTGTTTGAATAATTGTGGTTTGGTGCCATATAAAGTTGTGGAGTAACTGACACACGTAGGACACAAGGCTAATGGTGTTATATATTTATATAGTAGTACCCTACAAAACAAACACACACACACACCAACTCTGATGCCATCTCTTTCAACAAAAGTGTCTGCTAATAGAGATGTATGGCTTCAATATATGAATGACTATAATACTTTTTTCAGGTCCAACGGATTCAATGATTGGGTTTTTAGTGTATTGCGATGCTTATTGGAAAGGTAACCAGTTTGTTGGTCCGACCACTTTTGCATGTTGTGTTTCAAGAATGCAAAGGGAATATACAGCGAAATGGTGGAAAAGTTGTACGATAGGGTCAGTAGGGACATTTTTGAGATGAAGATTACATCACAACTTACATGAATTTCATTAGTTATTAATGTTGACGACAAGGAAAATTTGGTCTTTATGCACAACAAATCAGAGTGGCCCAAAATTCATGTTGAAGTTGTTGACAAATCTGTACATCAAACTCCAAGAAAGGCAAGAAATACAACAATAAACTTAGAATGTACACCGCTACCTTTTACACCCACCAGTAATCTACACTCCCCAACTGTTACTCCGCATTACAAATCAGTGAGCGGTAGTAACTGTCTGCATGGGTCTGTGCCTTCACCTAACACTACATAACCAGGGAATAATCAGGAGACTCCAGCATCAACAAACAAGCATGCAGAGGTGGATGACACAAATGGTTTTGAAACATCCGATACAGAGGATGAGAGTGGTACTGATGGTGATACTAGTAAAAACCCAAACGGTGTTTCGAAAGTTCCCCAATGTG
Organism: Dipteronia sinensis; assembly: GCA_033220585.1. Lineage (NCBI taxonomy): Eukaryota > Viridiplantae > Streptophyta > Magnoliopsida > Sapindales > Sapindaceae > Dipteronia > Dipteronia sinensis. Next base: position 62,862,208 of record CM065636.1, on the reverse strand, counting down.
GTGGGCAAGCGGAAACCAGTGCTAGGGAAGCCCCAACAGATGGTGAAGAAGAACGAGGAGGAGACAATGGAGCACCTATCATTTCTGCACCTTCTATGACATCACGGTGGACAATACTGGGGTCAGAACTGTACTCAATTCAACCCATTCGGTCAAAGGACTTGTTTGAAGGCCAAGGTGACCAAGGTTAAATATACAAAGTACATATCTTTAAAGACAAGCAAACCTTGAGAGAGGTTGTAGGGTTGTATGCATTGGAAGAAAGGTTTGAGTATAAGGTTAGACGATCGAGCCATACACGATTTGCCACAACATGTAGAAAAAAAAAGGATGTGAATGGGTTATTACAGCGGGGATGAGACCTATTGACATGTTAAGTCCTTCATTAAGGAGCACATATATGGTGATTCGGGTAACTGCAACATTAATTTTAAACGAGTAAGTTCATATGTAATAGGGGAATTGTTTGCAAGAAAGTTTACCGATCTTGGATGCACCCTCCGTCCTAAAGATATAATTATTGCATTTAGGGATGAGCACGGCATAAACCTCTCGTACAACAAAGCATATATGTCAAAGACATGTGCTTTGCATAAGGCATTTGGTGATCCGTGGAAGTCATTTAAGATGTTGCCGGCATTCTTTTACATGTTGGAATAATCCAACACTAGGACTGTAACTAAGATTGAAACCGACTCGGAAAATCAGTTCGTTTATGGATTCATGACCCTTGGGGCTTGTATAGAGGGATTCAATACAGTCATTAGGTAGAATATCGCCATTGATGCTTGAACGTGCTTTTTGTCGTGTATGCAATATTCAAACAAATTTAAAATCCCAAGATGCACTAAACAAGAAATAACCTAGCATATGGAAAATAAGGGTATCGTTCCACAGAGATCTAGCTATAACTATGATTAAACTAATTCTTTTGTAAAAATGCAAAAAAAAGTAAATTGATATGGTTTTTGAGAAGAAATTAAACTAAAATTTAGACTAAACTTATACTAACTAAAATTAACTAATTTAGAAGGTGTAAATGGATGATATGTGGATTAAGGAGTTGATGGATTCAATTAGCAAACACTGGGTAAAGAATGAACTCATATTAATGTACATTAACTAATATAACCACCCTAGGATGGATAGGATTGGTTATTTCCCACTTATGAGTGCCCAATCTATCATGTATAATATTGGCCACCCACAAATGGTTGTGCAGTGAATGAACATCTATCAAATAATGGACTAATCTCTTGTTAAATTCACCAACCTATGATGTATAGTGTTGGTGCTTAATCCATTATAAGCAACCAATCCTAGGATGTATAGTTTTGGTTACTCATTAAAGATTAGATATAGATGACGTTAATGAGTCCGGATTTTGCTTGAGTCATTTACTCTTGTTAAATCCTTCTATTCAAATGAGCTCAAAGAGCCAAGCATCATGTATACTCAATTCTCAACACATATAATTTCTAAAACAACTTGTAAAGAGAGTCATATACAATCCAAAACAATTTGTTCTTGAAATCAATTAAAACCAATGAATAGAACATATTAGATAGATTTACTAAAAGAAATTGAGTTCATTACAAATACCAATATTTATACGTGAATCACATCAACCCCTTAATGGGGATTTAACTACTTATGACAAATAAAGTAAAAAAGATAAAGATGAGAGAAATAGAAGGAACTCATGAAGAACCTTCTTTCTTCAAGCTAAAATCCACTTCCAATGTCCTTCTTGAGTAGAAATTGTTGAGGTTAAGGTGTGGGTTTTGGATGATTAGGGAGAGTATGGTTTTTAGATTTAGAGAGAGAAAGATGAGGTATGAATGGGTGTATAGTCGTCCCTTGAAAAATCATAAATGATTCCTTATATAGCTCTTTCAAAAATAGGTCAGAATGCTAATGTGGACGTCAGATTGTACGCAGTGCGCGGGTGCATGTGCACGGGTAGGAACCCGTGAAGTTACCTGCGTACATCTCCTCCAGCAACTTCCATCTTCTGTTCGCATGTGACTGCGCTGGTCCTTACCCGTGCAGTACCAGCGAACTTGGCACTTTGATAATTTGGGAAGATTTTCGACCTCCAGTTCGTGGGTTGGTTCGCTGGTGTGACCAGCAAAGGTCTGTTCCTTGGACTGTGCGGGTAGTGCGCTGGTAAGTGTACCTGCGCACACACTAGCGCACTTCTTCCTTCTATATGCTTCAATTGCTTACTTTGCGCCAGAATTCTTCACTTTCTTCACCACGACCAGGATCGCCACAAATGCCTGCAAACATGATAAACAGAGCCTATAAGACAAAAAACATGCTCGAAAACAAAACAAAGAATGAAAAATGAGAGCCAAAATATATAACATTTTTGGCTCGATCAAATACCCCAAAACCGAACCTTTCCTCGTCCTCGAGCAAACTCTAAACAAAGCAAAAACATCACAACAATAATGACTAAATCTCAAATTTCCTAGACTCAACAACAAATAATTCAAACGGTCGTATGACTAACCGGTGATAGGATGCAAGGATGTGTGATAGAGAGAAGTAGACTTATGCACAACATTCTAAAACAACTCGAAAGCACCAGAGGGAAACTCTCAATATCACAAATCCCACACCTAAAAATGCTCTCATGTCGGGTACTACTAACTCTCACACCTTGAGCATAATTTGCTTCAACTCTAATTCTCACCTGGATTCACTCTTATTTTTCCATTTTGAGTCCTAAGTTCATGCTCATGCAAGGTATGCAAAGATAGAATTTATGCATAGGAATCTAATGCATTGCATACATTTGTCAATGAAAGACCACTATTTTTTTGTGAACTAGCCTAAGAAAGATTCACAATGCCATGAATGTGGAAGATCGAGCATCAAAAAACATTTCCAATCAAATAGGTCTTTCACTTTGGCTGTAATGTGGCCATGTGGTTTAATATGGTGAAACAGAGAAATAGGAAAATATAAGATCAAAGATCACCAATCATGCTTACACATACTCTTACACACTCCATACCAAGCTCTACTCAACATTCACACACTAGCGTCTAGTCATTCAATTAAACACCCATTTGTGCTGCACAATTGTACTCAATTTTGAGTACTTAACCATTACATTTCAAGGCTATTTTCGTTTCTCTTTTTTCTTTTGCATTGATTTTTTTCTTTCTTTTCCTTTTTGCTTTTGCCTTTTTCTCTTTTCTTTTTTTTTCTTTTTGCACAATAACATTTATAATTTGACATTTTGGCTCTAAGTACAATTTTTAGCATTTTTACAATTTTCGAGTCATTTCTTGCACAATTTACATAGTTGCCTAAATACATGCTATTTCAACATTAGAGCTTACACCTTTCACCCACTTACACACACAAAACCCACATGATTGGCAATTAACAAGTTGGTTTGTGTTTGGCTTATGGTTATATGGTTCAATGTGGGTCCAAAAAAAAATGGTAAGTGTTTGGCCGTAAAATTGGCGTTGGAGCACACATAAGGGATTATGAATGTGTTTAGGCTAATTTAAGTGGTTATATGCACACACATTGCCTAAAATCATTTCTACAATTAGTCTCTCAAGGAAATGAATGCATCCGAAAAGCAGTCCACTATATGTATGATGCATGTCTTATGGCATGTGATGCATATGACGAGAAGAGTGTTTAAAGAATAGAACGGATTGTACACTCAATGTTGTTGACAATGATATTTGGATTTGTAAAATTAATCACGCATCACATAAGTTAGTCGCAATTCGCAATTAAATAAGAAATCTAAAAGAACAAAGTAAGAAACGAGCAAGTAAGATTTTACATGGAAAACCCTAACGGGAAAAAACTACGGTTGCCGGTGACGGCGAGAAAAGAATCCACTATGAAAAGAATATTACAAACCCTTTTCTCACTTACTCTCTTATAATATCTCTTGATTTGTGAACCCTTGCTGGGTGTTTTTAGGGTCTATTTATACATAGGTAGAACCCTAATTCTTGGAGTACAAGTAAAAGAAATGTGGCAATCATTTAATAAAGTACGAACAACTCTGGCTTATATGAGTCATACTGTTCTTCTTTCCCATCTTGCATTGTTTATGTTTTAACCACATCAGGTCTTTTACTTATTCTGGACTCTGATATCTTTGAAGAAATCTGTTTCCTTATCAGAATATGCTTCATGAGACCTTATTTGAGGAAGACTTTTCTTTGCGTGCTTGAGTCGTGATTCAATGTTATCAGCATGTCAAGTAATCGAGTGTATCTGGAAATTATCCACGTGTCACTTAGCTGACCACCTTCCACACTCGATCAGGGATCTAAACTCGATCGGATAACTAGACCCAACCATTTGAGTCTATCCGACCATCTTGGGATTTCCTGATCAAATCTTCTAACCTGATCAATCTAATTACCTTGGACGGGTTTTTCCAACCCGACCATCTTAGTAACTTTGATCAGTATTGCAGGGTTATTTTCTGATCATTTTAGGTTGGTTCAATTTAGTTGACATTTGTTGACACGTCACTTGTTGTCCCCTTGTAATACGACGTTTATGATGATGTGCCATCTTTTCAAATTGTACCAATAACAATACCCACTTAAACATTCGAACCGAGGATCTTGCTCAATGAAGATAATTCGCTCGGTGAGATATGTTTAATTCGGGAGCCTTTGTCGTGTAGCTCATAAATGCTTATTAATGCTGAACAGCTGGCTTTAAATCTCAACCACAAATGTTTGATTTTCCTTGTTGATTTGATGTGAATGACGCAACTGACGGGGACAATTCAAATTTCAAACGACGCGTGATCTTCGGGATGCGCACATCAACCACCACTCTCGCATGACATCATTTTTGCCTATATATACTTTCAAATCCGATCATTTTCCCTCTCTTGCAATCGTTTCTTTCAAGCAACACAACTCTTCAACTTTTGAAATTCTTCTTTGCTCCACCGCTCTACTGAAGTTCTTCTTCTTTACCATATCTTCATCATCATCGGAGTTCTCATCTCGCTTATCTCAATCATCAGGTATGGATTTTGCTACCCTCTATCGTTACGTTGAGTTGTTGATACATTATATTGAAATAAATGATACGAAAAACATTGCTATGATCGAATTCATTTTAGGAGGATTTTTTCAAGATTTTTCTCGTCCAATTTATCCCGTAGCCCTTAACGTTGATTACTTAGTGGCTCTCCCTGAGTTTCAACTTTCAACTTTTGATTCAAATATTGCTAACCCTTCTGTTTTTTCTCCCAATACATACCCAGATATGTCGACAGCAACAAGATCCGGTCGGGAAAGCAGGCCAAACTCTAAAGACTCTTCTGCAATCAACCTTAAAATTCCATCCCAACTGTTGAAGATGGTACAAGTTCCTAAGAGGTGTCGAGCCCACTTGTTGAGATTTTCAGCGGAACAACCGAACGCCTTTGACGTCGAAGTGAATGTGGTCGGTGTATAAGATCATAAAGTATAGCGAAAGATTCGATCTCCCCCGATCGGCCCAAATCCTTATGAGTGGGAATCGCGCTATTTGGAACCCTCCTCGAGGTGTTGTGGCTGTTTACAGGGCGATTCTCACCTCTGGGGTTATGTTGCCCCCTCAACCGTTCATTGCATGTTTCCTTACTGAGGCTAGGATCGCTTCTGCTCAGTACTAGTCGAATTCTTACCGGGTCCTTATGAGCCTATGGCACATGTGGAAGCAAATTGGTGCCAAATACCTCCTGACCCCACAGGAAGTTCGCAACTTCTAAGCACCACTCTAATGATAATGATAATAATTAAAAAAACATTCAACACATACAGAATCTGAGGGATGCTTTAATGATTAATACCCATGGTCCAAAGAGTCTAATTTAAAAGTTACAATAATTCAAGACAATTGATTGCAACTGGCGACTGTTACTAGATTAGATGTCAAACCGGACAAGTAACCGACCTTCTAGACGGCCTTCATGATGTCAAATCCCTCATCGACCTCACCGAAGACGACGTTGGTGCCATCGAGCCACTCGGCCTTTGCGGTACAGATGAGAAACTGAGAGCCGTTGGTTCCTGGGCCTATATTGGCCATGGAGAGGATCCCTGGACCGGTGGGCTTGTTTATGAAGTTTTTGTCGGTGAAACTATCACCATAGATGGACTCGCCTCCGAGTCTGTTTCCTTCGGTGATGTCTCTTCCATTAAACATGCTCATGGGTATCATGCGGTGGAAGGTTGTTCCTTTTTAGTGGAGTGGCTTCCTGTTCTTTCCGATTCCCTTCTCGCCGGTGTAAAGAGCTCGAAAGTTCTCCACTGTTATGGGTGTACTGTCGGTAAAAAGCTCAATCACAAGTCTACCCACTGGTTGGCCACCGATGTTGAGGTCTAAGAACACTCTAGGGTTTGCTATTTTCTCTTAAATTAGAGTAGTACTAAACATGTTGTAACTGACATGACAAATTTTTCAAAGGCATATGAAGTTTTGTGACATGACTGATTTCGCAAGTTACTAAACCAACATAACAGAAATATATAATTTTGTAGCAAGAGTTATCTAAAGCACGACAATAACAGAACATATTCCCACAACACAAAACCCTCTTAGTCATTTAAACAAAAATAATTAACAATGAATTTTTAGTAGACCAGAAATATATTGCAAACAACACAAAACCTTTAAAGTCTTTTCTCCCAAGAAGTTTGAGCATCTTTAATCACATTTCCAGCCTGTTATTCATTTAGCAAGGCTAGATTCTTGTTCCATAGATCATGACTGTAAAAATGTCTAGGACCACTGTTTCTGGCCATTGCTTGGCGAGGGTCGGCAACCACAACCTCATCCCATTCGCTTCTGATGAAGAACCGACTGTTCTTCCAGTATTTGTTGGACGAAGGGAAGCCCTAGAAGAAGCCCTTGTGGTCGCTGCTAGACACAACAGTAGATCGCAGGTCAAACTCGCTAGTAATCTAATGGCTGGGAGAACTGGATTGAAGATGAAAGGTACCTCCGTTGTCCGACAGCCCCAAAGTATACAAATTACAAATCTCTTGTAGGGTCGGGGGGTGCTTGGCACCAATCTGCTTCCATAGATGCAATATGTTGATCAATACCCGATAGGAGTTCGGGGTGAGTCATGTTGGAGAGATTCCGGCTTCGGCTAAGAACCGAGCGATGAAAGGTTGAAGGGGCAGTGTGACCCCTGATGTAAGCATGGTCTCGTAAACGGCCACAGCGTCCCGACGGGGATTCCAGATAGCAAGATTACCACTCATAAAGAGCTGAGCCGATCGGGGGGGATCAAACTGTAAGGACCTCAATTTTATGATTGGCTTATTTCATGACAAACCATACCACATTGGGGATGATTGTGTAATGGGTAGCTTAGGTCCTTGTTGGCAAGTTTCCAAGCATCTCTATGACTTCAAGAGCAAAATGTATACTCACTTGACTTAGACTCTTGAAGAGTTTAAGTGCGCACACACACACTTCATGCATGCTTTGTTCATCTTTCATTTGTGTTCTTTATTGTGTATATGTGTGCATTTGTTTAACACTTCACACTTGCACTTCATTTTTAGATTTAAGTGTGGTTGTGTGTTGTGTCTGCGCTTGCACGATGGTGTGCTTGTTTTATGCGCGTTGAGTGACCATTTAAGAAGGTCCTTTTTCTTCTCTTATTTTGATTTGGTTGTTTGGAGTAAAATGTCTAGTTTCAAAAGAGTGGATTTCAATGATTTAAAGGTTTTTCAAAACTGACATTTGTATGGTTTTGTGACCATAACATTTTATACAAAGCTTCAAGATGAGTTTTGAATTTTTTTGTACAAACTAGACACCCATACTTTTTCAACGGTATATTATTCGTAATATTTCATGACCGTTTGCATTGGTTTTGAAATCTCCAAAGTGACCACCAAAACTGGACAACTCTGTTGCTGTCCGTTTTTGACCTTTGGTCACTCAAATGACCATAACCTTTTCTATTAACATTAAAACCTTGTTTTGTAAATTGAAGTAGAAAGTAGACTTCCATACCTTTCCAACTGTATATTATTCGAAATGTTTGGAGGTTGTTTGGTCATGTTTTGATCCCTTTGTATCTCGAGCCTCTCTGTTGCACTGGTTGTGCACGGGTCCCTTACCCATGCAGTTACCCGTGCACTGAGCCTGCTTTGTGCCTAATTTGCCAAAACAATGTAGTTTCATTTATGGCTTCTTTATATATGTTTCTTTCTTCCTTACTTCGTCCCAAGAGCTCAAAAACCAGAATATAGTGAGAGAAAGAGCTCCCCTAGAGAGAGAAAGCTTCAAGCTTTATTCTTTGACTCTCTAAACCCCAAAACTCATCTTCATCTTGCATTTCTAGCATCATTCAAGCATGAGTCTTCATTAATGTATTTACTTGGTAAGTAGAACTAACATCCTTGCTCATTTATTATTCTAGCTTATCAAGACATGTCATTTATTGCTTAAGATAGCTAATCTTCATGTTTATTGTATATCATTTGAAGTTATGACATGTTTTGGGTTTGTTTGTGATAGCTAGAATTTAGGACAATTGTTCCCTTCTAGCTAAGTCTTTATGCCTTGCATCTAGACCTTTTATATTTATGCCTCATTGATTGCATTTGTTGATTGCATATTTATTGCCCTTGTTATATATTATGACAACTTGTGTTGGTTAGACTTATTTGACAATTAGGTTGCTAGAATCCCTTTACATCTAATTGAGTCCTTAATTATAGGCATGTAGGCATTGTTTGATAACTAGGTTGTTTACTTGCATTAAAACATCTAGTTAAGCATTTTGTGTTTGGTCTTGCACATTATTGCATTTAAGCATAGTGTCATATACACACTTAGACCTTTATACTCTTTATGAGTCAAAGTCTTGTGGCTTCTAGGTGAATTTGCATAAGCAAGTCAAGTCTTGCAACCAAGGGTGGTTGGCAAGTATTGGTCAAGTGCCATTATAAAAGGCACGTGGGGTAGAGTAGGAGGTGCTCACGCTAAGAGTAGTAGATAATGGGATATCACTAGGGATTGAACCAAGAGTGGAGAGTGGTAGTGTCCATAGCCTGAGGTTGTTGAGAGTGAGAGTCCGAGTATCACTTGAGGGTGTAACTTTTTACTCATATAGTGGATTTCTGTGATTGTGTGTGGCTAGAAGGAAAGCTTGTGGTTTTTGCCTTGTTGAAGGGTTTCCACGTAAAAATCAAGTGTTGTTTATATTTCCGCACTTTACACTTGTTTTTTCTATGTTTGTTTATGGGGTAAATTTTTAATATTGATTAATCAAGAAAAGTTGGTAATTAACTTGATTAAAACCTATTCACCCCCCTCTAGGTTATTAGACACACACTTGAGCTGCTTTAGAGTGTATTTTCACAAACCTCTCGCTGTATTTTATGATCTCCTGCTCATCGACCACGTTCACCTCAGAGTCAAAAGCACTCGGGTTTTCAGCTGAGAACTGCAGTATATGGGCTCGACACCTTTTAGGAAAATCCTCCATCTTTAAAAATTGTGATGGGATCTTCAAATCGATCGCAGGGGAATCCCTAGCGTCTGATCTGCGTCTACGACCGGATCCTGTTGTCTTCGACATATCTAGGCATATATTAGGAGAAGCAACGTTAGGGTTAGAAATGTTTGGATCAAAAAATGAAGGCCGAAACTCAAGATGAGTAACTAAGTAATCGATGCTGAGAGCTGTGGGTTGAGTTACATGGGGGTTTGAGAACGACCTTGTAAGATGAACTCAATCCTATCACCAGTCTCAATAGCCCTCATTAGCATTTCAACAAAACGGTGACGAGTAATAGGATCCATACCTGAAAGACTTGAAGTAGATGAAGAGTGAACATTGATGATGATGGAGAAAAAAGCCCGGAGAAGAGGAAGAGTTCTGAGGAAATTTGAAGCAAGGAAAATTTTTGCAGTTGTGATAAAAGATTACTAGAGAAGGAAACGAAGGGTTTTAAAAAAATATATATAAGCAAAGATGACGTCATGCGAGAGTGGGGGTTGGTGTGTGAATCCCGGAGATCTCGCGCCATTTGAAATTTGAACCGTCGTCGTCAGCTATGTCAAGTGCGTCAAATCACCTAGGCGAATCAAACGTTTGCGGTTAAAATTTAAAGACAAGCTATCAAGCATTGATAGGCATTAATGGGCTACAAGACAAAAGACTCCCAAGTTAAATATAACACACTGATCGAGCTTTCTTTGTTGAGCAAGATGCTCAGTTTTGAATGTTTAAGGGGATATTGTTATTGGTAAAATCCGAAAAGATGACATGTTAGCATAAAGGCCACGTTTCGTAAATATTACATGGTGACATGTCAATTAATGTTAAACCAACCTAAAACGACCATAATGCAGCTCCCGTAAGATTTGGTCAGGGTTACTTAGATGGTTGAGTTAAAAATACTTAGCCAAAGTAGTTGTGGTGATAGAAACGAAGAAGATGGTCGGGGGTACCCAAAATGGTCGGGGTTTTGGTTACCTGATCGGGTTTAGATTCCTGGTCAGGGTGAAGGAAATTTGGTCAGGTTTGACACATGGTCGGTTGAGCAACACGTGGACAATTTAAAGACACGTTCAGAATCACGACACGTTAATGGCAGGGAATTCAACGCAATCACAACTCAAGTACGTAAAGGACGAACCCTACTAGAATAAGGTGTCTAGAAGCATACTCTGATGAGGAAATAAAGTTCCTTAAAGAAATCAGAATCCGGAATAGGCAAAAGACCTAACATGTTCAAAACATCAGTGATACGAAATAGGAAAGAATGCAACAACGACTCCAACAAGTCAGAGTTTTGTTTAACTATTACTACCTTTTTCTTTTACTTGTACACCGAGAACTAGGATTCTATGCATGTATAAATAGATCATAAAAACACCCAAAAAGGGGTTCACAAAATCATTAGGTATTCAAGAGAGAAAATGAGGTTGAGATTGTAACAATTTTTCCATAATGGATTGCTTCCTCGCCGTCGCCTGCAACTGTGGTTTTTTTTCCTTCAGGGTTTTCCACGTAAAATCTTGCTTGCCTAATTTCTTTTTATTCTTTTTGATTAATAATATAACTGTCAATTCGACATACCTTGTGTGACGTGTGATCAAATTTACATAATCCTAAAAATCTCTGTCAACAATGATGAAGATTGTTTACCTGCAGATTTGGACGTTATGAAGAGTATGCGGGAGAAACAAAGAATGAGAAGCAAAGGAGTTTTGCTTTGAACAGAATGGAATACAAAGCCAAGGAAGAAGGGAAGAAAGAAGTTTTTAGGTTTCGATATTGGTTTGACTAAGGAAGCAAGAGAAGATTTTGTGGGATCCAGCCTTTAATAATAAGAAGAAGATTTAGTGGGATCCTGTTGTAATCCACTACTACACTATCATGTTTAGATCAGCCACCTTATTTACTTCTTGGCTGCATATATTAATTACCAGGCTCATTAAGAGATTCCCGAGCACAAAATATTTTTTATTTCTTGGACTTCAGACATTCATTCTCAGGTTCAAAATAGTAATTCTCAGGCTAATTCTGGAGAGTAAACATGCAACATTCATTAATGTATATACAAATTCAAAATATTTCTCCTGGGCTTCAGATATTCATTCCCATATATTTACGATTACATTTAATTTTTCCCACATTTGTAGTTAACTACACGTGGCATAAATATTCTGATGCCCGAGATAAAGATTATTTCCTAGGTTCATTAAGAGATTTCCAGGCACAAAACATTATTTACTTCTTGGGCTTCAGATATTACTTCCCAGGCTCGAACCATTAATTTGCATGCTCAAGACATTATACCCCGGGCTTAGGAGAGTAGACATGCAACATCAGACACCTTACAAAATCAATAGTTGATTTCTCGGGCTTTAGACATTCATTCTTAGGCTCAAAATAGTAATTCTTAGGCTAATTCTGGAGAGTAAACACGCAACATTCATTAATGTACATACAAATTCAAAATATTACTCTTGGGCTTCAGATATTAACTCCCAGGCTCAAACCATCTATCAGTAAATATCTCGAGCTTCAGACAATAATTCTCAAGCACAAAAACAAAATTCTCAGCCTTAAAACCTTGATGCAGAAGAGTAAACATGCATAAATAGGGGATCTAAGCTAAGAAGGATTATCTATCTAAGCTTCTTCCCTAAATCTATGCTTTTAAGATATATTCTCATCTCTTAAACAGAAATGCCTAGGCTTCAGAGTACATAGTTATATACAATGAACTATTCCGCCCCACTATCACATACCAACAAACACCACACCTAATATGACATACCAACAATCATTCATTTGCAATTTGCCCATTGGTGAAAATGTCAACTGCCATTGCCTTACAAATTGCTGGTATATCTTTTTAGGAAAATTCTTTCATCCATGGTAATTCGACTCCAGAGAGTATCAACTCAGCATACTTTATCATGAAGACACCACAACTGTAACTGCAACATGTTAAGACTAGACAAATATAAGATTCTACAGGAGTAGAATGAAGAAACTGTGCAAGTAAAAATAAAGGAAAGAATAATACCCATCATTTTGTTGGGGAATCATGGTTGGTTTGATTTTTGTAGCAATGAATGCATTAGTGTGAGTATCAGATTTTGATTCTGCATAGTAACCCGAGTGCTTCAATATGGAAGGCAACAGGTAGAGTAGGCATCTGATGTCTTTTAACCGATCACTGTAACCGTTGCGGGGCTATAACGAATCATAAAAATGTACTTCTCCTTGGTTTAGAATTTACGTGACAAATGACCCAGTGATTGCCAGTGTTGCATGGTATCCACACCTGTTTATACAATACAAATTTTTTGGCCACGTTATTATATACTAATTTTTTTATCACAGTAAGAATGAAGGTTGAACATGAAATCCACATACTTACCGAATCCATTTTCCACCAAGGGTCAGTGTAAAGAAGCTCATGACCAAAAACATTTTCTAACCAATCCGTTTCTAGCTCGAATTCTGAAGGATTGAATTCTGGGTACTCTCTCAAACCGTAACCACCGGAGGAGGATCCTTCTTCTTGTTTCCCTTTGTTTTGCTTTCTTTTTTCCACGTTTCTTCATCTTTTCCTTCATTTCCTCCTTCATGATCATTCCTCTCAAATTCTTGTATCTCCCTTAACGCTTCCATTTCCTCCATTTGAATATCCCACCTCCTTTTTAGGTTCATATGTGCAATGATTTTAATTAGAAAGTTAGAAAAACAAGCAAATAATTAGGTTCAAAGTAAATTAATTTGAAGCTAAGTTATCAGCCATTGTAAATATATAGACGTTTCTTATGAAAAATGAGGCGTTGACTAATGCAATCTTCTGCAACTGGTTGACATCTTTTGTTGAACGTCTCCTCCATAAAATGTCAAAGTAGTTATGTATGTGCTATGCATAAAAAACAATACAGGTTAATCATTTGAAGAGTGATGAAGAAATAAGAAAGATGTGTGGGGAGTAAAACTGGTTTTAGGGTTTGATATGATGCAAGGAATAACATACTTAGTATTAAATTTTTTCAAATATAGCATTGAAACAAATACCCACAGAAAAAGGCCTACAAACATATGATTTGCATATGATCTATAGGAGGGAAATCTAAAAAAAAGTTATCAGATTCGATATCAATTTTCTGCGGTCCACCAGCTCTTTAAACTCCTTACGCTCCATGAATTTGATTTGCCCGGTATATAGACTGTTAATTGTCAACATTACTTTATATTAGGAAAACATAATACTAGGAATATATTGGAGAATATGAATATTCTATTACCAGGTGGGTTCTTTGCTCTTCAAAAAGGTTGTGAACTCAACATTATTTATTTCGTCTTGAGTGGAAGGTTTGTTCGAATCATTTGATTTCTTTTTTTCCCTCACCAACGGATTAGTCCACGGGCTGTTAATAAACCTTGATCTCTTTCCGGCTCTCTTCAAATCGTGATCCTTGTATATCACATTGGGGTTTGGTACATCATAAGCTACAACACTCAGGGAGGGGTTTCGAACAACAACGCTCGAAGTTAGGGAAGGGTAATCATTCACATCTATGGACCTTTGGACTGACTTGACACAAACATTGGAGGTTTTTTTCAAAGGTTCTATCTTCTGAACCAACTTCTCCTCGATGCAAAGCTGAACACAATCGTTGATCTCCTTCATCTCATTTTCATCAAGGATAGTATGGTTGTCCACATCCTAAATGTAGAAAGATATTTAGTCAGTCACCCGAATGCAGTTGATATACATACAAAAACTTGATTACCATATGTACCTTAACCATTTCTGAATTGGTTGGAGGATCACCATGTTCATGACTATCACTCTCTGGAGGAACACCATCAGGATTTGCTGCAGCATCAGCCTGAGCATCACTCTTTAGGAGAACACCATCACCCTTGGCTGCTGCATCAACTTGAGCATCACTATCTTCCATGTTTGAATTGGCTTTAGCATTAGCCTGAGCATCGCTCTTTGGAAGAACACTTTCGGCCTTTAATGTAGTATCAACCTGAGCATCACTCTCTTCCATTGTTGAATTGGCTGCAACATCATACTGAGATTCACTTTATCCTATATTGATAAGTTTAAGTATTTTATTAAGGACTACAATATTATAAGAAAAAAGTGAATAGATATGTACCAAGTTTAGGGGATCGCAATATATTACCTCTTTATAAACCTTGTCATACTTTTGCTTGCTTGTTCTTGATTTTTCTTCAGTGGATTTCTTGACATATGTATCTCCTACCTGGATTTCTTCTCTTATCTTGGTAAATTCTGCTCTACAAAAAGATGGCTGCCGTTCCTTGCTTTCCTTAATCAATTGAGCAGTTTTTGAATTGTTTTCCTTAATCAACAAATAAATAGTTGAATAGAGGTCAGCAATGGTGGACGGCTAAATTGAAGTCTGAAACGTAGATTGTATTGACCAAAATAAGTGTCAACATTTACAACATAACTAAAAGAAAAAAAAAGGAAAAAAAAATCCTAAACATAACATCCTATTGGGGAAACATGTAAACTTTTCACTGATTTCAATCGTTAGTGATAGAACCACGTCATGTCATCAATACTAAGTACTTACATCAATAAGGGAAAAAAACAATTAAAACACAACTACAGATACATGTCTAAAACACCAACCAATTAACTTATCTTATTTATCAACAATCCATTGAACATGAACAGTTAAAGAAAAAATGAATGTGTAGTTCATAATGCTTGCCATTTAAAGAAGTAGTTAAGGAGTTAGACTTGCAAAAAATCCATTTTACCTTATAAGGTAGCAAGTAGAGATAATTGTTGAGTTTTCTCTCAATATAAGGTATGTATATTTATTCAAGCATTCCATTGCCCACCACAATATTAGCTTTTCACAATATATAAAGCTTACAAGCGAATATAATAATTAGAGACACTAAACAAGTATACTTCAATGTTCTAAAAATTTAAAGACAATAAACAATTATAATAATAAACTATACTTAATATTCTCGTAAAATAAAATCGTACCTTTTGAGTTTGGAAATCAATATCATCGAACAGCTTCTTCCTAGATGGTGGATCATCTGGTGATCTCCCAAGGGATGTTGTTGTACGATGATTGTAAATAGATACATCCACCTCATCCAACCTTCTCTTCTTCTTCAATTAGACTTTGAACTGCCTTTACCAACCCCTTCCCTTTGTGTATTAGTGGGCCACAAACATAGTCCCGTTTCAAAGACTTATAGTAATCCAGCTCCTTCTCATATGTGTGAACCTCCTAAGGAAACAATGACATCTGCATGTGTAAGGAAAATCAATGTTACAGTCTTGCAACAATTCGGTATTTTATAGAACTAAAAAAGGAAAAATACTGAAATACACACTGTTGATATGAATTTGGATTTGATATTGACAACTTTTGCATTGAAATCCCATCTCTTGAACCGTGGAAACCCGGTACCAATCCGTCTCCCGATAGCATCCTTCAAAGTAAAATAGCAATTCTCTCCATGGCTCATACCTGTAAAATTAAATATCAAACAATGTGGTATTATATTATTATATACATGAATATTGTTTGTAATGTACAAATGACCATAAAATATAGTAGTCATACTTGAAATGCTAGAGAAAACATAATATATTTATGATATGGTACTTGGATTTCTTCTTGTCTTGCTTTACATCCACCTGAATTTCCCTGAGTTGACCTTCTGCTTTGTTTTCATCCATATGTTGCCCTTCTATTGCTTTGTTTTCTTCTTGATCTTCCTCTTCTTCATTTTCCTCCTCTTCATCTTTCTCTTCTCTGTCTTCTCCTTTAATTTCTCTTTTCCCCCTTCCTACTGCCTTCTTCATCTTCTCTTCCTCCTCATCCTCCTTCTTACCTCTCAGTGTGGAAATGTGTTCTCAGTAAGTCTCTTGAGCCAAAACAGTGTATTATTGTATATGTAAGACCCCAACGGAAATTTTTTGAAAGCTTTTTCTTCCTCAACTATTGCAAACAGCCATCCAGGAATGGCTTTTCGTCTATCATCTATGCTAAAAAATTGGCTAACCATAAAGATGTACGACATCTTTAATACATCTTCACCATCCTCGCATGTGAGCTTTTTCATAGTTGCATATAACAGCTCAGCATTCGGTATTTTCTCTTTGAAATATCTTTTTAACATCGAACCCTCTCCCACAGCTTTTTTTTCCATTGAAACCTTGAGGCAGCATGCCCATTTTCAGCCCACTACAAAGACAAAACTCTTCCTTCCAAACACGAACCTTTTACCTCCCCAAACCCTGTCACATTTCATCATCTCTTTGTCTAGGAATAATAATCTCCCTTTTTAAAAGGTTATGAATAAGTTGTCCATGAATCTTCAAAGGCTGTGGCAAAACCAAATAATGGGCAAACGGGCCTTCCATAAATCTTAGCAGCATGCCACAGCTCGTTAGGACCTCCTTAATATCTCAATTAGATATTTTTGCTTTGAGAGTTTACTCTCACATTAACCACCCACTCTTTATGGTATGGGAACCGCTATAGTCTATCGTTTGGATTTTTAGGCATCTGCTTAAACACAAAACAAAAATAATAATTAGGGTCATTTCAAAGCAGGAAAAACAAACAAACTTAAACAGAAATTAAAAATAGCAAAATATAACAAAATGCAGCGTACGAAGCCAGGGAAATTCATGTAAGGCTAGAGAATCTCAAGTGTGAAATTGAAGCTAGAGAAATTCATGTAAGGCCTAGTAATCTGGTATGAAGCCCAGGAAATTGAGGTGTGAAATTCAGGTGTGAATCTTGATATTAACATTCACCTGATGCCCGTGCCACACCTCTAATTCCGTCGCCTTAGAACAACAAACATGAAGAAAACGAGAAACCAGAAATAGAAGAAGAAAACAACATACTCCTAACACAACACCCCATACCCATCCCCATCCCCCCCACCACAACCATGTACGGTTAGAGAATCTCAAGTGTGAAATTGAAGCAAGAGAATTCATGTAAGCCAGAGAAATTCATGTAAGGACTAGTAATCTGGTATGAAGCCCAAGAAATTGAAGTGTGAAATTTAGGTATGAAGCTTGATATTAATATTCACTTGATGCTCGGGCCATACCTTTAATTCTTTGGCCTTAGAACAACAAACATGAAGAAAGCGAGAAACCAGAAATAGAAGCAGAAACCAACAGAAAATATACACCAACACCTCATACCTTACCATAGCAACAGAAACAACATACAACACCTCTTACAACAAACACGAAAAAAATGAGAAATGGCCAGAACCACAGTTAGAGAAAACAAACAAAATCAATATCAATAGAACAAACAAAAATAGAAACAACATACAACGGGGCAAAAACACAGAACAAAAAAAAACAGAACATAAATGACCACACTCCCTCAAAGCTCAGCCATGACATAGAACAAACAAAACCTCCCAATCCTCATAATTGCAACCCAAAAGCTTATCAGAAAATGCCTGAGGGTGGATACAAAACAAACCCAAAAGCTTCAAAGAAGGCTATGAATGGAACAATGAAACAAAGCCTCATATTCTAGCCATAGGTAGAGGAGTTCACCCAAGTCTTCAAAAATGGTAATAAAAATAAACAAACCCAGAAACATAACCCTAAACATACAAAGATAATAAAATGCCCATAAAACAAACCCAGAAACATAGCCAAACAGATACAACATCACATGCAAACAAAAAAAAATCAAAAACAAAAACAAAAAGAAAAGAAAAATCCCTACGTTTGTTCTTCATTTTTCATTGTTCTCTCAGTCGCCTCTCTTCTTCGCTGTCAAGTTGTGTCCCTGAGTCGCTTCTCTTCTTTCTTCTTCTTCTTCTTCGTTTTCTTTTTCTTCTCGTTCTTCTTCTCTCGGTCGACAGACAACGAGTCTTCTTATTCTTTTTTTTCCTGTTCTTCTTTTGGGCTTCTTCTTCTCTCAGTCGACAAACAACGAGTCTTAAACTTCTTCTTCTTCTTCTTCTTCTTCTTCTTCTTCTTCTTTTCACTTCTTCTTTAATATACATCTGATTTTCAAATTTGGGGATTTGATTAGTGTTAGAGGGAATAAGGGTTAATGAAGAAGGGATGGCAGTTTAGTAATGTTTTTGGGTTGAGGGAATAAAGGAAGGCAACTTAGTAATTTTGAAATAAATGAATTAGAGGGTAATTCGGTAAAACCAACTCAAAAAAGGACACAAATGCAATTTTTTTTATAAGTGGACATTTTTGACCAGTGAAACATAAGGAATGTCATTTTCTTCCATTTCCATTTATTTCAATGGGGTATATGTGAATGTGAATGTCCCCAATCTTTTATTTTTCTTAGTCTTAGCTCTCAGTGATTTGTTCATAGAGCACTTTTATTGAAAATATTTCTGATATATTTTTGAATTTATTTAATGACCTGGATAATATATATATATATATATATATATATGTATACATATATATATATATATATATATATATATATATATATATAAGAGGAAATAGCCCTTTTTAACCAAAAAATTAGGGGCTGTTCGAAATTTGCCCAGAATTAGTTAGATTATTGTTTTTGTTAAAGAATCCACTGTAGAGACTAAAATGACCCTCATTTTTCAATTTTCGTTATTTCTCAATATTTTCTTTATTTTTGTATTTTTTGTCTTAAATTACTTCTTCTCTCTCTTCGGTCTCTCTCCACCAGATACAGCCTCTCTCTACCGAAATTTCTCTCTTTGTTGTCTCTCTACAAAATAAGGTTTGCTAAAAAAAATTTCCATTTTTTTGTCTGAAATTATACCTCTCTTTAATCTCAGCCTGAAACAAAATTTCTTCTTTTTAAAGAACACATTTATATTTGAAACCATTGTTGTTGGAAACAAAATCTCTGTATTTGAAACCATTGCTTGAAATTATTCCTCTCTTTGTTGCTGTTAGATTTGGCTTCACTTGTCACAGATTATGCGGTGTTTGTCACGGGTTTGGCTTCATTTGTCACAAATCTGGGTTCAAATTTCATGATGAATAGGGATGAATCTAGTCGTTCTTGTCGATGTACGTATTTGAAACCCTTATTTGATTTGTTTCAGTTGCAAATTTGTTAATGCATTTAGATTGAAGATGGTTTGCATTGGTGTGTTTAAGTGACGCACCCCGGTGTGTTTAATTTGTTTGCTCCGATGTGTTTAATTGGAGTACTCCGATGTGTTTAATTGGTATGCCCCGGTAGTGTTTAATAGGTTTACCCCAGTATGTTTAATTGACACCCCCGATGTGTTTAATTGATGATGCATGGTGTGTTTAATTATTGAGTCTTGGTTTGTTTAATTGGGTTGCCCTTGTATGTTTAATTGGGTTGCCCTAGTGTGTTTAATTGGTTTATCTCGGTGTGTTTAATTGGTTTGCCCGGTGTATTTAATTGGTTTGCCCGGTGTGTTTAATTAGTTTGTCTCTGTGTGTTTAATTGGTTACGCCTTGTTTAATGTGACTGGTTTAATAAACTGAAATCTAAATATGAGATTTTTATTAAACACATGCAGGTACAGACCTAACGAAATTGGTAATCACTTAAAGTGGCAAATGGGTAGGGAATTTTTATGAGGGTGGTGAAACAGATTTTGTCAAAGTTAGTAGGAATTCGACGTATGCCGAGTTATGTAGGGAGGTACAGGGCATTGAGAATGTTGACATAACAAGGTTTACCATTGAGTTAAGAACTTTGGTTGACACCAGTGTTAGGCTTCGGCCTGCCCGACCGAAGATTAAAAATGATAGCGATGTGGAAATGTTGTTGTACGATGATGGACATGTTCCGAAGGTGTATGTTAGTGGTCTTGAGAAAGTTAGTGCAGAACTTGGTAATGTGGGTGTTCCTACCGTTCAACCTGTCTATCAAACCTTTTTACAGCAATTGGAGGCACGGCTTCAATCCGCGGGTGGAAGCAACAACATTTGGGGTACTATACCAACAACATACCCGACTTTTGAAATTCCTAGTGTGAACCCTATAATTTCTGAGGACCCAACCATTGACGAGGTGGTAGACCCTTATAACGAGGATGTCAGATCGATCCCAGAGTACAATTCCTATATTGAGTATGGATTAGATGATGGTGTGAATGATGAGCCTGCACATTATCATGAAATGAGTTCAGATCCAACAGATGGTTGTCATACCGGGTCTGTTCCACCGGTTTTTATAGGTTCAAGTACAGATACATTTGAAGATGATGGCATTAATGATGGCGATAGGTCCGGAACTGAAGTCCCATGGCCTTGGATTATTCATGGAGTTTCAAACTACTCTTTCGAACTAGTTAGAATAGAAGAATCTAGTTCGTCTAACTGGTTGTCCAAATGTAGGATGTTCGAAAGCAAAAAGATTTGAAGATAGCGTTGCTTACTTACGCGCTGAAGGATAATTTTGAAATTTGTTCTACAAGGTCAAGCACGACAAGATATGAAGTTGGCTGTAAGGATCCTGAGTGCAAATTTCAAATCCGTGCAGTTAAGATGGAAGGTGGAAATTATTGGATAGTTCAGATATTTGAGGCAGATCATAGTTGTACAATTGATGAATTGCACAACCGTTACTGTCAAGCGAGCACATGGCTTATTGGTGAAATACTTTCACCGAACTTGCAGTTAGTGGTCGATCTCTAAAACAAAAAGAAATCATGACTGATATGCTAGTGAAATATGGACTTGGTTTGCTTTATACGAAGGCATGGATGGCAAAAGAACTTGCTGAAAATAATGTTTTTGGTCCTCTTGATATTTCATAACAGTTATTGCCTGTATACTGCCACCAATTGAAGTGTATGAATCTTGGTACTATAACAGCCATAAAGATAGACACTGCTCGAAAATTCAAATATTTGACTATTACTCTCAGTGCTTCACTTGAAGGGTTTTATACCACTATACAACCTGCAATTTGCATTGATGCAACTTACTTGAAAGGTAAGTTTGGTGGTGTCATGTTTATTGCAGCGTGCTAAGATGCAAACAATCATGTGTTCCCTCTAGCTTATGGTCGGGGTGATGTAGAATGTGAGGATTCCTGGACTTGGTTTTTAAAGGAGTTGAAAAAGACAATAGGATGTCCTGCGAATTGTATCATCATCTCCGATGGCAGTTTTGCAATCAAGGTAGCAATGACTAAAGAGTACTCTGAAATAACACATGACCTTTGCGGTTTTCATATGAACAGGAACCTTAAGAACATATTCAAAAACCATGTTGTATGCAATTTGTTCCGTGAAGCTTCAATGGCACAACGAGAATCAGAGTTCTTGGAGAAGATGCAGGAGTTGAGCCGCGTAAACAGGCTAGCATATGAATATCTAATGAGAGTTTGGCCTCATAGATGGTCTCGTGTGTATTGTCCGGTTAGGCGTTATCGAGGGATGACTTCCAACATCGTTAAGTGTATGAACAATTGTTTACGGTACGCTCGTTAATTGCTAATAACAACGTTGGTTAAGTACATTAGAGATATGATGCAAAAATGGTTTCATGAATGTCATGATAACGCATCTAAAAATGCAACGCAACTATCTCGGTGGGCTACCAACATAGTATCTAAAAAGAATGAAAAATCACATAAGTACACGGTACGCCCAATAGATCATGTAAATTTCAATGTAAAGGACGGTGAGAAAGATGGCTTAATAAACCTATCCGAGAAGACTTGTAGTTGTAGGGAATTTCAGAATGACCTATTGCCTTGTTCTCAAGCATTAGCTGCTATAAGGTATATATTCTCGTAATATTTAAATGTATTTTTTTTATAATGAGTAAACATAATGATATTTGTTTGATTGTGTTTATAGGTTTCGTAAAAAGAATTTTATCGACTTCAGTTCTGATTTCTACAAAACAAGAACCTGGTTGGAAATCTATTCTGGTGTCATCTTTCCCGTTGGACACCCAAGCGAATGGAATACTCCTAAAGAAGTACGTTCCGAAGTTGTTCTTCCACCATAGTGGCGAGCTCAAGCTAGTAGGCCGAGAAAGAATAAGGTTCCATCTGCAGGTGAGCATGGTCGTAGGAGTAGGTACCGTACCATCTGTAAGAAATCTGGCAACAACAGACAAAATTGTCCAAACCCCCAGCCGATCAGCAAGGCATTGTTCCGGACCCACAAACAGATCCACCACCGCCCCGACGTCGTAAGTGCAAGTCATGTGGACAAGAGTGACATAACATAATGACGTGTCCAACAGGGCCATATGATAACCCTACGGATCCAGACAATCATGACATCTAAATTGTGTTTGTGTTAGTAAGGATTATGTTTAAATTGGTATGGATTTAGTTGAATATCATGAACTGTGTTGGAATTATGTTGAAATTGGATTTCATGAACTGTTAGTAATGATTTTGCATTTTGTTGAAAAACTATTGTTGAAGTTGTGATGAAACAGGTTATTTCATGAATTTGTGACTACCATTGTTGTTGAACTTATCATGGATCTAAATCGTGGTTGTGCTAGTAAAGATTATGTTGAAATTGGTATGGATTTAGTTGAATTTTATAAACTATGTTGAAATTTTATTTCAAGAACTGTTTTACTTGTCCTTACCCCCTAATATGGCTCATGCTACTATTATCAAATATTAAACACTATTTGAAAATTAAACCGAACAGGTGCACATGCAATATATTTTCAGATATTTTTTTAGCGAATACAATTTATTTTTTTCATGTAACGAAGTTTGTCATACAATGTGTAAGGATGAGCCATATTATTGGATTGAGTTGCTTGTATGCTTGATTCACCAATTTACCTTGCTTGCATGGCTGCTTCACTGATTCACTAATTCACTGATTCACCTTGCTTGCTTAGTCAAGATCTTGTATTTTGCTGATTCACTGATTCAGCTGATGCACTAATTCAGCTGATTCACTGATTCACCTTGCTTGCTTAGTCATGATTTTGCATTTTATTGAAAAGACTTATATTGAAATTGTGATGAAACAAGTTATGTCATGAAAAATTAAACACATCAGTGCTGAAAAATTAAACACACTGGATATCGATCAATTAAACACACCAATGTTATTGATAAATTAAACCCACCAGTTCTGAGAAATTAAACACACCGGTACTGAACGATTAAACACACTAATATTATTGATCAATTAAACATACCAGTGTTATTGGAACACCATGTCAAAAGAATTTTGCTACAAAATCGTAGACAAAATCAATATTGTTCTGTTAAATCCCACCATAATAATACCCAAAACAAGAACTCAACAATGCATGTCGAAGTTACAGGTCCATTTAAGATGCCAAAAGTTGTTGATTCTAAACCCACTTATCTCTTTGTCCCGAATCTAGAAACCTAGATGATTAAGAAAAGGAGATAAAGTTCAACAATTGAAATGACATAAAAGAAAGTACCAACAACTAATGCAAAACAAGTAACAAATTCAATCCTAGAAATTAGTCTACACACCAGTCATAACCAATTACACACACCAGTCATAACCAAATTTTCAAATATGCCATGATTTTGTAGTAGGAAATTGGAAAACATTTTCAATTCAACAGACATAAAAATCAAGATAGAATAGCCTATAAGATTTCAACTCAACTTGAACTCAAAATCCAAATCAAAATCAAAATTCAAATAAAATTCAAATTCAAATTCAAAATCGAATTTGAAATCAATATCGAAATCGAATTCGAAATCAATATCGAAATCGAAATCAAATTAAAAAAACAACCCTCACCAACCATAAATAATAAAAAAAAAACTAAAATCATATGTACGATGACTGCAAACCTTTTCAATTCTCCCACGCGGTCTTGTTTCACTCCAGTGAATCGAATCAAAGCCGGTCGCCTCTCATCTCTCTCCGATGATCAGTCTCTGTAGTCTTTCGTTGGTCTCTACGCTGGGATCGTGTCTCTGTCGTCTCACAAGTTAGGATCGGGTCTTGCTCGTCTCTTTGTCGTCGTCATCGTCATCATCCGGTCGATCTCGGCTTGGTCGTCGTCTGGTCTTGCTTGCTTGGTCGTCGTCAGGTCGTCCTGGTCGCTCTCTTTGTTATTTCAAACACTAAAACAAAGTTTTCTTTACTTTTAGTTTTGCTTTTTTAATTTTAGTTTTCTTATTTCTTTTTTCCTTTTTTTTTCTTTTTTTCCTTTTTGTTCATTTTAACTGAAGGGCACTTTTGACCTAATAGTGGATTATTTGCTAGAAACAATCAAAATGCTAATCTTTGATATATTTAGAAATGCCCTTGATTTTATGGTTACTTACAAATTTTACCATATATATATATTGTTAACCGAAAAATCCATTCAGGGAGGAAAATTTCAATTAACACCCCGTTCCACTACCGGTAGGTGGTAGCGGGGAAGGTACCTTCGGTACCAGGGTTCCTTCAGACAATTAGAGATGAAGACTAACAAGAACAAAGGAACTAGAAGGAAGATAAGTGATACTGTTTTATTGAAATAAGTACTATTAAAGGTTACAACACTCTCTCTTTGCTCTCTCTAACACAAAATGGAGATGGAGAATTCCGTTTATGTCGATAAGTGACTATTATCTATCCAGTGATTGTCCTAAACTCTCACTGACTTCAGAGAATTCATAAGAAGTTTCTCTCTTTTTCCCTTTAAAAAAAAAAAAAACGATCCCCATCTTTGTTCTTCAAGGCCGTATTTATAGGTCTCCAATATCCCTCAGAATCTGGTTACATTTATAATGATTATTTGAAGTCCTTTTTTAGGTGTTGAAAGGAGTTGAGTGAGGCTAAAGGCGCGGGATTTGATCCCGTTAATTACTGTCTTGTTTAAACTCTGATTCGGTTGACCGTTTGGTCTCATTCATGGCGCTTTAAATGGCGAAGGAGTCAACTTTCCTAGCTTGCGCTGCTTGGAGAGGTACACTAGTTCTTCGCCCTGGTGGCATGGTACACTGGTGTACCATTCTAACTTACTTGCGTGACGCTTATTCTATCATGTTGGTGGCTTTGTAGTGATATTCATCCTGTTGGTCATGCAGGGGGGTCTGTCTTGGTTGGTCCCTGGCTGATGTCAAAGTGTTCTAGGACACCAGATATGCGTCGTGGTACCGGGGTTCCAGGTATGAGGGACCCGGTACCCGCAAGGCACTAGGTCTGCGATATCGTGGTTCCCCCTTCGTCATGTATCAGAATGGATGCCCGCCGTGGTACATGTTCTCCCTGGTTGAATTTCTCTAGTGCTTCATCTAGGTAGGTTGGTAGTCGAGGTTCTGGTTCTTACCAGGTATTGATTTTCTCTAGGTCGCGGTATCGATCCTGCTAGGCACCTGGGAGTTGGGATTGGTCCCTACCGGGTAGATGTTTTTGGTGGAAAATTCTCCTTTGGACCCTTGCAAAAAAACCATATATATATATTAGAAATTATCAATTTTAAGGATCCCTTTTTGACCATTGGATACTGTTGGATTAGATCAATCCAATGGTCCAAAAACATAGCTAATATAAAAAATTGGGACCCACATGTCGTAACACAGTTCAAATCATGCTCCCTCATCTCTTTCTCTCACCTGAATTGATGACATCATGCATGGAACCCACTCTTTTTCTCTCTCTTTCCAACAATTTGTTAGTTATGTTGATTGCCGTTGGATTGAAATCCAACGGTGAAAAGATATCTCTTCCCTGACTTGGTAATTCCTCATATATATATATATATATATATATATATATACAGTCTTTCTACTGTCAGTTCGTCATAATATAAAATATATCAAGACGAAGAATGTGAACCACAGATTATAAAGAAGTTTTGATAAATACATACATTTTGAGTCAAAATATGTAAATCTAATGATCCACATTATTCATCCTGATATATTTTATATCAGGACAAACTGACAATAGAAAAATTATATATATATATATATATATATATAGAGGAATTATCAAGTGAGGTATCCTTAACTTTAATTTCGGTAAAGACCTTAACAAAATCACATTGATTTTTGTGAATTTTGATCTAAATTATTTTTGTGGGTGATAAGTTTAATGAAATCTAACTATAAATAAAATTTGAGAATTTTCCAAGTACTAGAACTATTTTTTTGAATTTTCCTATATTTATCGTATTTTCCGATGCCTTCATATTTAACAAAATCGAGATAAATAGTTCTAGTTCTTGAAAAATTCTCAAATTTTACTCATAGGTAGACTTCATAAAACTTATCATCCAGAAAAAAAAATTCAGAACCAAATTCATAAAAATCGATGTGATTTCTTCAAGGTTCTTACCGAAATTAACGTTAGGGATACCTTGCTTGATAATTCCTCTCTCTCTCTCTCTCTCTCTCTCTCTCTCTCTCTCTCTCTCTATATATATATATATATATAAGTCATAGTATATTTAACAACTAATCAGCTAGATGCAAATAAGATAATTAAAATTGATTCTAAAAGAGGAAAAAAAAGTTCATTTTATTGAAACAAACTCTAAGAAATCATAATATTAATCGATTTTCAAAGTAACCACACACACACACAAGTAGATACAAATCCATATGATGAATCACAATTCACAACTGATCACATTGTGTAGGAAGGAAAGATATGGTTTCCTTGTTGAGATCATGCAACACCAAAATGTTCTGTTGTTGTACATTACCAAATATTGACATCCCACTTGAACTCCCAACTGCCAAGCAAACCACTCCCATACTTGAATCACCAACCATATAATTCTCACTTGGCAATTCCAAATCAGCTCCTTCAAAATGGAATACCAACTTAGGCACGTCTACATTCTCTGAATTATCTGATGGTAAATGGAAACAAAGATCAAGCCCCGTCGAACCCGAATCGTCAACAGAAAGTTTTATTTGAGAAATGAACTCCTTTTTGACCATATCAAAAGCAGACTTTTCTAGATAAGTTATTGTTGTCCCAGAATCTATGATCAGCCCACCAGTACCATCATCTTGGAGTGCAAAAGTAGATTTCTTGATTGACAAGCGACTGCCACCCACTGAGATTCCTTCAAGGGAAAGATAATAGAAAGATGGTTGCAATGAGTTTTTGATTAATGGGGTTGTTTTGATTTCTTGATCACCACTTGATGATGATGAATTCACACTTGCTAGAGACCCCATTAAAAGCGAACTAGTTTTTGTATCATCAATTGAAGTCAAGCAATAAGAGAATTTAGGCTCGTTGAGTTGTGAAACTAGAGACAGAGGTCCTCTGCCGAGCCCCACCAGGCCTCCACCTTGACTGAACCCGTCACCTGTTAGAGAACCCACATGTGAACTCAAAAAGATGAGATGGATCCCATATTAAAAACACATAACAAGAGAATGGTATATATACTAATGGATGCTATAACCAAAGCTATCGAAATTTAATATCACCTTCATTGTCGTCTCCACAACCGAATCCGATATTCGGAACCGAAACCTTTCCGAACGTGAAGGTCTCAGTGGCCATAACACCTTGTGTTGAAGAATAATCACCATAAGTGTAGAGATACTCACAACCATTACTACATGTTGATTGAGGCAGAGCTTGACATAGAGAGTGAGAACATGATAACTTGGAGAAAGAGGAAGACTTTTTGGGGTCGAAAATCGGTGTAGGCTGATTAAAACACTCAGTGCAAGGCTTGCATTGAGTCCAAATCAAATCACTTCCTGTATCCAAGATTGCGTTGTATGTTTCAGGTGGTGTACCTATTGATAATTGCATCAGAAACTCGCCGCTCCCCGGATGGATAGGGGATTGAACAAGTTGATCATCTGATGTAGCTGCCAAAACCATAGAATTGAGCTTTTTCAACCTGTGTTGGCCTCTCTTCATTCCACGTTGGAGACGCTCGAATAAGGTCAAGTTCTTGCTAGAGTCGACATGTTTGAGCATTATCCTGAACCCATTTTGAGCATTAATCTGATCATGCTCTAATAAAGCTCGCTGCCGTGACGTGGACTGTACCGGAGAAACATCGAAACAGAGTGCAAATAATATTGCCAGTGCTAATATTAATATCACTGAAGATGAAGAAAACATTGATGAAGCCATAATAGGCGAAGAAGAAGAAGAGACAAAGGTAGAGATGAAGATATATAGAGTAAGAAGAAAGAAGAGAGAGATGGAGGGCACTTGAGTGAGATATCAAGCAAAAAGCAAGTAGTGTTTGAAACTAAAGGCCGACTCTTGCGTGGTTGTTGAGGAAATATTGCTAATGCAACATATTTGTGAACCGGGAAATATATTCTCACACGTATAATTTTGCTTCTTGGACACCTTTTTAATTATGTGACAAACATTTTCATGATATAGTTCATCCTGTAATACACGAAATTGCCTTTGGAAAAAAAATAGAAAAAAAGTCTATGGAATATTAAAGGCAATTAGAAATAATTAAGAATAAAAGTCTATGGAAATATTAATGGCAATTAGAAATAATTATCAGGAGTTGACTTGTAAGAAACGCTTTTATTAGTTACCTGTTTAATGTTTTTAGGGTTAAAAATTGATTGGATTATATATATATAAATATATATATATATATATATATATTCGTATGTTATATTTACACAAAAATAAAAATAAAAATAAAGATTAAGTGGAGAGATGGCCGTTTGCCCTAGATACAAAAGAAGATCGATTTGTAAGCTTCGACAATGAGGTTTGAGTAATTCTTGAGCTTCTAGAAATAAAGCGGATTCGTAAGGGTTCGAAGTAAGTAAACTCATCCATGACTTGTTAAACATTTATATATTACATATTTAATGAGTTTTCGAAGTATTGACTTATGTTTTGAATTGACTAATTAGTGTTATAGTTTTCCAAGTGTTCATTTTGTCAGAAATTTGATTTATAACTTCGTGTGGTATTAAAAATATTTGAAACGTTTTGTTGTATTGTTTCTAAATGTTTAAAAGATACGATAAATTTATTAGTTGATATTCTGATTCTCAAATTTATGTTTTAATATGCGAAGAAAATGATTGTTTCTATTTTGGCTCATTGACTGTAGTATTCGAATTATTTGGGCCTGGTCACCGGGCTACAGGTGACACTACTGGAATTATTTGGGCTAGGTCACTGGGCTACGTGTGACACTATTGGAATCATTTGGGCTGGGTCACCGGGCTACGGGTGACACTATTGGAATTATTTGGGCCAGGTCACCGGGCTACGGGTGACTATTCGGAATTTGTGACACTATGAGACATTGGCTTTATGTTTTCTGCTTTAAAAAAATACATTGATTTAAATCATGACTATTAAATGATCTTTTGATTTCATATTATTTATACCGTTTTATGAAAAGTTTATGAGCAATGTTTTGAACGTAAAGAATTTACGAAAACTATTTTATGTTACATGTTTTGCATGAATTTACTTACCGAGTTGACGGCTCATCCATCGTCATCAACATTTTGCAGATTAAGTTCTTAGATATGGAAGTGATAGAGTTTGTGTTAGCAATATTGGAGATACATGTCGCGAGAGGATTAAATTCCATGTGTGTAGGTGTTATAAGGATTTAATTTATTTTATTGTTGTAATTACGTTTGTCTTGGAGATTTAATTGAAATGTGTGTTATTAGGTTTGGGTATTGTATTATGAGGATATATTGTTGAAGATTGTAATTCTGATTATATGTGAATTAAGGTATTTTTTGTAAGGTCTGTATCACGTAATATCCCGGTCCGATGAGTCCTGGATTTGGGGTGTTACAAAGTCCGTCAATATCTCAGATTTGAGTCGTTATACCCACATTTGGTATAAAAAGTGGATATAATATATATATATAGTCATTTTCCTATCAGTGCGCACTTATAGAATTATATAAGGATATTGAATGTGAGTCACTCATTTATACAAGAGTTTTGACAAGTGCATACATACTAAGTCAAAGTATGTAAAACGAGTAACTCACATTCAACGTCCTTATATAATTCCATCGGTGCGCACTTATGTTAAATTTTTCGCGTGTATATATATATATATATATATATATATATATATATATATGTATGTGTTATATTTAAAGCTAACAATTTTTTTTTTGTTAAATATACTACTTGCAATTGTCAGATAGAATGAGCTCTTTTATCGATGAGCAATCTTAGATGGTGGTAAAGGCTAAAAATTAACAGGGATGTTTACAAAAAATAAAATTGAAAATAAATTTATACGGTATAACTTATAAAACACTAATAATGAAAAGATTGACATGTAAATTTTATTGAAGACTTTAATATGCATTTAGACTTTGATTGAATAGATATCATGATTGTACTCGATTACAAAATTAGAGTGTTAGGGTATCAATGAAGAAATAGCTCAAGTCCATATATGAGTACCTAATACATTTTAGAAAAAAAATTTAAAGAAGAAAAAATAAAATGTGATGCGGGATCGATTAGGGGTGCTTGTACTTGTTTATATTAAACACTATAATCACAACCCAAATAACTACTTCCCCATATAAATGATTTCTCCACACTTTTTTAAGGGTTAGGTGAGACCTAAACTTTCATCACCAATACCGGCGAAATGGTACATAACCATTCAACCAAGAGGTGATTTGCTATTTGAGTACTTTAGTTAATAAATTATTTATAATAATTATATAAATGATAATACAATATACATACAAATGTGGTGAACTATATTAGAATTTAGAAGTATATATAAGGGTTGGTAGGCTAACTGGTTTACTATCTGAATACCTAATATGGGTTGGTTTGATGTGCCTATTATAGTTAGGTACTTAGGTGTGAATGTGTGATCCATTGACAATTTACTCATTTTATAAAATTATTTTCATTATTTATCCTTTTAGGTAGTGAGTTAGATTAACTATATTAGCATACCATATTCCCATCCATTTGTTTTTTCTTTTTCAATTCCATACAACTTTATAAATTATAATAAATGCAATAGTTCAAAAATAAAATTATAAAGAATACTTTGTATTTGATAGGTCTAATGAGACTTTAATGTAATTTTTGTTTTTTTGGAATATTACATTTGGGGGTTTTTGGGTACTTTAGTGTAATCTACTCATAGTGAGTTTGATTCACAAATCACACCCAAAATGCTTTCCAGGGTTTGTTAGAATGTTAATAGGTGACAGTGACCACACTCCTTTAAATTAATGTCAAATTAGGTTTTGGTTAACAGGACATTTCCAAAACAACTCAACATCCAAATCAATACAATACCCCTCAAAAAAATGAAAAAAGAAATCCAAATCGATCAATAATATTAAAACTATAATTAGATGGAACCTTAGATACGGTGATTTTATGGTCACACAATTCTACATACACAATGTTTTCCACTTTATACATTAAATTGGCTTATAGCATGTGCACCGTACATTTGACCGCTAATAGCAATATTACATATTTACACAATTAAAGTAGAAGGATATAAACTGCAGTCCAATGTGATTTGGTAGTAACAAAAATATTCAATTAACCTGATAATATAAGGATTCAAGTCATCAGACTGCAGGCGGTATATCAAATAAACAAAAAAAAAAAGAATATACAAATTTATATGCTTTCGGAATTGAAGAAATTTTAATGACTAGATGTAAACGTATTTTGAGAACCAAAAGAATAATATTTATAGCTAAGTATACTTAAATCATTTTATCAACCTAAACATATAAATAAATTTATTATTATGATATAATAATTTATAGTCATATTTCATATATGGTATGGTATAGATAAATAAAAAAATAAAATAAAAAATCGTGAAGAATGGAAACTATAAAAATCTTGCAGCCAAAACAAAGGAAAACTTGTGTTGGAGGAATGCTGTTGTCAGTTGTCACATTCAAATAATTGATTTTCTGGAGTGTAACAAAAACAACATTGAAACTAGCCAATTAGTATATCTTGCTTCCTTTAGGATATTCCCTCTTTAATATATATAAAAAAAAATTGATTTTGAAATTGAGAGGCCCCAATTATGAGTGAAGATACATCTTCCTCCTCAAACCTCATTGATCCAATGCCTACTTGCCTTGCTAGTTGCTACTTGATCATTACATTACATACCTCTCACAGAAAATGTCATCTTCATAAGTTCACATCAAATGTTGTACATCATTTCTACACTATTGCTCCTACCAACTCAGAATATATAAGAGCAAGAGTTCTTGAACTACCCAATTCAGATGTCATGTCCAAACACAACTCATGCCATCAGTTTTGGCGGTCTCATAAAAAAACCTATAACAATTCAATAACCAAAGATAAATAAATAGCATGGGACATGGGTTTTCTTCAGCTAACAAAGCTTTCTGGTTTTTCAGAATAAATAACAATAACTCATTAGTCATATGCCATGCCCAAAGGGTGTCTTAGCCCAATTTTTATTTTTACCTGACGATTTCATTTGATTTGCAAGTTGTTCTTCTTCCTCTTCAAGCTTTTTTCTCCGAGCAGCCTCTTCTTTTTGTCTCTGAATCAGCTCTAACTCGCGGTGCCTTTCTTCCTCTTTCCTCTGCTGCTCTAAAGCTTCTCTTCTCTGAGCCTCTTCCACTCTCCTCTTATTCTCTTCTAGCATCTTATCCAACTCTTCTCTCTCTCTCCGAGCTTGTTCCTGTGGGATGTAATCAAAATGCTCATCAAACCCAAATGCAAGATGAGGACAAATGAAATACTAGTAAATAATTAGACAATAACTCCAGCTTGTTATAATGCATTAAACATGAAACCTGCAACTGTTGTAATACCCGTTGATCAATTATCAATTATGACGTTATGCAAGGCAGAATAATCATCCATTACATATCACAATAATTGGTGATGTCAACTTGGTAATTGACATTATAGCACAAACAAAGTAGTTAATATTACATCTTTATTGGAAAAAAAAAAAGAGAGAAAGGAGAAAACACATGAAGTTGTATGTAAATTTACAGCCTTAATATGGATGTTGAAGAAAGATAATTCAACACACAGTATGTTTGACAGCTTGACAATGTCCTCAGGGAATTCGGTGGAAAGACGAATGTTCCCACAACATTAAACTGTACAAACATAATTGTTAGCAATACTGAATCAAAGTATCATCAGCTCATCAGTTTTAATCAAGTGATTATGCTTTGATCTAACCAGCTTCAGTGCTCAAGTGATCTAGCTCAGGGTAAGTATCAAGAGGTGGAGCACAGGTGATTGGAGCTATCAGAAGCACGAGGTTGTTAGAGTCTGGTGAGGTTGTTACAGCCATGTCAGCATTAGCCACATCAGATACATCAAGAACAAATCAGAGAATGCCTAGTCAGAGTCCTACTCTAGTCTTGAGTCCTAGTCAGCAATACTGTTAGGATTCCATTAGAGCTTCTTTTATGCAATTGCTTAATGAACATATATATAAATATATATGTATATATATCTCAACTGTTGATCCATGTAATAATGACTGAATCAAAGTTTGTTATCAATAAAAGTTTCTAGAGAATTCTCTCTGTTTTCTCTCTGAAGATTTCTCTTGCTTTCTCTTATATTTT
>CM065636.1:62813743-62828049 GCA_033220585.1 Dipteronia sinensis | reverse complement strand
CACTTCTTCTTCCATGAATAAGGGACCAATCTGAGCTTATCGCGCATGCCAGTGATGTTGGTCCATAGGTCATCAATGTTGTCCATAGCATGTCTGATCTCCTGCCTGTTCTCCTTAATTTTCGTGGTGAAACTGAAGCTCATTAGGTTTATTAAGATCTAGAGACTCACCATCCCTGAAATCAAAGTCTGCCACGGTACCTGGTAATCCCCAACAACTTTAGGAACTGGTGGCATTTGGTCAAACTCCATCTACTTCTGATCAAATTCCAGCCCTGTGGCTACAGGTGTCAAAAAGGTCGGATATTTTCGGTCCGGTCCGGTCCGAGTTCAGTCCGGGTCCGGTCCGGTCCGGCCCGCTACTGTAGAAGCCCTAATTTGGTCTGGGCCTATTATTTCAAAACCCGAATTCGGACTGGGCTTTTATAAATTAGTGTGTGAGCCAAGCCCGGTCCAAACCAGAACAAGTCCGGCCCGAACAATAGATAATTTATTATATATATATATTGTTTCATAAAAATACTTACCGTTAAATAATGGAAAGAAATTAAAAACTTTATGTATTTGTTGTGAGATATAATGGTTTCTGAATATATAATATATAAATAAATTTGAACGATATGACTAATTGATGTCAACAGCTTGGTGGAGAGTGTAATTTATGTGAATAAGGAGGTCACTGGTTCGAATCTTAGTTTTAACACCAAAATTCTTAATTTTATAAAAAGTCCTGTTAATAGCCAAATTTGGCTAAGGGCCAAAGGGAAATTTTCCACCCTCTAAACCTGGCTCCATGCCCGAGGTCATCAACCAGGAGACCACGTTACCCGAAGCCAAGCTACGGTACCGCCCCACAGGAATAAGGATGGGCTCCAGAAACACGCGGAGTAGAGCCTGTCACAGTTAGATCAAGCCCGCGTCACCAAACCTGAAAACAGGAAATCCCCCCGAAGTCGGGATTACCTCACAATTTCTCCAGAAGCTCGCCTATACCTCGCTGACAGAGTAAGGAGTTCGTAGGAGGCTGCACCTAGCTTCAAATGGTCAAGGGAGGCTAGACCTAGCTTCTGATTAGACGAAATTCCTTTATATCAGGGCTAGAACACTGATCGACCTTACTATCTGATGTACCTCGCCACATTACATGCCATATTCGACGACCCCTATGGGAGAACATGCTAGACCTGAAGACACACATGATCATATCTTAAGACGTTACATACGTACAGAACAAGTAATCGAGTCCAAGTAGGAAACAAATTAATCTCCACCAAGATATCCTCGATTCAGCAATTAACTCAAAGTCAATAACATTTTAAATATAAAATCCCGTCCGATAAGGAGGGAAGAGATGGAGAAAATCAAGGGGGGAAATCAATTAATTTGACCTATGAAGACAAGGTATTAAAGGAGGACTTGAACCTTCTAAAAGAGGAGACTACTTTTCGACAGGCATACGACAAGTACCCGACTACACCCTAAAGAAAATGGAAAGCAATTTGAGAGAGATTTGTATATCATACATGATCAATAAAGAGAGTATTTTTCTTTCTTTTGGGTCGTGAATAGTATCATTGTTCCTTGTCATTTTATTAAGCACTGTTACTCATACGTTCAACCTTGGCCACCACTTACGTGGTAGTGGTCTCGAGGGTGTTAACTGAGATTTCTCATCTTGAGCAAAATTTTTGTTAACACTTTCTGGCGCCATCTGTGGGAACCTTCCCTACACCCTGTTAATCAAGTCAACTATTTGCATTTCCATTTTCGTTGTTTTACAGGAACCATGAGGCTCCGCTCTTCCCAAGGCCAACATGGAGTTTCGGAACAACCCTCGGCGAGGCCTACACGAAAGGCCCCAAGAAAGGGGAGGAAGTCTGGATATGGCAATCAAGCTCCGGTCCAAACAGCTAATGCGCGGGCTTCTGGCCACCCTATAGTGAGCCAGACCGCGCTCGACCAACAAGCGGCAGCCTTCGTGGAAACCGTCTGCATCTACCTGCTTGCCGAAGGCATCACAGTCCAGCCAATGAACCCGAATGATCAGGGAGAACCGAGCAGGTTCGGAGCTAGGCAGCCTGCCTTCGACCACCTGGGACCTCCTCTCCCAGAGCCAGCTCGAGACAGGACTGGACCCTAACTTTCGAACCGGGATAGGCTGGGACCCATGCCCCCAGTTCTGAAAAGACCTTCACAATATCAACCCAGGCGAGTTAAGTCTGCCGCAGATGCCTTGACCCAGGAGCAACGAGAGGTACCTCGCCCAACAGCATCAAAGAGGAAAGCCCAGACCTAAGAGGAAGAGATTCGACAAACTTCCCGAGTGGATCATGTCCATGAAGGGGACCGGATAGAGGTCGCCAGTTCAACTGAGGGACTCGACAGTGAAGAATTCGAGGTCAACTCAAAGAAACCTGGGAACAAGCGACTGAGGGATCAGTTGGCAAAGCTACAGAAGAAGGTCCAGCAGATAAGAAAAGGAAAGAATAAGGAGGATAAAAAGGATCCATTGAGCGAGATGAACGCTCCCTTCACTAGGAGGATCCGGGAAGCGAAGCTCCCACTAAAATTTAAAATGCCAGCAGATAAGTTCTTCGGGACGGAAGATCCTCTAAGCCACCTGGAGAGCTACATCCAACATATGGAGGTCCAGAACACCACCAGAGCAGTTATGTGTAGGATGTTTCCAACAACCGTAACTGACTACGCGAAAACTTGGTTCAGGAAACTGCCTGCTGGTAGCGTGGATTCTTTCACAAAGTTATCAACAGACTTTTGTGGCAGTTCCAAGGGGTCAAACCTCGTCCGAAGGATCCCATACACCTCAAATATGTGATTCAGGAACGAAGTGAGACGCTTCGATCGTACGTGGAACGTTTTCACAAAGAGGTCATACAAATGGGAGTTTTCACCGAGAAAGAGACTCTCGCCAATTTCAGGCAGAACCTGTAGGTGGGAAAGCTTTTCCGTTCCTTTGCCAAAAGACCGCCCGAGACTTACCAGGAGGCCTACGATCGGGCTCTTGAGCAGGTCGAGATCGACGAGCAACTCAAAATCAAGATGGAATACGACGATATGAGAACGGTGAAGCGTTAGAAAAAAGAAGCCCCAAAATCTGAGCCAGCACAGAAAACTCAGAATAAACCTCCCAATAGGTCGACCTATCGCATCGTCGCTCCTCAGCACAGGCAAGAAAAATATCCAGCAAGACCAACCCCTCCTCGGGCTTCACCACCTCCTAGGACCGTGTCCCCCGTAATGTGAGGGGAGAAAGTGTATGACTACTACACTCCTTTGAACGCTTCCAGGGAAATGGTCTACCTTGCTATACGAGACAAGGGGCTACTTCAAAAGCCTGCTCCCATGAAAGCCCCAGTTGACAGGAGGAACCGATACAAGTACTGCGACTTCTATGAAGACGTGGGCCACAACACTTCAGAATGCTATAATTTGC
Source organism: Dipteronia sinensis (assembly GCA_033220585.1). Classification (NCBI taxonomy): domain Eukaryota; kingdom Viridiplantae; phylum Streptophyta; class Magnoliopsida; order Sapindales; family Sapindaceae; genus Dipteronia; species Dipteronia sinensis. The sequence continues at coordinate 62,824,596 of CM065636.1, read as the reverse complement.
GCAACCAGATTGAAGCCCTGATAAGGGGGGATGCTTGATTGAATTCTTACAGCTGATTAGAGATAACATTAGGACTAGAAGGGAGGTACTAGCCAAGATCCGTGAGGATGCAGAGAAGAGAAAGGGGGAACAGACTGATTTAATACAACAAATCCAGGTGATACATACCATCAGCAGAGGGCCCACACTGGCTGGCACTTCCAATAATTCCCGAAAAAACCATGCAAGGAAGATACCTCGTATAGAAGAAAGCCAGGGAGTCTTCAAGGTCAGCCAAAGCCCGATAAAGCCCTCCCAGTCGGCACAGATTATTTTCACTGAAGCAGATGTCTTCAACACCGTGCAACCTTATGATGATCCCATGGTAATCACAATACAGATTGCCAACTGTCTGGTCCATCGCGTGCTCATAGATACGGGCAGCAGTGTAGATATCCTCTTCAATGATACTTTGGAAAAATTAAATCTGAAGCAATGGTGTTACAATAGTGGACAACTCTACTTTATGGGTTCACTAGGGATTCGATCATACCAGTGGGGTCGATGATCCTTCCAGTAATTGTCGGAACCACCCCTCTCCAACAGAATATTATGACCAACTTTGTTATGGTTGACACCCCATCGGCCTACAACGCCATCCTAGGGAAACCATTCATGTCCTCCTTGAAGGGAGTCTTGTCCGTATACCACAATGTCCTGAAGTTCCCGGTTGGAACCAAGGTGGGAGAGGTATGCGGAAACCAACAAGCAGCTATGAAATGCTACGTAGTGTCTGCCAATCCTACAGCTTTAGCAAAACAGTGCGTATAGGTTGCATTAATCCAGGAAGACATGGAAACATCCTGGATAATCCAGGAAGAGATGGAGCCCGTGGAGCATCCTGAGCATCCAAAGAGCGAACTTATTATGCCTTATGAGGAGGAACGGAGCAAGGAATAGGCCAGTGGGCAGCCCATAGATAGACTAGAGGAGATACCTATCAGAAATGACGATCCCTCCAAGGTTGTCAAGGTCGGGGACACCCTTGAGCCAGAAGTAAAAGAAGGTTTAATTAATCTTCTCGGAGAATTCAGCGACATCTTCGCTTGGAGCCATGATGAAATGCCTGGGATCCCGGCATCATTGGCCGCCCATCGACTAGCGGTAGATCAAACAATCAAGCCTGTCAAACAGAAGAGGTGTCACTTCAACTCTGAGAGGAACGCTGTGGTGCAGGAAGAGGTAGATAAATTGATCAAGGCAGGGTTTATCAGAGAAGTACGCTATCCCAAATGGATCGCAAACGTGGTCATGGTTACGAAGGCGAATGGAAAGTGGCGTATGTGTGTCGATTACACCAACCTCAACTGGGCCTGTCCAAAAGACAGTTTTCCTTTACCAAAGATCGACCAGCTGGTTGACTCCACGTCTGGAAATAAGCTCTTGAGTTTTATGGACGCGTTCTTAGGATACAACCAAATTAAAATGCACCCAGCTGACCAAGATAAAACCAGATTCACTACTGGGCAGGGCTTGTACTGCTACAAAGTGATGCCGTTTGGTTTGAAGAATGCAGGGGCTACAAACCAGCGGCTTGTACTGTTAATGGATTCGAAAGCAAATACTGGGCAATGCAACAAACTTGTCAATAGCACGGCTTTTCAAGGTAACCGACCTAGGATGTATAGAGTCGTTTATTTATCCCTAGAAGGTGGCCAGCCTAGGATGTATAGTGCGGACCACCTATTAGGGATTAATCCTTGTAAACTACCAACCTAGGATGTATAGAGTTGATTGTTTACCGGATTCTAGAAATGAAGCTCGTCTACCTAACATTGACTCAACCGATTAAAGATAGTCACCCTAGGATGTATAGTGATGACTTCTAACTCTCTCACGGTTCCGACCTAGGATGTATAGTGCCGGAAACACGATCGAGGTTAGATTAAAACCGCGGTTTAAGAGTCGGAATTCATGACTTTCCGTCCATTCCTTAGAGCATTAAACAACTAAACATCATGTATATCTAGATGGAATACTCATACATAATACAAAGACATCTTGCAAAGATCATGTATCTACACAAGAAATCAATGATAAACATTCACAACAAGAATAGATCAATGGAAGATAGACATGAATATCAATATAATATCAAGTTTATGTACAAGCCCAATATTAAACTAACTACTCCATCAACCCCTTAGAGGGGATTTAGCTACTCATTACAACTAGGAAATCAGTAGAGAGGAGAAAGAAATAACCCTTGGAGAACATCTCCTTCCTTGAAGTGGCTCCAATCTCCTAACTTCCTTGAAGTTGAGTAGAGAATGTGTGGATAAGAGGTAGAGAGAGAAACTAGATCTAAGAATGCTTAATCTGTCTAAAACGGAGTCAAAAGCTCCTTAAAACGTTTCTATACTTTTCTATTTATACTAAATACAAAAATAGGTCACTTAAGCTTTGAAAATCAGACTGGCGTGCTCGAAGTGCGGGTGGAGTGCGGGCGATTTACCCGCACTGTACCCGCACTGTATGGGTTGTCTGCAACTTCAGTTCTCGGAGCATGGCAGGAGTACGGGTGGAGTGCGGTTGAATTACCCGAACTGTACCCGCACTTGGAGTCGCACTGTGGTCGCACTGTGATCGCACTTCCCTGTCAGGTGAAAGATCTACCTTCTGTCTTGAGCCAAAGTGCGGGTATAGTGCTGTTGGATGACCCGCACAGTACCCGCACTCTAGTGTCAGGTGCAATCTGCTCTTGTGTTCTTGATACAAGTGCGGGTCGAGTGCGGTTAGATGACCCGCACAGTACCCGCACTCTGATGTCAGGTGCAACTCTGCTCTTCTGTTCTTGATACAAGTGCGGGTAGAGTGCGGTTAAATGACCCGCACAGTACCCGCACTCTGATGTCAGGTACAACTCTGCTCTTCTGTTCTTGATACAAGTGCGGGTGGAGTGCGGTTGGATAACCAGCACAGTACCCGCACTCTAATGTCAGGTGGGTGATCAGCTTCTCTGGTTTGGCATTAGTGCGGGTGGAGTGCGGTTAGTTGACCCGCACTGTACCCGCACTTTATCTCTATACTTGCACTCTTCCCCGGCTTTGCACATGAGTGCGGTTGGAGTGCGGCTGGAGTGCGGTTACGACCCGCACTAGACCCGCACTTGACCCGCACTGTAGAGGTGTTTGTGCTCCTTTTCTGCTGGAATCATCACCATATGCTTCCAAACCTGTCCTTACATCATTTCCTATAAATAAGCATAAAACAACCCATGAGAGATACAAAAACACCCAAGAACAGAACAAAAGGTAAGGATCTGAGGGCCTAAATATACAACATATTTGGCTCGATCAAACACCCCCAAACCAAACCTTCGCTCGTCCTCTAGCAAATCAATTCGAAAAGTAAGACGCCAGCTGAAATCAAATTGTAGATACCTAAACAATCAATCAACCATGCCGCAGGTCCAATGTGTGATATGATACAAATAAGTGCGATAGAGAGGAGGAAAGCATATGCACAAGATCAAGAGCAATTTGTAGACACCCAAGGGAGGCTCGTATGAACACGAATCCCACACCTAAAGGCATTCATGAATTTAAGACCACTTACTCCCATACCCTGAGCATAATTCGCTTCAATTCTAAAGCTCACATGGATCCTCTCTTTTCTTTCCTCAAGAGTCCTAAGTTCCACACAACAAGTATGCAAAGAAGATTTTTGCATAAGATTTAAGCAATGAACTATCCTAGGAACGAGTCACCATGCCATGGATGCAAAAGATCGTGCTTCAACCTAAATTCCCAAACTAGACTTACATGGATCAAATAGGGCTTTTAACCGGTTATAGTGTGGCTGTGGGATTGAATGAGTTTACACAAACAATATGGAAATTTAGGAGTTCAAACTCACCAATCATGCTAGAATATACCTCTACTCCCACACCATGTTCTTTTCTTACTTTAAATTCACCCCTCTAGTAACCATTTAACCCACATTTTTGTGCCTTTAATGTTGCATTCTGTTTGGGTTTTTTTAACATAAAACACTCTCATTATGGCACTTCACATACAATCTTTCTTTAAATTTTTCTTTTGATAATTTCCCAATTGCAATGTTTGTACTCCATTTGAGTTGTTACCATATTCTCTTTCTTAGGCATTTAGAGTGCATAATTTACCCTTTTCTTTCATATTTTCAACATCTATCTCCTTTTACCCACTGTGGGACCATTTTAACCCTTTTCATCACTACCATTTCCCATCCTAACATGATTAGTACAAGGGTAGGCATGTGTTTAGGCTATTGGGTATATGGTTGAATGTGGTACCAAATGAAAGGGTAAGTGTTTGGCCTCAACTTGGATTTGGAGCACACAATATGGTAAGTGGTGTTTAGGCTATAGAGGTACTTCAATAAACATGCATTCCCTACTATCACTTCCACAACCATCTAAAAAGGGAATGAAAGCATCCATCACGCATTCACAAAATAATGCAAGTCCTATGGCACATGACATACATGACGAGAGGCGTATTTAAGAATAATCAATAATGCACTCAGAAAACGCACTTTCATGCTTGTGTTTGTGATCTCATCGGTATCTCCACTATTAGAACAAGACATGGGAACAATGAGTCCCCAATACTTCATACCAACGGGTGGGACTAACCCATGATGGTGCAAGCTAAACCTCAAGTGGCACCAAACTATATCACAAGGTCAGAGCACACATAAGGAACTCGTCAAAAGCACACTCTAGAGGTATCATATCCATACTGGATTACAGTTTGAAAAATGGACAAGCGACAAAATTGAAAAATTGGACTGAAAAATGTACACGGCGAAGGCGTGATGCACCCCCAAACCAAAACTCAACAATGTCCTCATTGTTGGAAAGAATAAGCATAATTGCGATAAATGGCGGAATGAAGGATCAACACCCCCAAACCGAATCTAGACATACATACAAACATACATATTCAAAATAACAAAAAACTAAATTGAAATCGAAAGTAGAAAACTCCCTTTGAAAGGAAGATTGTTCGATGTCTGTGCGTGTTGCTGTGTGCTTCCCAAAGATGTACAACCTAGCTTAAATCCACACAACAACTCTACCAACGAATATTAAATGCGAAAAGAGAAACAAAATAAGTCTACGCCGTTTAAAAGAAAATACAAATACAAACACAAGTAATAAAAGTTCTGAATAACAATAAAGAACAAAAATGGATGGTCAATCATTGTCTGAAAACTCCCTCTCTAGTTCGCTAGTGATCCCTTTGCCCTTGGGGTCGATCTCTGATCGGATACGCTCTTCATGCTCCCTCCTGGATCTCTCCATAGCATCTCTGAGCTCTGCCCCATATGGGTCAATGTCTGGACCCCCTGAAGGAGGTGAGAAAGCAGTTGGCCTCTTCTTTTTTTGTGGATAACTCAGAAGACTGAGTGCCTCCCTCATGTCCGTGAGGTTGCCCCAAATGTCCGTGAAGTACTCATTTGCTTCCGCCTTGCTCTCAGTGATCTGTCTCCTGTTGTCGGCGACCTCGGTCCTAAGGTTCTCCAATCCGGTCAGCAAAGTCTGCCAAGGGACCTCTCCATATGTCTCCTGCTAGGGTGAGGAAGCAGCGGGCCTATAATCACCATAATCGATGTAAACCGGCTCCACATCTTGTGGTTCTGGGATGTCTTCCGGCTGCCTGCTCGTGCTGCCCCCTCGAGCAGGTTTCAGCCTCCCTGTTCGGACCCTGACACCAGAGGGGTCCCGCTCTCGGACCTAGTCGTTCCATGTGAATCGCCCAACTGGCCCCAAACCGCATTCGAAAGGGTCGGATCTGAAATCCACTCCGGCAGTTCTGTAGAATGAGGTGATGAGGCTAGGGAAGATGAGTGGCTGCTTGTCCACCCTGACCCCTCCCATCTCAAGGATTTCTCGTTTGACCAGAAAGCCGATGTCTACCAACTGATTCTGCAGTATACAGTACAGGATCATGGCTGCATTGAAGTTCACTGAGGTCCTGTGCTTTCTAGGGATCAAGGAGTGGGAGATGAATACATGCCAGAAACCCAACTCACTCCTTAAGTTGGTGTGCTTCATACGGTGATCAGGGGCCACCCAAAAATCCATCGGACGGATCACTAACTGATTTGCAAAGTCCACATTTTGGGTCACAAAAAATTCGCTCCAAGTCACCCCTTGCCTTAGACGTCCGACTGCTTCGGGATCAACTGAAAGCTCAGTCCGATAATATCTGTTGATGTCCGCTATAGTCATACGGACTTCTACCCCTCGGACTAGAACCGTACTAGAGCGCTGAAAAGTTTCCGCTACCATCCCAGCAAAGAACTCTTCGACTATACGTCGACAATACATCGCGGGGGGGGGGGGGGGCTAACAAAGGTTTCCCATCCCCTTGCTTCAATCATTTGAGGAATTGGGGTCCCCTCCAGCTCTTCAACCGCTATCCCCCTCTCCACCACTATGTCTCGCTCCCTGAAATAGTCTAAACGTTCCACGAAATCCGGGTGCCTGATGCACGGTGGTGGAACTTGGGGGCCTCTCCTCGGTCGTCGTTCGGAACCCTGACTGCTTTGCTTAGGCGTTCTCCTGGGTCTACCTGACATCTGCACATTAAACACAGTTTTAAGGCAATATTCAGATCAAAGAAACAGGAGGTTATGATGCAGGGATTTGAAAGGACAAAAATTCTGCCAAGAGGATAAAGTGCAGGTGGAGTGCGGGTGACTGACCCGCACTGTACCCGCACTCTAACTCGTTTCCAGACACCAGCAAATGCAGAGTTCAATTCATGCATACATCTCAAAATCCTAGTTCATCATCGAACGAATCAACAACAAAATGACTCTAACTCATATATAGGCTTCCATTCAACCATATATAAACCCTAATTCATAATTTGAATATCTAAATGCAAAAGAAAATCAATGTAACAATTAAACCATCACATGCATAATTAGATAACACCCATCATTTCATTATCTTAGATATTAGTAAAGGCACAAACAAAAGTTCAAAACCCCTAACTAATGAAGTTCATGCATAGAGGAAAAGAATTTGTGATAGAGAGGGTTAGGGTTTGGATTGGAGAGAAATGTAATGAAATTAAAGTAAGAATCCATACCTTAGTTGCAGAAAAATTGAAAACGTGGCACACACGGAATACCTTTAGTTGAGAAAAAGGAAAAATTTTGAAGTTTGCGGTTGGTTTTGTTCTTTTGTGGCAAGTGGAGCCCTAGAGAACGACAGGTATATATATACTGCGTGACAAAAGTGCGGGTGGAGTGCGGGTGATTTACCCGCACTTTACCCGCACTCTATTACCTGATGCCTTCAGAGTGCGGGACCAGTGCGGGTGACTGACCCGCACTCTAACCGCACTGTTCCCCTAGACAGACTCCTGAATTCTGCCCTGCAACTGTATCTGCACCAAAATAATCTCAAACAGCCTTAAAAGTTAACAGCAACAAAACTAACCATCCGAAAAGTAAAAACAAAAAATAAAAACAATATGATAAATTCAAAAGCGAGTGCAATGCACTCAAAGTGGGACCTGGTCGACCAAAGGAGGTTTGACCGGAATGGGGAGCGCATTCAACTTGGCCACCCAAACCGGTGCCACATGCCTATGCACTGCATATCTCCCCACTGTCCTCATGTGTCCAACTCGGTCCTTTCTAACCCATATTTGTTTAACCTTTGATGGGTTCATCCTAGATCCTACTCTACTTGCTTTTAATCTTTGGAAACTAAAGCAATAAGCTTTAGTGTGCCCTCTTTTGGCACAAAAATAACAAGTAATAAGGCGGTTAGGGAAACTCCCTAATCGATTGTCGGCTCGGGCCACTTTCTGTTGTCCGAATCGGAGGGACTTGACATTTTTTTTCCATTTCAGCGAGTTGCTCTATCAAGTCACACTCCTTGACCTTGGCCCGCTTCAACTCATCATCTTTCATGTTCAATTGGTCTTGCAATTCCCTTACCGCTTTTTCGGACTCCTCCATACCAAGTTGAAGTTTCCTTGTCCTTCTCCCATAGTCTTCTTCAAACTCTTCTGAGAGCTTTGCCAATGCATCTAAGTTCTTGGAGACTAACTCCTTTTTGGTGGCAAGCTCCACTACTTGCTCATTCAACCTGTTGTTGACTAATGAGAGATCATGCAATTTCGCCTTCAACTGTACAGTCTCTGTCTTCAGCAAATAAACCTCTAATTTGAGCTTCGTGTTGTCTCGCTCAAGCTCACCCAATTGTTCGAAAAGTTCGGTATTTGCTTCCTCCTCTTCGAATTCTGATTCTTTCCTCTCCTTGATGCAGTCTTGGTTTCCCAATTCCATCTCCTTGACACCCTCAAAGGCTTGCACAGGGGTGAGCACCCGGCTCCTTTTCTTTCTGGAAAGTGGTGCCTCCAAGACTAAACAATCTCTGACTTGGCTTGTTCTGGGGGGTATTACCTTGAAGTTCACACTCTTCCCTCCACAGCTGAAGGAAATATCCCTAGAACATATATCAACCACCATACTTGCTGTCACCATGAATGGCCTCCCCAATAGTAGTTTCCTGTCTCTACCACTGGATTCTCCTCTTTTGCAGTCCAACACAACAAATTCTGCTGGCACCATCAAACCGTGCACATTCACATATATTTGGTCCACGATACCAACTGGGGTGACGGGAGAATTGTCCGCCATAATGAGAGTTTTGGAGGTAGGCTTGATTGACTGAATCTTCGGCTGTTCGTAGACCTCTAAAGGCATCATATTGATGCTAGCCCCCATATCAATGACCGCTCCCATCATTGGTGAATTCTCAATCTGTACCTCTATGACGAAACTCCCCGGGTCTTCAAGTTTAATGGGGGAGCCTATGTTACTTCCCCTATCTTCTTTATCCGCGACCTCTACCATACTTGCTTCGGTTTCCTCACCTCCTAACTGAACAACCTCTAACATGTTAACATGTTCATCGGAGCTTGATGCCTTCTCCTTGTTCTTCATCAATGCATCAAAAATCTGTGCCAACTGAGTTTCCATCTTCTTCAGTGACGCTCCATGACTGTTGGCTCTCTGATCATTGGACTGCATGTAAGCTGACATTCGTTGCTTAGAGGCATGTACGGTGTTCTTGAGGGCTTCCGACCCGATACCAACAGTTTTGATAACTGTACTCACTATCTCATCTAGAGACTTGTCCTTTGGTTGGCTAGCGGAAGCGTGGGAATTGAAGTTGGATGGTGGGTTACTACTTGAACCTCCTCATTGATTGTTGTTGTTTCCCCCTTGATTGTATCTATTGTACCCCCAGTTTTGGTACCCTTGGTTGTTGTTTCCACCTTGGTAATTGTTGTTGCCACCTTGGTGAGTGGTTGCTCATAGGTGGTTGTTGTTGGACCAAGACAAGTTTGGGTGATTTCTCAACCCTGGATTGTATGTATTCGAATATGGGTCATTCCTAGGCTGCCTTGGGAATTCTCCAAGGGCTTGGGCTTGCTCTTCCTGACTGAAATGCCCTTCTCCCCCTTCAATCTCCCCCATGACTTGACTAACTCCTTGGGAGGGCCCTGGTTTTCCTGTTATCAGCTCCTTGATTGATTGAAGCTCCTTGTTCATTCTAGACATCTGGATTTGCACTTGGGTATCCTGACCCACTTCTATTCTTCCACCCCTTCTCACATGTGATGTCCTCTGTTGTGAGTTCTGGGCAATCTTCTCCAGAATGTCATAAGCTTCAACTGCCCTCTTGTCTGCAATGGTACCTCCGCATGCATTATCCACCATCATTTGGGTTATTGATGAAAGTCCACTATAGAAGGAGTTAACCTTCAGTTCTGGATGGTATGTATGCGGTGGCATTTATGCTAACAATAAGTTAAACCTCTCCCATGCCTCATGGAATGGTTCACCGTCCTCTTCGACAAAAGAAGCTATCTTCAACCTTAGGTCTTTAGCCTTCTGTGACGGAAAATACTTGTTGAAGAAAACCTTGCAGACTTGGCTCCATGTCACCAGTGATCCCGGCCTCAAGTTCATGTACCAAGTCATGGCTGCATCTTTCAGACAATATTGGAAACACCTCAGATGAAGCTGCTCCCTTGTCAATACTGCTTGGCGAGCCATTACAGGGAAGGTTTCTAGGGTGGCTCCATATTGTTTCATAAATTGGAGGCAATCTTCGGTACTTCACCCACTAAACGACGGTAGGAGGCTGATGTGCATAGTTTTCAACTCGTACTGCCTTGTTACATCATCCAGTACTATAGCAGTGGGCACATTCCCTACAAACAGGAAAGTGTACTCGCCCATGGTGAGGCCTAGCTCTTCATCCCCATGTACACTTCCCTCATTCTCTCGAGCCTGTTGCTCATTCTCTCTAGCATGCTGCTCATGTTGATTATGCTCTTCCATATTTCCCTCTAACTTCTCTATGCTTCTACCCAGCCGATTGATGTTATCGCTAACTGGCAACACTGTTCCTCTCAACGATCTTCGTCCGTGCATATACCTAAAATCCTGAAATTTCACAACAAATAAAGCACAATGTAAACGAGGAACAGATAGGGCAGAGCAGGAATATTACTAGACTAGCATTACTCATGCATAACTAATTAAACTAACATGCTGCACCCCCGGCAGCGGCGCCATTTGACAAAAACCTTTTTCCCTTATGTCGTTTTTAAAAGATCAGTCCGTCAATAATATTTTAAGAAACCTCACTAAGCCTAAATCAGTTTGAAAACGTAAATATAGTGGCAAGTGGGTGTCGTCCACAAGGAGCGGAGTTAGCCAAATTAGTTAATGCTAAAGCAATGGTATGTATATATATATAATAGCAAAACATGAATTGGTGAAAATGT
>CM065636.1:58422800-58778875 GCA_033220585.1 Dipteronia sinensis | reverse complement strand
CCAATGATCCAATCCTGGGTTGGACTGGTACCTCCTGACTACTCCCACTGCATAGCAGATGTTTGGTCTCATGCATAACATAGCATACATGAGACTACTTACTGCTAATGCATAGGGTACACGTCTCATATCCTCAACTTCTTGAGGTGTCTTAGGACACTGATCCTTAGACAAGTGAACTCCATGCCTAGAAGTTAAATTACCTTTTTTGGAGTTCCGCATCGAAAATCGCACAAGAATCTTGTCGATATACAATGCCTGAGATAGTGCTATGAGTTTGTTCTTACGATCCCTTATAAGTTGAATCCCTAGAACATAACTCGCCTCTCCCAAACTTTCATTTGGAATTGGCTAGCCAGCCAGCTCTTTAGATCAGATAACATTCCCACATCATTCCCAATGAGTAGGATGTTGTCCACGTATAGGACTAAGAAAACTACCATTTTTTTTCTTTATCAGGATCTTCCATTGCATTCGTAAATGTCAATGGATCATCCACACTATCAGCAGAGACAACACTTTGTCCCTCACCTATACCTAAATAGCATTCAGGTTGTCTTACAACCCTCCCACTACGTCTAGGTGATAATGTATCCTGATCAGGGACCATCTGACTCTCAGATGTTTGTGGATCAACAACTCTTGTTAATGAAGCACTAGTCTCACCAGGCTCCAACTCATTCAATACAATCTTAGAACGAGGTTTATGGTCACTAATATAATTTTCCTCAAGAAACGTTGCATTTGTCGACACAAATACTTTGTTATCTTCGGGACTATAGAAGTATCCACCTCTGGTCTCCTTGGAGTATTCTACAAATAGGCAGACCACATACTTGGATTCTAGCTTTCCACTTCTGTTCTTCAGCACGTGTGCTGGACACCCCCATATGCGGAAATGTAGCAAACTAGCTTTATGACCATTCCACAACTCTAGAGGAGTCTTAAGAACAAATTTGGATGGCACTACATTCAAAATGTATGCCTCTGTTTGTAACGCATATCCCAGAAGGAATTTGGTAATGATGAGAAACAAATCATAGATCTCACCATTTCCATCAGGGTTCTATTTCTCCTCTCCGCTACACCATTTTGCTGAGGTGTACCGGGAGCTATGAGTTGGGAAACTATCCCATGCTCGACCAAGAGTTTGAGACCATGAAGTCTTCAAACTCTTGGTCAAGGTACTCACCTCAACGATCTGATCGCAGTGACTTGATAGTCCTACCTAATTGATTCTTAACTTCAGCTTGGAATTCTTTGAACTTTTCAAATATTTCCGACTTTCGTTGCATCAGGTAGACATATCTGTATCTTGAGTAGTCATCTATAAAGGTGACATAATACTCATAGCCGCCCCTAGCTCTAACATTCATCGGTCCACAAACGTCTGTATGTATAAGTTCTAGTGGCTCTATAGCTCTAATCCCTTTTTCCAGTAAAAGGTCTCTTAGTCATCTTACCTTCTAAACAGGATTCACAGACAGGTAAGGTGCCAACCTTTAACTCACTTAAAGGTCAACTTTTTACTAGTCTGTCTATCTTGTCAATGTTGATATGACCAAGCCTTAGATGCCAGAGATACGTGTCATTATCTGGAGAAATCTTATATCGTTTAGTTTTTGGTTTTTCAACCTTAAACATTTCGGTGTTAAGCAGTGTAGTATGTATTAACGGTCTTAACACATACAAATTGTTTTCATTGATTCCTGAACAAATATTCAGACCATTCTTTCCAATAATAACAAACTTATTATTAAAAAAAACAGAATATGATTGTTCTAACAACTTAGAAACGGAAATCAAATTCCGTGTAAATCCAGGAATATAAAAAACATTGTTCAATAATAAAAAACTATATTATTACAAAATTGCAATCTTATTGCTCCCACTGCTTTTGCTGACACGACATCCCCCGACCTCATAAGCATTGAGAAGGCTCCCTCCTCTAGCTGTGTCCAAGAATCAGTCCACTGCAAAAAAGAACAAACATGGTTAGTGGCCCCTGAATCAACTATCCAGGGTGAAGAATCATCTTCCACTAAACAAGATTCAAGAACAAGTAAATCATATTTACCTTTCTTCTTCTTCTTGGCTACCTCCTCCAGGTACTGAGGATAGTTCTTCTTCCAGTGCCCGACCTTGTCGCAATGGAAACATTTTCCTTTGCCTTGGTCGGTAGAGGTGCCCTTCTTTTTGCTCTGGGCTTTCTTGGGTTTGGGCTTACCCCGCACCTTCCCAGCAGACCTCTTCCTCTTCTTATTATTGGAGGAAGACGGTTCAGCAACATTTGCCTCACCAGTCTTACTTTTGTTGTCCTTAGTCAAGAACTCAAAAGTAGCGAGCTCATTGAGCAACTGTGTGAGACTGAACCTTAACTTGTTCATCCCGTGGTTGCTCTTAAACTGATCGAAACTCTTTGGAAGAGTCGTCAATATGATGCTCACTTGACTGGGTTCGTCAATGGCCTCGCCATTGACTTCTGCCTTGTTGAAGTAGGACATCATGCTCAGGACATGTTCTCGAACTGATGTACCTTCCTTCATGCGTGTGAGCATAGCGGAACGAACAGCTTCGTGTCGCTTTTGTTTGGAGGGCTGCCCGAACATAGCTTGCAATGACTCCATAATTTCGAATGTTGTAGTCATTGCTTCGTGCTTTGTGACAAGCACGTCTGTCATAGAAGCCAACATATATGTTCTGGCCTTCTCATCAGATGAGACCCATCGTTGGTATGCCTCAAGAACAATTCGTGTGGCATTGGCAGTAGGCACCGGAGGACATTCCTCCGTAAGCACAAACTTGAGGTCTTTTGTGACCAATATTGCATTAATATTGAGTTTCCACTTAGTGTAGTTATCGCCAGTTAATTTGTCGTTTTCGAGAATTTGAAGTAATGCAGAAAACATAATTGCTGAAATAAATAAAACATTCATTCAGTTATTTATTAAAACAAGTGCGAGTGCTTTGGCATAAATTTAAACATGATGCATGAACATGTTTAACGAACTAGAAATACCCAAAAACAGTTACTATACCACGACAATCCACCATACCACAAAGAAGTGCCGCCTTAGGGTCGGTCAAGTCTTTGCATATTGGACCGAGACATTCTCAATCAAATGATATTCTAGAATAACTCTTATTCCATATCATTCAACCATCGTTTATTCAGTCAGGTTTTTAATTAACAAAACTTAATCAAAACCTTCGTGAGTGTAACCCACCATTTCAGATCTCATGAGCTTAACTCGAGAATTGCCGCCTTAGGGTCGGTCAATCCCGAAATACCCTCAGAAATCCTATCCGTTAGGAAGTCAACCTTGGTATTGATCTTTGTGGAAACCCTCCTTAGGGAGGACGAAAGCAAAGCCATCACAAGGCCCCACTCAGATCTCACAGTGTTGAACTAATGATGGAGACTACGGGATATATATGTCACATATCCCTCTTCCACTCACTATTTGAAAAATAAGGTTTTCTATTATCCGTTAATGCACCTAGACTCTACAAGATCAAACGGCTAACTTTAATCAAGTTATCTAGCGCATTAACAAATTCATGATTAGAAATAAATTCTAATTAACTAATAAATTATTACTGATTTTTAACTATTAAAAATTTAATCTATTAGTGAATAATCTAAGCTTTTGTAAACTATTTACTAAGTTCGGATTATTAGGATAGTATTTACTAAGTTTTAACTATTAAAACTCTAATACTTTATACGGTTCATTTATTATTAGGTCATTAATCATATTAATACTAATTTTAATAAATGACCCTATTAATCTAACTTATTAAACACTTTAATAACCAGATTAATATTAATGAGAATTAACAAGTTTTCTAACAATTAAAAATTAATCTCATTTTCATAGCCAATAATGTATTTACTGATTTTAATCATATTAAAAAAAAAAATTAGGCTATGATACATGTATGACATATCAAATATATTTGTGTAGGCACATCTAATCTAAATGACAAAAGTATGCATGGCAATGCTTTTATCATCAAATAATATAAAGCATACATGAATTGACCGAGTACTGTGGATTATTTAACCTAAAAAAAATTGGAATCTAAAATTACAAAAATACGTCCAAGGCATTCCTTGGTCTTCTTGTAATTTCCGAGCCTTCTAGTCTCTTCAGGTCACTCTGATTCATCTCATGAATCCGAAATAGGAAATTCGCACGGAACGCACTAGGCAACACTTGCCAACGGAACCGTGCAATACGACGTGAATAGTGCCCGATATGAACAGTACTCGCGTGAACAGTACCGCGCATGAACACTACCATCATGAATAGTACCCATATGAACAGTACCGCATATCAACAATACCAGTAACAGTATATGTGAACAGTACATGAACAGTGCATAACACAGTAACGTTGAACAGTACTGTGAACAGTACCCGTCACGCGTATTTCAGATTTCGCCCTTCCGACTTCGCGATTTTTCCGGGTCTTCAATATAGGTTACATGTTTTTTTTTTTTACATTACAATAACAGAAAATAATAATAAAAAAAAATATAATACAACCGATGAACCATAAATCCACAGTACCATATAATTAACGATCAATCATGTTTTTGTAAATTAACAAATTTAATATACATACAAAAAACAACATACAGTCAATTTAAACAGTGCCTACACAATCATACATACAGGAGCATCGAAAACAATTTCCCGTTCCAAAAAAAAAACTTGGCTCTGATACCAATTGTTGGAACCCCGTTCACTAGTAACGCAGCGGAAATAAGTTTTAAAATTTGTTATACATATCATAAACGATCTGGGACCGGTGAACTTAGGATCGCAATTCTTTTTCCGGAACTAATACATACAATATGTAAACACAGGAAATTGTAATCAATATATTAAAAGAAAATTTAGAACCTTACCAACGTTTGGATGCTCCTTCACTTTACGATATGCTCCTGGTCTGCACCACTAATCTTCCTAGCTATTCTTGAAACTGGTAACTGCGTGTAGGTGCGTCATGTACTCATAAATTTAGGAGGATGTAGAGAGAATGAAGAAGAAACAATTTCTTCCAAGAGAAAACAGAACTAGAACCATTCTAGTTGTTAAAAAAATAACTTTATATTCTTCTTTTTTTCGTCAATAGTGCACGCCTGCACTCTTTTATCTCTTTTTGTTACACACATTATGAGTTTGTATCATATATAAACACTTGTGTATATGCTTTGTGTGCTATATTTTTGTTATCAATATATATCATATATATATATATATATTATAACTAAAACTCTTTAATTGATATCTCTTTAGATTTTAAAACAAAATCTTTTAAAATTGATATCTCATATCTTTTATTTTAAAAAATAATTAAATATTTATTTTGAATTTAAACATTTTAAATTCAATTTCATATATTTAATTTAATAAAATAAAATAATCATACTATCTTATTCTATTTAAAATCAAATATCAACTAACATCCTCCATTTAGTGATTAATAACAAAATTAAATAATCTTATTATTTAATTTATTTAATCACCATTATTCATTAATTAAATAATCTCATTATTCAATTATTTCCCGAATAAATACGTAACACAATTAATTGGACAATCCAATTAATTAACCGTGACCCTTGTTACCTAAATCGATCGGGCTAGTAATGGGACCTAATGGACCCACAGTATTCTGAGCTCTAATAATCATTGGAATCATTAATTAAGCTCTTTAATTAATATTCCTTGATTATTAACTCTGGTGTTATTCCACTAAAAACCCGAAGCTGCACTCTCTCAACTGCAGACGTTTTTACACAGACAGATACAATTCGGTGTCCATCGATATAGCTATTATACATGGTGTGATCCTCCACAGTAGTTCATAATTAAAGATGGGTCATAATATCTGTTATACCCCTCTAATTACATATATCCTTTAAATACCGTTGATTCTCTAATGGACAATAAATCCTATTTCCTCACGGAATTAGGAGAGCGCTCATATTATCCAAGCCCCAAATCAACCCTTAAGGGAACTACCATCTACTTCTCACAAGAAGGAGTGGATTCCGCTATTGTGTACATACCTTCCTAGACACAAGCCAAACCGCAATCCCAACATACGGAGTATATTGATCAGGAATTGCATCTAACCTCACCCATGGTATACCAAAGACCACGATCTAACCTGAAGGAGTCGATAAGACACTCATGATTAAGATAACTCACATATAGCCATCATTAGTTGATATATATGAATCTCATCAGTAAACGGATCTTTGTGAGAGATTCATATAGACCATGGCCCAGTCCTATATGATCACATCATACAAGGTGCCTTCATTCCCATATCTCATATGAATGATTCAGGATAGAATCACCGTACATTACGGAATGGACCGCAGCTATAGATTAACCACAAATAAAGTACCCAGCTTTATTTGCTATTTATGGACTCTTTGGATTGCACGTCTCTTACTGTATCCATCTGTATATGACATTCATGTACACAGTTCCAGATTACATCCGGCAATTTAGGATGTTAATATATGCACAAGTTATAAAATAAACAACACAACAAGAATGAATTGAATTTTTTTTTTCGTAAATTCATTTACAAATTATATCTTTAGGGCATAAACCCCAACAGGAGGGGGGGCGGGAGCCGAATTCCCTAATTTCCCAAACCTTATATATATATATTTCTTGATATTGTTGAATTTGTAATGGATTGTTTTTTTTTTGTATGTAATTTTTTGTTAAATAGAGGAAACAGGAAAACGGGGGAATGGGGAAAACGTAAAAATGGGGATGGGGATGGGGATACCTTCCCCCAAAACTTCCCAATCCCAATTTTCCCCAAAATGGGGAGGGTGGAGATGCCAGACCACCAATGTGGAAGGGAGGTGTACAACCACATGTGCTAAGAGGTGAAGTGGGGATGGAGATGAGGGAACATATATCCATTCTCATTTCCTTGATACCCATCCTAGAGTCTCACACATGTACCACGAGATTGCGATTCGAATCATCTCCCCTCTAAAAAAAACCCCGGAATTTATGTAATATTGCAATATTTCAAAAAAAAAATGGTGTTACTTCAAAAAAAGAAAAAAACCAAAATGGAGTTATATGGTAACAAAAAAAAACGACTAAAAAAAACGTTAAATACACATTCTTCTAAAATGTTCATAATGAGATTCAAACCCCTGACCACCAATGTGGAAGGAATGTACACAACCACATATACTAAGAGGTGATATGCCCTAAGTAAGTATTTTTTAGGAATTATTAGTATTACATTCATAATTTTAAATTACATGAACTTGGTATTTTTCTAAAATATTATTAAATAAAATAATAATTTATTTACTATTATTAATAACAAAAATTAATTTAAATTATTTGTTTTTTGCTATTTGTACGATTTCAAATAAAAGTACATTAACAATTGGTATTTATAAAGATATAACTATAAAATTATTTGTTTCCCAATATTTTTGTAGTAAAAATAATAATTTGGTTTTCGGTCAAATGCAACTCCTAGACTTGAACCATGGAAGTGCTGAGTGCACAACCACTTTACTAAAAATGAATAAGCATACCATATTACTCATCAATAATGGATATTTGTTTTGGTAGATTGCAAATTTAACCAAATATAGCTTTAAAAATATCATATATAGTCAGCAATTCGAAAAAACAAAATCGTTTTTGACTGATTTATGACCAATATTAACACAATCTTACCAAAATACCCTTCATTAAATCATCCATTACTCTTCAAGTAAATTTATATGAATGCAAAGTTTGAGAATAGTAATAAATGTTAACCCAATAATTTCTCGACCTTTAGATTAAAAACAAATAAACAGTTTGAAGTTAAATTTACAAATTTAAGTTGATGTAAACATCACCAATGTTTTATGTCAATGAACATAACAAAGGATAAAAGGTAGATTTAAAAGAGTCCTGATTGCAAAAGCATGGCATTCAGGAATTTGCCATTAGAAAATTTAAACACAGACAACAAAATGTATCTTGTTTTTATTTGATAACCCAAGACTCTAGTTTTAGCAGAAGCTATTGTACAAAAAAAGAAAACAAACTTTAAAATCAAACCTATCTGGCCGGACTGCAAAAGAATAGTGTTATTGTAAAGAAATTCCAAGATCAAGTCTTCTGAAATTGTGTTGTTTTTCCCTATCCTTTCCTGTTATTTTCTTGCCGGCTTGTGCATTTCAGCAAGTCCAGGACGATGATCGTTTGAGAACCGGCTTCATCTGTTTGTCCTCTTCAAGGGAAATCATACCCAAGTGTGATGGATCCTCCAGCATCATCTTTGCCACCAAATACCCTGCAATTGACCATGTTTGGTACTTCCTTGCTTGCTTACCAATATATCTTCCGTGCAACCCGTCGTAATACTCCGGCCAGCTATCTTTTAGCAAACGGGCCTCGGCAAGATCAATAGCTTTTCTTGCAATTTGAGGTCTCCCCGTTTTGATGCACGCAGCCGTTAGCATCCACAAAAGCACTGCATTTGAGGTAAATAAGGATAACTTTATTGTTGAAACAAAAATAAATGTAAAAAGACTTCCGTTTTATTGTGAAATAGTAAAGATCATCTAGATTATCAACAATTCGTGTCAACTGTCAGCATCAGTAACAATATTGAAAGGTATCCAAAACAGTAGCTTACGCGAAGAAATCCACCTTAAATTTAACGTTTTCTGACATCAAACAAGTTCCACTTCTAACCAAAAACAGAAACTATCTTCAAAGTATCAAATAAAATACTAGTTTGAAATTGAAGAAAAGGAGGTCAAACCTGGCCAAGAGCCTCCATTATGGTAACTCCATCTGGTATTCTTCGGATCACAACCGGTCACAATCTGCCATTCATGACTTTCTATAGCAGGATAAGCTATTTTTAATGGCATTTCACCAACCAGCTCCTCCCAGCGAGCTTCGATAAGATCCATAATAGCCATCGATTGCTCTGGGGTTGCAAGAGAAGATAGAATTGCAATACAGTTACCTAAAGCAAACCATCGAAAATCCATCCTTGCAGGACTGACATTGCCAATGAAGTAGCCACCACGTGTTGGCATAAATTCAAAAACCCAATCAGGGATTGAATCAGGAATAACATTAAATTTATTTACTGCTGTGTGAGAGTATTCCTCGGTCTTATATCTGTATATGTCATTTAGCTGTTGAAAGTCAAGCCAGAAGTAACTTCTCATATGATAACTTAAGGCATGCAAACGTTTTACAATTCTCTCAATAAATTCTTTCCCTTCAGCATCATGTTTCAACATAGACAAAGCGCATCTTAGAGCCATGAAGAAAAGTGCTTGAATTTCAATGGGATAACCATAAATACCCTGTAAAATTAATTACAAGATCAAAACATGTAGGAAATGATAAAACTGGTTGAACCCGTGAGAGAGACAAGGATTCGATATATATCCCTAAAAGACAAGAACATATAGAATATCATAATTAAGGAAAGACATAAATGAAACAAGTTCCCTTGTCAAAAATCAAAATAGAAAATAAACATTGCTTTAAGTGCAACAATATACTCTAATTTCTTCATCCGCCAATTTTGGATAAATAAAGGTTTTGGATGGAGAAAAAAATTCAGACCAAGGAACCTATGCACACCATTAAAAAAAAAAAAAAAACCTAAGAGACAAATATGCATATGATGGGGTTGCAACCTATATAGAGGATTAGAGGTTTGTTTGCAGTATTAGAAGTGAAACTGATAAGCTAAACAAATGAAGCAAAAAATTGATCCACAAGAGCAAAAGGAATGTTTACCATTCTTCGATCAATCATTGAGCATCCATCAGCACAAAGCAGGGTTGGGAATGTATCAAATCCTTCTGATAGACAGAGAGCCAATATTAGTCTCATCCCCTTTTGACACTCTGATGTCTCTGCCAGTGATAAATCTCCAGTAGACTTTGTATATGCACGGAGCAGAATAATCCACCAGAATCCCGAGTCAACTGGTGCAACTCTTCCAATTGCGCTCTCACCAAAATCTGCAATAAGAGTATCTGTTTTCCGAACAGGATCATGAAGAACTTTGAAGCTAGCAGGCATTGCACCTTCCCCAAGCTTGAAGCGGTCTATTCTTTTTTCCCATCCTTGAATATGCAGTGTCTTCAAGAGGAAGTTCTTCACTATATCAGGCTCACCATTCATCAGAAAAGCCAGAGCACTGGGTACAAAATCTCTCACAAAAACCTATTAACAAATTCAAGTATCATTCATTATTAACAAAAAATCAATACTGAACATTTTACTTGCACATGCATATTTCTTGAACTTAAGAAACCTTTTAAACAAAGTCAGACATCCAATCTCAACATATTAACACCAAAGTATAACAGTTTCACATGTCCTGGACCAGAACAAAGTCAACACTTGCTCCCCACTTGGATCAAAACTTTTGGCATAGAAAATCAAAACAGTGAATCTCCAAAACCTTAACAAGTTTATTTTTACCTGATCGTAGTTCAAAACCTCCTCAGAAGCATGATCATATGCAGCAATCGTACCAACCGGCTGACCCCTGAAATGCACCAAGGACCTTCTTAGAGCTTCCCATGCCTCTGCCACCATTGGGTGTGGTTCGAACGAGTTCCTAGTAGAAGATGCTGGCGTGTCCAACCCCGACCTTCCACCAGGTGAATACGTGCTCTCATAATTGTCTAAGCCTCCACGTGACAAACCAATCGAGAGCTCGCTCAGAGACCTCTCGTCAAACGATCTCTGCCTCTCAATGTTAAGCCTCGGCTTATCAAGTAGGCGGGAGAGATCATAGTCGTCCATTTCAGAGATTGAGCAATGCGAGCTCACGTTTCTTAGTCCTATGGTCTCTTTAGTCCCGTCCATTTCTTTTTCTCTTACAGATTTATTCGAAAAATCAGTCTTTATTTATCACAACCAGAGATATATCAAGCAAATGAATCAAAATCAAACAATGAGCAACACAAATAATTATTTTATACATATTATCAGAAATTTATCTAGCTCAACATCAAACATTTAGATTTACAAGCTGACACAAATTGATAAAAACAAAAATGTAAACTTTCCAACGAATTTATAAGATTTACATTTGCAGATTAAAAATTTCAACAAATGCGCCACATTTAGTTATATCTCGACAGAAATTTATTACAGGAAAAATATATACTCTATATGTAATAAAAACAAACAGATCAAGATCTATAATTGAAATAAACGGTCAAACTTTGTCAGTTAGACAAATAGTGAGCCACGTAAAAGACGAAGGTCCAGATCTGGAGCTGCGAAGGCAAAAAAGAATCAAGAGAAAATGAGAGAGCAAACCTCGGAAGGCGTAGGCCAAGGAGAATTCCGCGTAGAGAGAGAGATAGAGGAGAAGTTTCTCCGGCGGACCAGGTACTCGCCGGAAAATGATCGCCGAGCAAAATTCGGAGAGAGAGAGAGAGAGAGAGAGAGAGAGAGAGAGGAGGGCGAAAAAGAGAAAAAGAGAAAAAGAGAAAAAGTGAAAAAGAAAACAAACTGTCGAGAGCTGGTATTTATAGCGAGAGAAAAATCAAAGAGTAAAAAACTAAACTGCTAAGAGAAAGAGAGTGCAGAAAAAAAAAAGTTTTACCGGGAGTAGCCGGTCAGGAGGCACAAGGAAATTTTACCGGGAGTCCACTTGGAGAAAACGACGCCGGGTTCTGACAGGACTCTGAGACTCTTTGTCTGATTGCAACGTTGGATTTTTCGACGGGCAACTTGTTTTATCCGTTTCTTTTGGATTTGGATTTTTATAGGGGTTGGGTGGGATTTCAGTAATTTATTTGGGTTAGGTGAGGTAATCTTTGTGTTTTTTTAAGAAAAAAATAAAAAACAAATTGACATATTTTTATAGGGACAGCTTAACGTGTACTGTCCAAATTAAGTGGTAATTAATTTAATCTGACCACTTTGCCTCCTCTAGAAAGCTGTTGTTGGGAGGTCATTTATAATTTATTATAATGAAGTTGGTTAGAAATATTATATATATATATATATATATAAATAATGTTTTGACTTGTCTTTTGGTTGTGAATTTGTGATGAGATGAGACTTCCTAAACCAAGGATGGCAATGGATCCGATTGAAACTAGAATTGACATGCCCCATTCCCGATTTGGGCTATGTGCCCCATACCCGACATGTGTCTCGAATAAATTTTCAATTTGGTTCATACCCGAACCCGTTTAAAGTGAGGTGATTCATACTCGATCCGAAATAACCCGTTTCATTTAAGAAAAAATTGTTCAAACCATTAAATATACAATTTTTATAATACAATTGAAATTTAGAACAGTAACTTAAATTCTAACATTCAACCAAATTTAAAAAAAAAATTAAATTACACTTAATTTGAAATATTTAAATTACACTTAAAGTTTAGTGTTGTTAACCGAAAATTCATTCAATGAGTAAAATTCTAATTAACACCCTCAACCACTACTGATAAGTTGCAGCAGAGTAGGTATCTTCGGTACCAGGATTTCTTGCTGGAGAATGATGGATAAATTCGTAGTGAGGGACAGTGCAAAAAAAAAAAAGATGTACGAGGATAAAATAAGGATGATGTTCTTTTATTAATCACAGGTTTGTTCTATAACAAAGAATATGGTTTTGATTACAACATAAAAACTATCACTCTCATATCTCTCATTACATAGAATGGCGATAGCGATCTTGTATGTGTCGATAAGTGGCTCAAATTCTTTCAGTGGTGGTCCCAGACCTCTCACTGTTTTTCAGAAAACTCAAGAAAAGCTTATCCTTCCCTTTTTTTGTCCTTCATGGCCGTATTTATGGACCCCTTTATTCCTGAAAATCTGGTCATTTTATTGAGGATTATTTGGAGTTCTTTTTTAGGCGTTGAAAGACATTGAGTGAGGCTAAAGACGCTGGATTTGATCCCTCCAATTACTGTAGCATTTAAACTCTGATTCGGTTGACCATTTTGTCTCATTTATGTCGCTTTTAATGGCGAAGAAGTCAACTAGTCCCTCCTATGCTGCTTGGAGGAAACATCTGACTCTGTATCCCGATGGCACGATACACGAGTGTACTGGTCGGCTCTCCCTGTCGTGGCACTTGCTCTATTCTGTCTCTCGATGGCGCGGTATACTGATATACCAGTCTTCTCTGGCTGGCGTGACACTTGTTCTAGCATGCTGGTAACTGTATGGCAATATTATTCTAGCTTGGCGGGTAGGATGCCTATCTTGGTTGGATTCTGGGCTGACGTTGAGGTACTTGGGTACCGGGTATATGTCGCAATACCTGTTCTTTTTCCCATATTGCGATACCGATGCTTCCAGGTACTTGGGAGTTGGGAATGGTTCTCTTCAAGGTCTTACTAGGTAGTGACTCGGTGGAAAATTCTCCTTTAGACCCCTGCCCAAAAAAGGTTGTTAACAAAAATCCCACATGACTTTAACACCGGTACCAGGTTGGGGTTGGAGTCAGGATTTGCGATACTTGGAGAATTTTCTATAACCGTTTTCAGGAATGAAATCTTCCCCTTGCTCATTGATTTAATAGGGTTTCCACGTGTCTTGCCAGGATAGGCCGAATTCAAAAAGGGAAAGATTTGGAGACGCATGTTTCTCGAAACCGTTTCTCCTACATCTCCGATTGTCCCGCTCATTAATTACCTTACCTGTTACCGGTAACCATCTCCTTTTGCTATAAGTATCTCGTCCTGCTCACTTGTCCTTCACATTGTTTCTCGCTTTTAAACAAAGGGAAAGTTCCGACATCAATCTGCTAACCCAGCTTTCTTTCTTCAACCTTCACTCTCCCATCTCTACAACTATATTGTCTAATAGTCTGGAAAAGGTTTTCGAGTACAATGACGGTGATTCTGTTGATAATTTGAAACTTTCACTTAGGAGGAAAAGGCACTGTCAGGGAGACGACGACGACGAAGGTGTCTCTGCTACACAATGTCACCGATCAGACCGGAATGTAGCTATCAGGGTGGGCTTCACTAACAAACCTGATACCCCGGTCGACATAGACAGGGAATCGAGCGAGGAGTCCGGCGGTGCTAGGGGAGGTAGAGACATGACTGGAGACACGGCGACTTCGGTAGAGGGATGATCACCTTTCCCAGTGAATTCTAATGCATTCCCAACTCTATCTACATGACCGAGACGATTGAGCACTTGAAGAGGGCTTTTGTGATCCCGACTGATATCACTCTCACTGTCCCGTACCGTACCAGGGGTATGACGTGTATTCCCCTCCTGTCGGCCAACTTCCGATCCACACGGCGGCCTTCGAATGTGGGATTAGGCTACCTCTTCACCTCACTATCGGCAGATCACCTTACGCTCTGCAGCTTGCCCCCTTACAACTAACACCTGGGTTTTGGACGCATCTGATAGGATTTCTCGTGTTGTGGATGGAGCAGTGCGAGATAGATAAACTTACCAAGGAACCAGGGGTAGATGAGTTGAGGTACGTCTTCCAGATCGCTACCAATTTTCTTAGTCCAATGGGCCAATTTTATGCTCTGGCCAAGACTCCCTTGAACTTCACGGTACCCGGGGCCAGAAAAAATGATTCCTCCTAGAAGGAAGAGTGGATCATGGTAGGTGGCCACAAGTGGAGCTCGGTCCACATCGGAGGGTCCGAGTTCGAGGTCTCTACTCGATTTAGCAACAATACCGTGTGGGAGAAATGTAGTATCTCTGTTGCGTCGGAGAGAATTTTGATGAGCATCATGGCCCAATCATATCTCAACATGAAGTATCCTACCTCATATGCCTTCGAGCTGGGGAGGGTAGAATTCTCACTCCGCATCTCTCATGTTTTACCAGGTAATTCTATTTCTTTTTCCTGCTCTCTTAGGATTTGCAGTGGATTGCAAGTACTAACTTCTTTCTCTTGGCAGTTTCTACAGTGCCTCTACCTGGTTCAAGGGAAACCGCTCAAACTAAAGGTCAACACGCTTTCTCAAAAAATCTCCTCTATCCGGCCTTCGTTCTGCCCTAATCCTGTTGTAAGGGCTGGTACCTTGTTTGAACCGGTTAGGCTAGGGGTGAATCCAGTTCTGGTACCTGGGAGATCTCCTCCACCTCCTCCTCCTTCAGCTAGATCGCCTCTGGCAGACCTCACATCCAGATTGGCTAGGGTCAGGGGTGCGTAAGGAAAAACACGCGGCGGAATAGAAAAATTGAGTTGGTATATTTCAAAAAATTTCCTTCTAAAAGAAAAAACTTTAACTCTTGATTAATTAACATATAATAAAAGTATTGTACCATTTGCACGTGACGATTGATACCGCTACGAATTGAATCCGCTTGCATCGACTTGAATCAGCAAGATCTTCCAATCCAATAACGAACGTGAATCATCTAGGAGTGTGGGTTCCCTTTCTTTGAATCGTAAACCTGGCGATGGAAAAACAAACCTTTTTCTTTTGTTAGTCACAATAATCCTCCTAGAGATAATAAAAAACGTTTGATCACTTGTGAATTCTTAATCTTTTTAATCAAGAACTCGCGTGAACCTTAATTCGATCTTGTGCATAAAGCCTTTTGATGTAAAAGCTTCTAGTGCACTATCGAAAATAAAACGCTCATTATTCATCTTCTCTTTGGCCTAATTCTACACTCGTTTCTTGAGTTGGAAGTTTTTTTTTAATTCAAAAGCAAGAGAATAAAAATTCTTTCTCCAAAAAAAAAAAACTTTTTTTTTCTTGAACTACTCCCAAAAACGAATTCTATGAGATATATATATATATATATATATATATATATATATATCGGGTGGCCAAAATTCTCCTACATTGTGGAGGATTTAATTTCACCAAAACTTTATCAACTTAGTAGTTCAAACCTACTCCAACTCATGAGTATATTTATCCAGTAAAATCAATTAAAAATTGTGACTTTATCAATAACTTCATAATTGATTATCAATTAGAGTTTTGATAGATATCAAATACTTCCTAATTTGACTAGATAAATAAAACCTTTTTATTTATCTACTTATCAAATAAGGTATTTCATACTTATCATACTGCTAACAATAGTATGCCACTAAGAGTCCTTCTCCTAGTATACTATTAACAATAGTATACACTAAGAGTCATTCCCCTAGCAAGAAAAAGATTTTGACTTTTTAATCAAATAATTAATTAATTAATTAATTAATTACTGTTTGATTAAATAATAAAATAAAACAATATATTAATCTAATATTATTAGCCTTGTATATATGGGTAATATATTGTTTTTCCATTTTATTAAATCCATTGGACTTTAATAAAAAGCCCACATGTGAACCAGACTCATTCTTACTATAAAAGAAACAAGTCCACATGCCTTAAATTAATACATTAATATAATTTAACAACCCATTTAATTAAAATGTGTAAATTATATTCTTAATGTATTAATGGAATGCTAAACGCACCCCATTAGGGCCGCCCTAGGATTCCTACATCCTTTGCCGCCCATTCCGGGCCTTTTTGAAGAGTTACCGCGTGTCTTGATCACATATGACCACACCTCTCCAAAACTTTTGGATTTAGAAATCCAAAAACAATTCTAGATGGACCCAGAAATTGGTCCGGTAGAATATATCAAGTGATCCATGCAAGTTCGTGCGGATTGGGGATCTTGGCGGGCTATCTAAATTTAAGCTTCAATAGACATAACCTAATCACAATCAACAAATGATTCACTTAGGTTCAATCTATTAATTTTAGCTCATTCCACTAAAGAGTTTGTTAACAGCCTTTTTGGCAGGGGTCCAAAGAAGAATTTTCCATCTACCTAAAACCTGGTAGAGCCTAGAACGAGACAGGTACCCAGATACCGGGGATACCCGACACCTGTTAGGATTATGTTCAATAGCAAAAGTGTAATATTAAAATTGACAATCTTTTCATATTAATAAAGTGATTTCTGGTTTCATAAAATCTTATAGCATTTATAATGATAATTGTCAAAGTAAATAATCATAAAGTCAAAAGACTATGAGAAATGAAGAATTGTTCGTACATCTGGATATGTATGAGGTAGACACAATTCTTTAGTTAGTCTTGAATAAACGTTCACAACTTAAGTTAAAGGTTGGGCACCTTTATCTTGATAAAATTGTAGAATTCTTTTGCTGGCATTTGAGTGGGATCAAATGAGTTATGATGAGTCTAAAATCATCGAAAGGGTCTTCGAGTAAAAGAATCTAGTGCACTGGATGCATTGAACATGATCACAATGAAATATTTTATCTAGAACCGTCAATAGATACAAGTCTTTTCATTATGAGGACAATCTAAAAGTCTATCTTAATCCTGAGATAAATGATGGACTTATGATTGCAAGTTTTATCATTTAAGCTATCAATGAGTACGATTATATAGCATAGTCTATCCTCGATAGTTTGGTGGTATTCATTTGTTAATCGATCGAGGACTTCATTTATAGATATGGACATCGTGGCTCAATTTATTGAATGAGAGTTTACTATTATCATATGGATATTTTGAGGTATTGGATATTAAATCTCAACGTTGAGTTTTCGATAATGTCTATTGAAAACATGGCTTCTGGACAAGTCAAAATATCCAAGTTCAAAACGTAGTCATATGAGTAAATATGGTAACTAGGAGAGATATAGGCGGTCTATGAGCTCTTGGTGATTACTGATATTATACATGAGGATACACTATCTCCAATAAGATTGTCTAGGGTATGAATAAGAAACATCTTCTTATTTTATCTTCATTTAAGAGTTCAATTTTAGCTCTTTAGTGGAATCAGCTAAAATTAATAGATCGGACCTAAGTGAATCATTTGTTGATTGTGATTAGGTTATGTCTCTATTGAAGCTTAAATTTAGATAGTCCGCCAAGATCCCCAATCCATACGGACTTGCATGGATCACTTGATATATTCTACCAGACTAATTTATGGGTCCATCTAGAATTGTATTTAATATATTAAGAATATAATTTGCACATTATTTATTTAATGGGCTGCTCAAATTATATTAATATATTAATGAGAGGCATGTGGGCTTGTTTCTTTTAGTAAGAATGAGTATGATTCACATGTGAGCTTTTATTTAAAGCCTGAATGGATTAAATACAATAAGAAAATAATATTTAGCCCATATTTTGTGTGTGTGGGCGGCAAGGCTATAATAATAGCATAAAATATTATATTATTTTATTGTTTGATTAAATGGAAATTAATTAATTATTTAATTAAAAATCAAAATCTTTTTCTGACTAGGAATTATGTTTCCTAGTAGTATACTATTATAGTAGTATAATAAATATAAAAGACTTAATTTGATAAGTAGATAAATAAATAATTTATTTATCTAATCAAATAAGGAAGTCTTCAATATAATCACAAATACACTTTTGAGTTGGATTAGGAGTCTTGGTGTGGAAAAGAATTTTTTTTTTGAAAAATGATTATTTGTCACCAAGTAAATCCACCTAGAGATAGGATTCTTGCCCACAAAGTAAATCCTCTTCAGGAAAGGATTTGTATACTTATATATATTATTAATTTCTGAATTAATAGTGACAGGAAGAAAAAAAAAGTTTTTTTTTAGAGAAATAATTTTTTATTCTCTTACTTTTGAATAAAAAAAATCCAACTCTAGAACATAGTGAAAATTCGGCCAAGAGGAAGAGAGAAAGATAGTTCTAAATTAGATAGTGCACTTGCAAGCCTTTACATAAAAAGGTTTTGTGCACACTTTCGATTTAGGTTCACGTGAGTTTCAATCACAACGATTGTGAATTCAAAAGTGACAGGAACGATCTTTTTAGGCTCTTGGAGTTTTTATGATTAACGATCAAGAAAAAAGATTTCGTTTTTCCATTCTCAGGTACGCAATTCAAAGAATAGGGAGACCATGCTCCTAGGTGATTCCCGTTCGTGATCGGATTGGAAGATCTTACGGATTACCATCGACGCTAAATCAATCGGATCACGCGACAAGAGGTATGATATCTTTTGAATATATGTATGTTTAATTAATTAAAGGGTTAAGGTTCAAATATTGGAAAATTTTTAAACTATACTAAATTCGTTTTTAATCTCGCTTCTGCTGCGTTTTCGTATTTTTTCCTACAACACCATGAACCAAAAATAGGTCAGTACCACTTCTCACATTCTACCAGTTACCTCGCAAGGCCAGCACCGCGGTACCTCCTACCTGGTACCTAGGTATCATGACATCTACCCAATACCTAGGTACCACGACATCCACTCGGTACCCAAGTACCGTGATACCAGTCTAGGATCACACTGGAATATGTATCCTTCCTACCAAGCAAGAAAAATGGAACCAGGAAGGTACCAGCATGCTAAAACAAGCGTCACGCCAACGAAAGCAAACCAGTACCTCAGGGTACCGTGCCATCTGAGTACAGAGTCAGAATTTTACTCCCAGTAAGACAAAAGATAGTTGACCTCTCCGGCTATTCACAACACCTTTAATGGAGATAGTCAACCCTATTTATTAGCTCTATTTATGAAGATATTCAACTCATTAATGGCCATTCACAACGCCATTAATGAGGAAATCAGTTAACTCACTAATGGCCATTCACAATGCCATTAATGAGGGAATCAGTCAACTCTTTAATGGCCATTCACAACGCCATTAATGAGAGTCAATTCCATTAATGACAGAGAATTAATTAAAGGAGTGGGCAACAAGGAAGAAAATATATAAATATAACATAGCACTCTCTAAGAAAGGGGTTCCAACATTTTTTTCTCTAATCGACTCCCCAACATTTCTCGAGCCCAACATTCTCTCCAACATCTCCATATCTCCAAGATGTCTCCGATCCCAGATTTCACCCACTACTCCACTGGAAATACAGTTCGACATCTCCTACCATTGGATCGATTATTATACACATCAATTTTCTCCAGAAATGTATTAGTACCAGGTGGTACCTCTCCAAATTGTGGCCTACCTTGTCATAGCTTATATTTGTATAAGCTCCTCGGAGCATGCTTCTTATGTAAGCTCTCCGGAGCACCTCTAGTGATATATAAAATACAGAGAAGGGTCTTTCTCCCTCCTATGGATACTGCCTGGGGGTTTTTTAGCATATGATCATTCGTGATGCTTTTTCCCCCTAGGTCAGTCCACTAGTATCAAAAGAACTGTCTTTCTCCTACCTATCTCCTTTATTATACATGTATGGAAGCTAGGCACCGACCCCACTGGTCCTAGCTTTCCTGTACCTCTCCTTGCACGTTATCTAGATCGGGGAATTATGGAGGGCACCTAGAGAGGTGGCCATGTACTAGGATCTGATACCAAGACTGGGTACCAGTATATTGCACCAGATGGGCGGGATGATTGTTCTCCTACCATGGCCACTATCTGGCCTTCACCTTACCAGAACCACGGTACGAAGTACCTACCCCCCGTTGCGACCTCCGGGGTAGCGGGTTGAGGGTGTTGATTGGAATTTTCACCCCGAGTGAATTTTTTAGTTAACTCTTTTTGGTGCCGTCTGTGGGAAGCTCACCAACGTGGTTTCTTTATCTCTACATGTGCATCCTTAAGATCAATATGATTCATTGCCGTGCAAGCTTGACTTTCTACTATTGAGATGGTATGTGGGACTCTTGGTGGATCCGATTTACTATGCTGCCCATATACAGTAAACCTGCTCATATACTTGCGGAGCTTCTCTACAGCAAATCCGCTCCGGTACATCTAGAGCTCCTATGCAATAGATCTACACGTCTCCTACTACCCTACAGAGGGTTTTCTCAGCTATCAGCAGATCTCCTATGAAGCAGATCCACTACGATCTCCTATGTAGCATATCCGCTACCAGTATATCTCTTATCTAGCAGATCCATTGGATTTGGACCTGTTCATGCGGATTCCCTCATGTCACCAAATCCATTCTTCAAAAGCTCCTAGATAGTAGGTCAAACCATGTATCGGAGAAGCCAACTCAACTATATGATCGTATGAGTAACATGACCGGTAGAGGCTTAGTGTCTCCTCATTTCTTGTACCAGGCCCGTCAACACCCAAGGGAGCCATTATGGTCCCGATTCATTCGAGCTGGGTCCAGAGCCACGTTTCATTTGCAGGGGACTTCTAGGATCCCAAGCATGCCTCTGGACCAGTACCACACCGGTAGCTCCCTACCTCCTATACCAGGCCACTCAACGCTTTAGTGAGCCACCGAAGTCCCGATCTATTCTGGTAGAGCCCAGAGGCTTCCTACATTGCAGAGGCCTCCTACATGCTTTAGCAAGCCTCTGGAGCAGCAGTCCCGCTGCCAGACCTGGTGGCTCTTCACTTATCGTACCGGGCCGGTCAACGCCCAAGTAAGCCACTATGGTCCCAATCCATTCGAGCTGGATCTAGAGCCACGTTTCATTTGTAGGGGATTTCTAGGATCCCAAGCATGCCTCTGAACCAGTATTACACATGTGGCTCCCTACCTCCTGTATCGGGCCCCTCAACGCCCTAGTGAGCCACATATATCCCGATCCATTAGGGGACAGCCTAGAGGCTTCCTACATTTGCTGAGGCCTCCTACATGCCAAAGCAAGCCTCTGGAGCAGCAGCACCGCTGTAAAACCCAGTGGCTCCTCAGTTATTCTACCTGGTCGGTCAACGCCTAAGTGAGCCACTACGGTTTTGGATCTTTCTAGGATGGTCCAGAGCCAGATTTCAGTTGTCGATGACTTCTAGGATCCCAAGCATGCATCTGGACCAGTACCACACCGGTGGCTACCTACCTCCTATATCGGGCCACTCAACGCCCTAATGAGCCACCGAAGTCTCGATCCATTTGGGGAGAGCCCAGAGGCTTCCTACATTTCCTGAGGACTCCTACATGATAAAGCAAGCCTTTGGAGTAGCAGCACCACTACAAAACCCCGTGGCTCCTCAGTTATAGTACCGGGCCGGTCAACGCCCTAGTGAGCCACTGCGATTCCTGATCTTCCAGGATGGTCTAGAGCCACATTTCAGTTGCTGGGGATTTCTAGGATCCCAAGCATGCCTCTGGACCAGTACCACACCGGTGGCTCCCTACCTCTTATATCGGGTCACTCAACGCCCTAGTGAGCCACCGAAGTCCCGATCCATTTGAGGAGAGCCCAGAGGCTTCCTACATTTGCTGAGGACTCCTACATGCTAAAGCAAGCCTTTAGAGCAGCAGCACCGCTGTAAAACCCAGTGGCTCCTCAGTTATAGTACCGGGCCGATCAACCCCCTAGTGAGCCACTGCGGTTCCCGATCTTTCCAGGATGGTCCAGAGTCACATTTCAGTTGTTGGGGACTTTTAGGATCCCAAGCATGCCTATGGACCAGTACCACACCGGTGGCTCCCTACCTTCTGTATCAGGCCCCTCAACGCCCTAGTGAGCCACCAATATCCCTATCCGTTCGGGGAGAGCCCAGAGGCTTTCTACATTTGCTGAGGCCTCCTACATGCCAAAGCAAGCCTCTGGAGCAGCAGCACCACTATAAGACCAGTGCTTTCTCACTTATTGTATTGGGCCCATCACAGCTCCCATGTGAGCTACCTAGGTCTCGGCTCGTTTGAGCAAAGTCCAGTGCCTCATTTCAGTTGCTAAGGCTCCTATACGCCTAAGCAAGCCTCTAGAGTAGCAGCCCCGCTGCATGGCCCAGTGGTTCCTCACTTCTTGTACCAGGGTGGTCAACGCCCAAGTGAGCCACTGTGTTCTGATTCATTCCAGGATGGTCCAGACCCACATTTCAGTTGCAGGGGACTTCTAGGATCTCAAGCATGCCTCTGGATAGGTACCACACCGATGGCTCCCTACCTCCTGTACCAGGCCACTCAACGTCATATTAAGCCACCGAAGCCCTGATCCGTTCGGGGAGAGCCCAGAGGCTTCCCACATTGCTGATGCCTCTTACATGCCTAAGCAAGCCTTTTGAGCAGTAGCACCGCTGCATGGCCGAGTGGCTCCTCACTTCTTGTACCAGGGTGGTCAACGCCCAAGTGAGCCACTGTGTCCTGATTCATTCCAGAATGGTCCATAGTCACATTTCAGTTGCAGGGGACTTCTAGGATCCCAAGTATGCCTCTGGATCGGTACCACACCGGTGGCTCCCTACCTCCTGTACCGGGCCACTCAACGCCCTAGTGAGCCACCAAAGCCCTGATCTGTTCGGGGAGAGCCCATAGGTTTCCCACATTGCTGAGGCCTCCTACATGCCTAAGTAAGCCTCTGGAGCAGCAGCTTCCCTGCATGGCCCAATGGCTCCCTACCTCCTGTACCTGGCCACTCAACGCCCTAGTGAGCCACTGAGGTCCCGATCCATTCAGTGAGAGCATAGAAACTCCCCATATTTACTTAGGCCTCGTACATGCCTGAGAAATCCTTTGGAGCAGCAGCACTGCTGCAAAATCAGTGGTTCCTCGCTTATTGTATTGGGCCTCCCATAACGCCTATGTGAGCTACTTAGATCACAACTGCAGGACTAGCGGTTTCTGACTTTTTATACCGGGCTACCCAACGCCCCAGCGAGATACCGAGGTCCAGGTTTGTTCGATCAGAGTCTCGAGCCCCATTACGATTTCTGAAGACTTCTAATTACTCCAAGCAGGCTCCTAAACTGGTTACATCATTTGGGGACTAGAAGCTCACTAGTCTCCATAGTACTCTTGTGGGAGTGGTAGTGACCTCAACATGAGAAAAGTTCTTTTAGTGACCGGTCCACAATAAAGCTCCTTTGCGAAAGGTCGCTCTATTACTTATACCCGGAACGTGGACAACCTCAGAAGGTCTTACCAATGAAGCCTGTAGGGTGAGCATTGACCAGTATCGCTTTGAGTATGATCGCCTTGGTAGTTCTCTTATGATCACCTTGGTAGTTCTCATATAATCTCCTTTCGCCTATGATTGAAACCAGGAAAGCCACATGAGATTCTTGATGCCTTGGCCGGGCACCACCCCCCGCCAAGAAAGACCTGGTGCTAAAGTGGCCTTAGTTGCCTACTAGGATGATCACTTGAAGACCGGGATTCCTTGCACAAGAATGCCAGATGCCTTGGACTGGGACTGGGACTGGGACTGCATCCTCTCCAAGAAATGAATATGGTGCTAAAGTGGCCTTAGTTGCCTACCATGATCATCGCCTTAAGACCAGGAGAGCTACACAACACTCCTGATGCCCTGGACCGGATTAATCCCTCCAGGAGGATCGCCTTAAAGCCAGGAGAGCTACACATCACTCTCGATGCCCCTAGAGAGGATTAATCCCTCTAGAAGGATCGTCTCGAGACCAGGAAAGGCCACATGGCATTCCTGCTACCCTGGCCAGGCACCACCCCCCGCCAGGAAGGATCTAGTACGTAAGAGCATAGTTACCTGACGGATCAAA
The DNA here is from genome assembly GCA_033220585.1 of Dipteronia sinensis. NCBI lineage: Eukaryota > Viridiplantae > Streptophyta > Magnoliopsida > Sapindales > Sapindaceae > Dipteronia > Dipteronia sinensis. The sequence goes on along the minus strand of CM065636.1, from coordinate 58,754,433 downwards.
CCTTGGCCGGGCACCACCCCCTGCTAGGAAGGATCTGGTACGTAAGAGCATAGTTGCCTGACGAATCAAACCTTGGCCGGGCACCACCCCCCGCCAAGAAGGGTCTTGTTTGTAAGAGCATAGTTGCCTGCAAGACCAAGGTCATGAATTTGTGGCCCTGGTTGCCCGTCGCTTCCTCAAGACCAGAATAAGCCAAATGGCCCTCCTGCTACCCTGGCTGGGCACCATCCCCCGCTAGGAAAGATCCAGTATGTAAGAGCATAGTTTCCTGACGGATCAAACATCGACCAGGCACAACCCCTCACTGAGAAAATTCTGGATAGTACGAGCATAGTTGCCTACCAGATCAAGGCCTTGGCCGGGTACCACCCCCCGCTAAGAAAGACTTGGTGCTAAAGTGGCCTTAGTAGCCTACCAGGATCTTGTTGCTAGTATGTTCGCCATTGTTTTCGCCATGGTACTAAGATTCCTAGAACAGGAATGTGAGGTACCTGTGTTCGCCTTATTTTTGCCATGGTACCAAGATTCCTTGAAATAGGAAAGGTAGGTACCATGATTCGTCTATGTACCAAGATTCGTTGAACAGGAATGCGAGGTACCACGATTCTCTAGGATTTTTCACCTATGTGCCTAGGTTCCTTGAAACAGGAAGGCTAGTTACCAGTGATACAAGTCCAGGATCACACTGGAATATATATCCTACCTGCTAAGCAAGAAGAATGGAACCAAGAAGGTACCAGCATGCTAAAACAAGCGCCACGCCAACAAAAGCAGACCAGTATCTCAAGGTACCGTGCCATCTAAGTACAGAGTCAGAATTTTACTCCCAGCAAGATAGAAAAGATAATTGACCTCTCTGGCTATTCATAACGCTATTAATGGAGATAGTAAACCCTATTAATTAACCCCATTTATGAAGATAGTCAACTCATTAATGGCCATTCACAACGCCATTAATGAGGGAATCAGTCAACTCACTAATGGCCATTCACAACGCCATTAATGAGGGAATCAGTCAACTCGTTAACAGACATTCACAACGGCGTTAATGAGAGTCAATTCCATTACTGCCATAGAATTAATTAAAGGAGTGGCCAACAAGGAAGAAAACATATAAATATAACATAGCACTCTCCAAGCAAGGGGTTCCAACATTTTTTCTCCAATCGACTCCCCAACATTTCTTGAGCCCAATATTGTCTCCAACATTCTCCAACAGCTCTCCAACATCTCCATATCTCCAAGATATCTTCGATCCCAGATTTCACCCACTTCTCCACCAGAAATACAGTTCAAAATCTCCTACCATTGGATCGATTATTATACTCATCAATTTTCTCAGAAATGTATCGGTGCCAGGTGATACCTCTCCAAACTGTGGTCTGCCATGTCGTGGCCTATATTTGTATAAGCTCCTCGGAGCATGCTTCTTATGCAAGCTCTCCAAAGCACCTCTGGTGATATATAAATACAGAGAAGGGTCTTTCTCCCTCCTTTGGATACTGCCTGGGGGTTTTTCAGCATATGATCATTCGTGACGCTTTTTCCCGCTAGGTCAGTCCACCAGTATCAAAAGAACTGTCTTTCTCCTACCTATCTCCTTTATTATACATGTATGGAAGCTAGGCACCGACCATGCTGGTCTTAGCTTTCTTGTACCTCTCCTTGCATGTTATCTAGATTGGGGAATTATGGAGGGCACCTAGAGAGGTGGCCGGGTACTAGGATCTGATACCAAGACCGGGTACCAGCCTATTGCACCAGATAGGCAGGATGATTGTTCTCTTACCATGGCCTCGATCTCGCCTTCACCTTACCAGAACCACAGTAAGAAGTACCTACCCCCCGATGCGACCTTCGGGGTGTGGGTTAAGGGTGTTGATTGGAATTTTCACCCCGAGTGAATTTTCTCGTTAACAGAGCTACAATTGAACTCTTAAATAAAGATAGAATAAGTTAATATTACTCATTCGTACCCTAGACAACCTTATTGGAGATAGTGTATCCTCGTGAAAAATATCAGTTACCATAGACCGCCTATAGCTTTCCTAGTTACCATATTTACTCATATGACCACATTTTGAACTTAGATATCTTGACTTGTCCAGAAGCCATGTTTCAATAGACACTATCGAAAACTTAACGTTAAGATTTAATATCCAATAACTCAAAATATCCATATGATGATATTCTACTCACATTTAATAAATAGAGTCACAATGTCCATATCTATAAATGAAGTCCGCTGTCAATTAACAAATGAATACCACCAAACTATTGAGAATAGACTATGCTATATAATCGTACTCATTGATAGCTTAAATGATAACACTTGTAACCATAAGTCTATCATTTATTTAGGATTGAGATAGACTCTCCGATTGTCCTCAAGTTAAAACTTTTATCCATTGACGGTTCTGGATAAAGTATTTCACTATGATCCAATTCAATGCACCTAGTGCACTAGATGCTTTTGCCCAAAGACACTACACTTTGATGATTTTAGACTCATCATAACACATTTGATCCCACTCAAATGATAGCAAAAGAATCTACAACTTTAACAAGGTAAAGACGCATTTACTTTGTTAAAGTTGTGAATATTGTTTAAGACTAATTAAAGTATTGTGTCTACCTTATACATATCCAAATGTACAAACAATACTTCATTTCTCATAGTTTTTTGACCTTATGATTATTTACTTTTGACAATTACAATAATTAAACTATAAATGCTATAAGATTTGTTAAACTAGAAATCACTTTATTAATATGAAAAGATTGTCAAATACATTATTACACTCTTGCTATTGAGTATAATCCTAACAATCTCCCACTTACGCTATAGCAAGTGTGTCATATCTCTCATTCCCATTTTCTCTAGGTGTCCATCAAAACTCTTCTGTGGTAGAGCTTTTGTAACGGGATCTGCTAGATTTTCTGCTGACGCGATCTTGGTGATCGTCACGTCACCCCTATGCACAATTTCCCTTAGAAGATGGTACTTCCTTTCAATGTGTTTCCCTCTCTTATGACTTCTTGGTTCTCTCGAATTAGCCAATGCTCCACTGTTGTCACAGTAAATAATGATCTACTTAGTCTCATTAGGAACCACTTCCAAGCCAATCAAGAATTGGCGGAGCTAGACAACCTCTTTAGCAGCTTCACATGCGGCAACATACTCAGCTTCCATGATGGAATCAGCAATACATGATTGCTTGATACTCCTCCATATGACTGCGCCTCCTCCAAGAGTAAACACAGATCTTGATGTGGATCTCCTAGAATCAGAATCCTACTGGAAATCAGAATCTGTATACCCAACGAGAATTAAATCCCCTTCAGAGTACACAAGCATATGATCTCTCGTTCTCCTGAGATACTTGAAAATATGCTTGACTGCCATCCAGTGATCAGGACCAGGTTTAGATTGAAACCTGCTAACTATGCCAACAGTAAAACAAATATCTGGTCTAGTGCAGAGCATTGCATACATGAAACTTCCAATTTCCGATGCATATGGAACCCTACTATTGAATTGCACTTCATGCTCATTCTTAGAAACTTGTTCCTTTGAAAGTTTGATTCCATGTCTGAAAGGTAACATACCTTTCTTGGAATCTTGCGTGGAGAACCTAAACAAGATTTTATCTATGTATGAAGCTTGAGATAATGCAATCATTTTATTTTTTCTATCCCTAATTACTTGGATACCAAGAATATAACTTACTTCTCCTAAGTCCATCATATCAAATTGTTTTGCTAACCATTCTTTTACTGATGTCAATACACCTACATCGTTTCCTATGAGTAGTATATCATCAACGTAAAGAACTAGGAAAACCAACTTGTCGCCTTTAATCCTTTTGTATACACAGGGTTCGTCTAGTTTTTGAATAAATCCAAAACTTTTCAAAGCTTGATCGAACCTTATGTTCCAGGATCTGGATGCTTACTTCAGTTCAGATATGGATCATTACAACTTGCTTACCCTTTCCTCTTAGCCTATTTCAATGAATCCTTCTAGTTGCATCATATAAATGCTTTCGTCAAGACTTCCATTAAGGAAAGCTGTCTTGACGTCCATTTGCCAAATCTCTAAGTCTAGAGATGCTGCAATGGATAAGAGTATCCTAATGAATTTAAGCATGGCCACAGGAGTGAAGGTTTCCTCGCAATCGATACCTTCCTTCTGTATGTAACCTTTAGCTACCAATCTAGCTTTAAAGGTTTCCACCTGTCCATCCGTACCTCTTTTCCTCTTGTACTTGCACCCAATGGGTTTTATCCCTTTAGGCAAATCTACAAGAGACCAGACTTTGTTTGAGTACATAGACTCAATTTCGGATTGCATTGCCTTTTTCCAATGGCGACAATCAACATCCTCCATAGCTTCCTTGTACGTGTAGGGATCATCATCGTCCGGGAGATTCTCCACTGATTCTCCTAGACCAATGTATCTTTTGGGTTGTCTACTGATCCTCCCACTACGATGAGGAATGGTAAGTTGTTGATCTTGTGATGGTGCAGAACTTATAATTGGGTTAGGTTGTGAAACCTCTTGTGGAATTGTCACTACAAAAAAAGTGTCTATTAGCGACCAACTATTTTCGACCGCCCTAATTACCGTTGGTGATTCAGCCTTTTTCGACGGGCATGTGAGTACCGTCGAAAATGATGAAAAAATATTACCACATTTTCGACGGCAAAAGGCTATCAAAAATAGTCGAATAAACCATTGAAAATGTCATACATTTTCGACGGAACTATTTTGACCGTCGGAAATGACCCACATTTTCGATGACACTATTTCTACCGTCGAAAATGCCCACATTTTCAATGGAAATATATACGCTGTCGAAAATAACCCACATTTTCGACGGCACTATATATGCCGTCAAAAATGACCTACATTTCCGACAGTAAAAATACCGTCGAAAATGATGAAGGAAGTAATATCACGGTTCCGATGGCCCAATAGCCATCAAAGATAGTCCAATAATTTGGTACTATTTTTTATATTATTTGCTACGGTATTGTCATGAAAAATATAATTGGTGAAATAATATAATATTAATTAATAAATTATAATGGAATATATTTATATATGTTATAATTTATACACTACAAAAAATGACTTGTAGGTCGATATTTTAAATGCATCACAATAGGTACTATTTTTTTGTCACTACATTTTTTAGTGAAATCACTCTATTAATATTTTCACCAAGTATTTTGGTTCAATTTTGAAATATCAATTAGTTTAAAAAAATTATAATTTGTAACGATTACTAATAAGAAATCTACTCTAAGGATACATCTGGCTAAATTAATTAGTATGAAATATAGCAAAAGTTTTAGTAATTACAAGAACATTTAGTTATTTTTAATTATGTCTACTAAACACGACTATATTAAATTTTAAAAAACGAATGATCTAAAAATGTTTAATTTTTCTAAAAAAGAATGCTCTAAAATAATTACAAATTTTACTGAAATGATTTTAAATTATTAATTAACAAAAAATATCAATTTTTCATTAAAAGGTTGATCATAAAAAAAATCATCATGGATATAATATGCCTTACCTATTAAAAAATATATATGTAGCTGTAGCAAAATGGTAAAAACAAGTTATACTTTTCTTTCAGATAATAAAATATTTTAATAAAATATTAATTTGAAAAACAATATCAAAACATAGATTCAATTGAATAATGTGTAAAATATATCAATAGTTTATATATAAAGAGTATGCAAAATAGATCAGATATAAAGTTATAGCAAAATGGTAAAAGCAACACTTACCATCTCCAAGGTCCAAGGTTCGAACCATGTAAGTTGCATGAATTATTTGGGATTTAACAATGGATCTGGGTGATGTGGGGTGTACCTGGTTGATCTTGGGGGTTCCTTAAGAGGGGTCTATGAGGTGGTGGAGTGTTAAAATACATCTAATTTTAACAATTTTTTATTTCTATTATCGACCGTCAATGACCGTCGAAACAAGTGGTATTTTCGACGGCTCGTCACTTGTTTTTAATACTATTACTGACGATCATTTTTATTTTTTACGACGGCAATTACCGTCGAAAAAGGTGGTATTTTCGACCGCCCGTCGATAAAAGTTTATTTCCGACGAGTGTATTTTCAACGGCATTCGACGACCTTTTCTCATCGAAAAAGCCTATTTTCGACGGAAACCATTGTTTTTGACGGCATTTAGCCCTCGCTGATACCCATTTTTTTTTGTAGTGTGTATATCCTGGAAGCTCATTCAGGCAATTCTACTCTTAGGCACAAAATCATTCATATAGCCTTTTTCCAGAAATTTAGCATTTGTCGAAACAAATACTTTAAGATCTGAAGGACTATAGAAATAATATCATTTAGTTCCTTTTGGATACCCCACAAATATGCATGTTTATGAATGTGACTCCATCTTTTCTGTCTTTCCTTTTAACACGTGTGCAGGACGTCCAAATATCCTTAAGTGTTGTAAACTAGGCTTTCGCCCAGTCCATAACACATGTGGTGTTTGAGGAACCGACTTGGATGGTACACCGTTTAGAATGTACATTGAAGTTTGTAAAGCATATCCCCAAAAAGAATAGGAAGTGTTGAATAACTCAACATAGACCTAACCATATCCAAAAGAGTTTTTTTTCTTCTTTCTGCCACCCCATTTTGTTGAGGTGTGCCTGGCGTAGAAAACTAAGAAATTATCCCATTATCAATAAGATATTGGTGAAACTCATCAGATAGATATGCTCCACCACGATCAGATCTCAGGATTTTATGTGTTTCTCAAGCTGATTTTCTACTTCATATTTAAATGCTTTGAACATGTCAAAAGCATCCGACTTATGTCTCATAAGATACACATAGCCAAATCTCGAGTTATCATCCGTGAAAGTGATGAAGTACTCATATCCACCTTTAGCTTGAATGGTCATAGGACCACACACATCAGTGTGTATTAATTCTAAACATTCAGTGTCTCTTGTGCCTTTGGTCGTGAACGATCTTTTGGTCATCTTACCTTCCAAACAAGATTCACAAGTTGGTAGATCATCAACCTTTGGGTCACTTAAAGGTCCATCACTAACCAATCTTTTTATCCTATCAAGGTTACTATGACCTAGGCGCAAATGCCATAGATAAGTTTCATCTTTTGATAATTTTATTCTTTTATGATTAAGTTTCATTGATTCCGTGTCTAACAAGTGAGAGATATTTCTATGCAAATAGAATAAACTGTTTTCCAATGTATCTTTGCAAACAAATTTGTCATTCTTACTAATAATAAAACTTTTATTAAAAATAACCGAAGATCCAAATTTATTTAAACAAGAAACTGAAATTTAATTCCTCTTGCATTGAGGTACATAATAAACGTCTATTAAATCCAAATGCCTACTAGAATATCTCCCACTGCATAGGTAGTCACAAACGCTCTGTTGCCTAAGCACAATTTGAATTCATTCTCATTCAGTCTTTTCCTTTCATGGAGCCCTTGTAAGGAATAACAAACATGATTAGTGGCTCCAGAGTCTATGATCCAAGAATCAGTTGAATCTGCTAGAAAACATGTTTCAAGATAATTCATATTACCTTCTTCCTTCTTTTTCTGAGACTTTGGGCAGTTTTTTTTCCAATGTCCCTTTTCACCACAAATGAAACACTTCCCTTTGATCTTGGTGACTTTCTTGGTCTCCTTCTTGGTAGGCCCAAGTTGCTTTTTCTTCTACTGTTTCTTGACCTTCTTATGGGTCTTAACAGTAGAAACTTTACCAACCGTATGAATCTCTTGACCCTTGCCTTTCATAAGGATCTTCTCAGCACTTTGAACATCTTGCATCAGGCCCTGCAAGGTGTATTCCTTATTGTTCAAGGTGTAGTCCAACTTGAACTGATCAAAGGAATCTAATAGTGAGTTGACAATCATGTCAATTTTCGTCTCATCATCTATCTCAGCACCATTGAGTTGAGCAATGTTGAGATGTGCTATGACCTTCATCATATGATCTTTCACAGCCTATCCAGGTTTTATCCTAAGATTCATGAAAGCAGTCACTGCCTCTCTATTAGTCGTCCTGAACCTCATAGCAAACATCTCCTCTAGAGACATCATTATATCAGTAGCAGTACTCATTCCTTCATGTTGCTGTTGCAACACATCAGAGATGGTGGCCATAATGTAACATTTGGCCATCTCATCTGAGGTATCCCACTGCTTATACTCATCTCTTTAAACCTCAGTAAATTCATCAGTAGGAGTAGGTGTTTTAGGGGTAGACAGAACAAACTTATGCTTTTCAGATTGCAACAACAACCCAATTTTTCTTTTCCATATGACATAACCAGTTAAAATATTATCTTTTAGGATGTTGATTAGGGATGGGGCCATGATTTTTGAATAAAACAAATATTATATAAGTAAATAATCATGATAGAGCACTTTCGAATATTTATCTTGAGTTAAATTAAGTAATTCAATCATAAAATTCAACGGTGATCCAACATCTATAAATGTCACACCTCCTTTGGGAGTTCGCATCATTTACTAGTTGGACTAGGTCCCACCTAATTGTTAACATAACAACTAGCATTTTCAATTTTAGCCTTGCGATTTATATTGACAAGAACTCTTGGGAGGATATCAATAAAACCACATTGAGTGTGTTACCAAGTTATCGACCTTCAATATATTCCTTCACGAAAATCCCTCATTTGAGAGTAGATATCGCTTGAGTCAATTGTCTAGCCTATCCTTGTAAGGAATTTATCTTGCTAAATTCCATTCATGGATACCCCTTTGGGGGTCATCACACGAAACATAAAGCTCAACTTATCGTGGAGGCCATAGGTGTTCAAAACACCTTTTCCCACTCAATTATTTAAGGCGTGTGATTGAATTCCATAGAATGATTTACCAAGTTATCTAGATGCCAATTAGATACTTAAACCATTCAATGCATGTTCATACCAAAAGAGATATATGAGTGGCACTCCTATTCTATATGACGTGTTATCAAACAATGACAAACATTGTAATATTTACAAAAATAAATAGCTACAATTTTGGTCCATCCTAGAAAAGCAAGCAAATTACATTTTTTTGAAATACAAGAAACCCTAACTTGGCGATCAATTCATCATGTGGTCATACGTCAAAAAATCTTGTGCACCAAAATCCTTACGCGGCTGCCCCATAAGCAGTACCACGCACGCACCCGAAGGCTTGCGGGCTACCTTGCGCACACGAGCTGCCGCGGCCTTTCTCCGTTACTTCTTTTTCTGCTTCCAATTCTTCAATTCTTCAAATCTTCGAAACTTGAAAATATTACAGTAGATTTTTTATTACAACGGTAAAATAAAAAAAAAACTTAACAACTATCAAGAAAGAAATTATGGCGATGATAGACCACTCTTCTTGTTACAACTCCAAACAAAAATTACATTGAAATTCTAGGACCAAAATCGAGCAATAACAAACCATATTATAAAACATATATATCCATACATTCTCATGTAATTATATATGCGAATACCTAGAGTACAATATCTTTCTAAAACGTGCATATTTACAATAAAAAGAAACAGATCCACGTATATATACATCAATTTATCAAGGGTACAACCAGGATCTGATACCAATTATAAGGAAAAACATGCGGCAGAGGCAAAAAATTGGGTTGGTATATTTCAAAAATTTTCCTTTTAAAAGAAAGAACCTTAACCCTTGATTAATTAACATATAATAAAAGTATCGTAAATTTTTCACGTGACGATTGATATTGCGTCAATTTGAATCCACTTGCATTGAACTGAATCCGTAAGATCTTCCAATCCAATCACGAACGTGAATCACCTAGGAGTGTGGGCCCCTTTCTTCGAATTGTAAACCTAACGATGGAAAAACAAATTTTTTTCTTTTGTTAGTCACAATAATCCTCCTAGAGATAATAAAGAACGTTTGGTCACTTTGAATTCTTAATCTTTTTAATCAAGAACTCGTGTGAACCCTAATTCGATCGTGTGCATAAAGCCTTTTGATGTAAAAGCTTCTAGTGCACTCTCGAAAATAAAAGGATCCTTATTCTTCTTCTCTTTGGCAGAATTCTACACCCTTTTCTTGAGTTGGAAGTTTTTTTTTATTCAAAAGCAAGAGAATAAAAATTCTTTCTCTAAAAAAAAAAAACTGAACTCCTCCCAAAAACGAATTCTATGATATATATATATAGGGTGGCCAAAAATCTCCTACATTGTGGAGGATTTGATTTCACCAAAACCTCATCAACTTAATAGTTCAAACCTACTCCAACTCATGAGTATATTTATCCAATAATAAATTATTGAATACCAATAAAAATTGTGACTTTATCAATAACTTCCTAATTGATTATCAACTAGAGTTTTGATAGATATCAAATACTTTCTAATTTGACTATATAAATAAAACCTTTTTATTTATCTACTTATGAAATAGGGTATTTGATACTTATCATACTGCTAACAATAGTATGCCACTAAGAGTCCTTCTCCAAGTATACTACTAACAATAGTATGACACTAAGAGTCCTTCTCCTAGTATACTACTAACAATTGTATGACACTAAGAGTCCTTCTCATAGAAAGAAAAAGATTTTGACTTTTTAATCAAATAATTAATTAATTAATTAATTTCCATTTGATTAAATATTAAAATAAAACAATATACTAAGCTAATATTATTATCCTTGCCGCCCAAGTATATATATGGGTAATATATTGTTTTTTCATTTTATTAAATCCATTGGACTTTAATAAAAAGTCCACATGTGAACCAAACCCATTTTTACTATAAAAGAAACAAGTCCACATGCCTTAAATTAATACATTAATATAATTTAATTGCCCATTTAATTAAAATGTGCAAATTATATTCTTAATGTATTAATGGAATGCTAAATGCACCCTATTAGGGCCGCCCTAGGATTCCTATATCCTTAGCCACCCATTCCATGCCTTTTTGAAGATTTACAGCGTGTCTTGATCACATATGACTGCACCTCTCCAAAACTTTTGGATTTAGAAATCCAAAAACAATTCTAGATGGACCCAGAAATTGGCCCGGTAGAATATATCAAGTGATCCAATCAAGTTCGTACGAATTGAGGATCTTGGCGGGCTATCTAAATTTAAGCTTCAATAGACATAACCTAATCACAATCAACAAATGATTCACTTAGGTTCAATATATTAATTTTAGCTCATTCCACTAAAGAGCTAAAATTGAACTCTTAAATAAAGATAGAATAAGTTAATATTACTCATTCGTACCCAAGACACCCTTATTGGAGATAGTGTATCCTCGTGAAAAATATCAGTAATCGCCAAGAGCTCATAGAACGCCTATAGCTCTCTTAGCTACCATATTTACTAATATGACCGCATTTTGAACTTGGATATCTTGACTTGTCCAGAAGCCATGTTTCAATAGACACTAACGAAAACTTAACATTAAGATTTAATATCCAATACCTCAAAATATCCATATGATGATATTCTACTCACATTTAACAAATTGAGCCACGATGTCTATATCTATAAATGAAGTCCTCTATCGATTAATAAATGAATACTGTTAGCTAGAAAATCCACTCAGGGAGCAAAATTTCAATTAACACCCTCGTCCACTACTGGTAGGTGGCAACAGGGTAGGTATCTATTGTACTAGGGTTCCTTTAAGCTGGAGATTAACAAAGAAAAATGCAAAGGAACAGGAAAGATATGAATTACACTTTTTTATTGATTATCTGCTATACGAATGCTACATTACACTCCTTTTTCCCTCTTTTTTATACAGGATGGAGATGGCTAACTCGTTTATGTCGATAAGTGGCTATTATCCTCTCAGTGATTGTTTCAAACTCTCACTGGCTTCAGAGATTTCAAAAGAAGATTCTCTGGGATAAAAAGTCTCTTTTCGGTGATCAAAAACTCTCTACCTCTCTTTATCCATCTTGGCCGTATATCTAGACCTCCAATATCCCTCCAAATCCGGTTGTCTTTATGAGGATTATTTGGAGTCATATTTTAGGCGTTGAAAGAAGTTGAGTGAGGCTAAAGGGGCGGGATTTGATCCAGTTAATCATTGTCGTATTTAAACTATGATTCGGTTGACCGTTTGTTCTCATTTATGGTGCTTTAAATGGTGAAGGAGTCAACTTTCCCTGCTTGCGTTGCTTGGAGGGATATACTGGCTTACTAGCGTGGTGCTTGTTCTATCATGCTGGTGACTTTGTGGTGTTATTCGTCTTACTGGGCAGGTAGGTAGGATGCCTATATTGGTTGGATTCTAGGCTGATGTCGAGGTGCTCTGAGATATCGGGTACACGTCGTGGTACTGGGGGTATCGCGATACCCTCTTCATCAGGTGTTAGAGTAGATGCACAACATGGTACTGCTATTCCTGGTTCGTATCTCTGGTGCTTAATCTAGGTAGATAGGAAGTCGAGGTTCTGACCTTTCTATGTATTGGTCCCATCAAGGTCGTGGTACCGACCCCGCCAGGTACTTGGGAGTTGGGACTGGTCCCCACTAGGTAGTTATTTGTTGGAAAACTCTCCTTTGGTCCCTTGTCAAAAAATCCTGTTAACAGAAGTCCCCCCTAACTTGAACACCGGTACCAGGTTGGGGTTAGAGTCAGGATTTAGAATGTTTGGAGAATTTTTTGTAATCGTCTTGTAGAATGGAATCCTCCCCTTTCACATAAATGGGTCTCCCACGTGGTTGGCTAGGGTAGGCCGAATTCAAAAAAGGAAATATCTTAGAGGCGCGTGTTTCTATAAACCGTCCCCCCCACGTCTCCGATTATCCTACGACATTAATTACCTTCTCTGCCCATTACAAGTAACTGCTTCTTCTTCTATTTAAACCTCGACCCTTTGCCTTTTTCTCACTCTCCTTCAGGCAAATTTCCCAAACTTTGTCAAGAGAAAAACCTAGCTTTCTTCTTCTTATTCGTTCTTCGACCTTCAACCTTCTTCCACTTCTTCAGAAAAACTTCGATTTTGTGATCATGTCTTCCCCCGATAGTGATAGTATTGAGCATTTTTTTTACTGGTGACGCGGTTGCTAGTGGGAACCTTGCTCACTAGAAAAGGACTCGTGTTGACGATGATAGTGGAGACGACACTCCTCTTCAACGCCGGCTCTCTAATCAGAATGTAGCAATCGGGACCGGCTTACGAATGATCCTAATACTCCGGTCGATGTTGACCAGGAGTCGAGTGGAGAATCAGATGTTGTCGGGCTAGGTGGAGTTTGGGCTGGTAAGGTTACGGACACCCTGAAGAGGGTATGCGCCCTTCCTTATGAATATAGGTGTATCCCCAATTCTACTAGCACCAACGATACTATCAGGCGCTTACGGAGAGATCTTAGGATCTCTAAAGATATCATGATCTCCGTACCCCCTCATGGGTATGACATATACACCCCCACTCCCGGTGAGCTTCTGATTCATTCGGCGGCTTTTGATAGTTGAGTCAGACTACCTCTCCACCTTACCTTACGTAGAGCACTGTATGCCTTGCAGTTCGCCTCCCTTTAGCTAACACTGGGGTTCTGGAGGCATCTAGTTAGGTTTTTGGTACTGTGGAGAGAACAGTGCGAGAAAGATAACATCGATTGGGAACCAGGGCCGAACGAGCTCAGATATGTGTTCCAGGTTACTGCCAACTCTCCAGGCCCAACGGGGAAATTTTATGCTCGGGCTAAGAACAACTTGAAGTTCGTGGTACCTGGGGCCACAAAGAAGGATACCTTCTAGAAGGAGGAATGGGTCATCATCAAAGGCGAATGAGGCAGCTCGGTCCATATCCGAGGGACTGAGTTCAAGCTTCCTACTTGCTTTAGTGGAAAACCCGTGTTGGAAAAGAGCAAACTCTCTAATGAGTCAGAGAAAGTTTTGAGAGCTATCTTGGCTTGCAATTACACCAACCTGAGGTATCTTACCTCCGATGCCTTTGAGGCAGGAAGGGTGGAATTCTACCTCCGCGTCTCCAGTGCATCCCCAGGTAAGCAATCTCTCTGGTCTTATCTCGGTAACGTTTCTTCGTTGATTATGCTTGTGCTAATTCTTTTGTGTTGACAGTCTCTGCAGTGCCCCCAACAGTTCCAGATGAGGGGCTCGACCTCCCTGATCGCGATTCTCCACCGACCTCCCCTATCGAACCTTTATCTTGCCTCAATCCTATGGTCGTGGCTGGTACATCTTCCGGGACTAGCAGGCGTGTATTAATCCCAGTGAAGCACCGGGGGCTTCAGCTCCTCATCCTCCTCTTTCAGATAGATTGCTGGAGGCTTTTACGGCCTGCGTGGGTCTGGTTCAAAGTGCTCCCAGCTATGTGCAATATCTGTCACCTACCGCTCCAACTGCTGCCACTGCTGTTACTGCTGCTGCTCAATCAATTTCCTCTCCTCCTCCAACTGTGGTTCCTGAGCCATCCATTATGGTTGAGGGGGTCAAGGCTCTGTCTCTACTGCTCAAACTGCTCCTCGAGATCGGTCCCGATCGTGGTCTAGGGATAGCAGCTAGGATGAGGTACTGGCTAGGTTCGCTGCTACCTACCCAAGTGAGAGCTTGGGTGTCATGACCTCCACGCCCACTGACCTTTTAATTACCAAGGGATCTGCCCTCATGGCTAAGGTATGTCTCTTTATTTGGCCTTCTACCTCAATTGATTACTTGGTGACATTCTAACTCGTGTTATTGTACCTGACAGGCCATCAAGTGTAATGTAGTAATGAGTCAGCAGGTTAGCTCCCTCTGGAAACAGGTTAAGGAAGCTAATGCTGAACTAGAGAAGGCTAATGAGGAGCTAGCCAAAGCTGCCCAGGGCGTGGTAATTCTACACCAGTCCTTGGAGGAGGTTGAGAAGGTAGCGGATACGGCAATGGTAGATAAGGAGCGAATGGAGCATGCTCTAAACACATAGCAGCTTAGGTCCCTGCCCCGTAAGAACGAAAGGGATGCCGTGATAGAAAAGGTGGTGAGGCTAGAGAAGGAGATTCAAACTCTGCGTGCTAGCATGGCTAGCCTGAAGTCTTAGGTGGATACGTCATTTGGGGATGATTACTTCTTTGCAGGCTACCAGATGGCACTGGCTCTCCCTCCCCTAATTGACAAGGGCATTATCGATGGGTGGAACAGGGAGGAGATCCTGACTAAAGCCGTAGAGTTGTCAAAGGCTGCTCCTACTGATGAACCTGGTCTTTCTCGGACTGCTGGGGGGAATGAAGTGGTAGGTGGTGAAGACCAGAGACCTATCTCCCTTCCTTCACCAGGCCATGTTAGAGTTGATCCCAATTTGAAGGGTCCTGAGGTCGTAACTGTCCAGATTAGAGGTGAGACTCTTGACCCGTCTGTCTCCATACTCGAATCCGTTGAGGTGGTAGAGAGACAGCCTGCTTCAAAAGAGAGAAAATCTGCCATGCATATATCCTCTTCTGATCCTGCCAAGGTAGTAAAGGACATGGCTGCTTCAACCAAGGAGATAGAGGATCAGGAGGGTTCTACGACAGGAGTGGTAGAGCAAGCTGACCTAGTGGTAACATGGGAACTTCAGGTTGATCCATCTCAAGGGGAATCTCAAGGGGAATCTCAGGTCGTGACAAGCGCCAAGGTAGCAAGCAAGGTTCCAGCTGAGGTGGTGGCACAGGTAGCTGGTGAGTTCCTAGTTAGACCCGAAGGTGAGGCTCAGACCGTAGGAGTTGGAGAGAAGTTGGTCAACCAGGAAAAAGGGAATGCATGACCCAACTCGATCATTCGACTAGTCTTTTTCATTTTATTTTACATTTTGTCACCAATTTTGTAGCCTGTAGACATTGTATAAATAAGGGACTTCCTCATTCAGAAAGAGGAGATCAACCTTATTTGGGGGAAATCAAGGTACCAGGCATTCCTATTCTGAGAATCCCGGTACCTAGGTGCAACTCTAGTTGAAAGAATCCAGGTACCAATGATACTTTCTTCTCATAGAATCTTGGTACCTAGATGTAAACATGGTGGAAAACTCTTTAAACCCCGATCAATGAGGGTTGTTGGCGGGATCGATCCAGGAGCGGAATCTGGGCATCAGCTATGCATAAACAGTGGTACCGGCTTTAAGGTGGCGCGGTATCGAGCTTCTGCTAGATTACAGCACCTGTGTTTTATTTTTTCGATATTAGGTGATCGAGGTAGTCATGGCTCGATCCCTGCTTCGAAATTGCCTAGGTAAAATCCCTCCTTGGAATCCCCTGTATAGGAATCTTCGGTGTGGGTGTCGCATTTAATTTCTCCCTTGAATGGCCACTTGCATTTCTGGCTTCCAACAATGCCTTTTGGCGGTGTGTGCTTCTCGAGGCTGTCTTTCCCCATGCCCCGAGCACCATGCCTCGTTAATGATCATTTCTTTACTGGTGACTGTCTTTCCCCTCTATAAATATCCCGCTCTGTTCATTTGTTTCTCACGTTGCCTCAGCAACAGAAAAAATCAAGTGTACCCATCAATGGTTATCTAGGTAGGTTGCAGTGACAGTCCAAGGCCTCCGGATGATAAAACTGATAATGATTTCGTCTCTGTGATGGGCGACATGAGGGGAGGCGGAAAATTATTTCCTTGATTAGCAGGATGCTTGGTATTGTGGGATGAGCAGTGCGAGATGGATCGACTCGTCTGGAAGCTATAGCTGGACAAACCTATGACTCCTAAGTCTAAGTGGATGGGTGGCTCATGACGTTGTACCTTTACCGATGGTGTACACGTTGCTTAGACTAGTTGCAACCTTGTGTCAAGAGGTGTCTTGAACGTGGATGGTTTCAAAACTGATGTTCTATTTTCCCTCTTTTTGTATGGTTCCAGCACATTCCATGTTCCTACCTCCGGTGATCATGACGACATTGTCAACATCCGGCTTGGTAGAGATCAGTTTCGTTGGTCGTACCGGCTAGGAAGGCGGGCATGAGGTCGGGGAGGAAGCTCACGTACCTAAGCCTTTATTTTTGTTGTTCTTTGTTTGTCTGTTGTTTCTTTCTTGTTTTTTTATGTAGACTGAAAGAAGGGTTGGGCTCCTTGATTTGATCAATGAAAAAACCCCTTTTTCTGTATTTGTCTGACTATCCTTAAGATTTCCTTGTTTGAATTCTGTTGCATGCTTATAACTCTAATGTTGCATAAATATAAGG
Organism: Dipteronia sinensis; assembly: GCA_033220585.1. Taxonomy (NCBI): domain Eukaryota; kingdom Viridiplantae; phylum Streptophyta; class Magnoliopsida; order Sapindales; family Sapindaceae; genus Dipteronia; species Dipteronia sinensis. The sequence goes on along the minus strand of CM065636.1, from coordinate 58,737,215 downwards.
GACAGTCCCTAGAATAAACCTGACCTAACCGATACCTGGTAATGTGAGGAGCTTGATGAGAATAGGAACGTAGCTTGACAGGTGGCTGGTACCATGTTACCAGGATACTTAATCGATGAGTCTCAGAGCATCTTTCTCAGTTATATTATCAATACTGACTGCTCCATCTAGGAGGGTCGAGGTATCAGGCATTTCTTTTTAGGAGACCCCGGTACTTAGGCGAAATTCTATGGCAAATGTGGTACCTATCGCTCTTGTTTTTCAGGAGTCTTGGTACTCTGGTGAATCGCGGTACCTCTCTATCCTACTTCAAGGAATCTTGGTACTTTGTTGATATTGTCGTCGAATCATGGTACCCGGCCTCTCATTCCTCAAGAATCGGGGTACATAGACGGATCGTGGTACCTAGCCTTCCCGTTTCGGGGAATTTTGGTACATTGGCGAAGATCATGCAAGCACATTTGGGAGTCTGGGTACCTTGCATTCCTGTTCTAGGAATCTTGGTACCTTGGTGAAAACAAGGTGAATACATTGTCAGATCTAGGTACCCTTGCATTCCTGTTCTAGGAATCTTGGTACTTTGGTGAAAATAGTGGTACCTAGCCTTCATGTTTCAAGGAACCTAGGCACTTAGGTGAAGATACTAGTGAATCAAGGTACCTAGACTTACATTTCTCAGGAATCTAGGTACATTGGCGAAAACAAGGCAAACATATTGGCAACAAGATCCTGGTAGGCAACTAAGGCCACTTTAGCACCAGGTCTTTCTTGGCGAGGGGTGGTACCCGGCCAAGGCCTTGATCTGGCAGGAAACTATGCTCTTACTAACCAGACCCTTCTCAGCGGGGGGTGGTGCCCGACCGAGGCCTTGATCTGTCGGCCAGCTATGCTCTTACGATCTAGATTCTTCCTGGCGGGGGGTGGTACCCGGCCAAGGCAGCAAGAATGCCATATGGTCTTTTCTGGTCTTGAGGCAATCATTGGCAAATTTATATAGCGAGCAAAGCTGATAGAATGTAGACAAATGGAGATTGGAGAAAAAGGAGAAATGTCTTTTATTGATGAATCAAGAGGTGATACAAATGTTAACGAGTACTAACATCCATTAGTACCTATTTAAGGAGATACTAGTCTGTTTTCACTGTAGGTCTTACGGGTAGAACCTCTTCAAATGATCTGCATTCCAGGTGTGGTCAATTGGGCGTCCTTCCATATCTTCCAGCTTGTAAGCCCCGCCTCGGATTACCATTTTAACTATAGGGACCCTCCCAATTCGGGGCTAGTACCCAGTCTGACCTCTTATGGGTATTTTGGGTTACTTTCCTAAGGACTAGGTCCCCTTCTTTGAAGCTTCGGTTTCTAACCTTCTTGTTGAAGTATCAGGCGATCCTACTCTGATAAACTGCCACCATTTCCGTAATCCTATCTTATCTTTCCACTAGGAGGTCTAAGTTAGCCTTCAGCTTGTCTTCATTGCCTTCTGGCTCAAAGTATTGACCCCAAAAGGATGTGAGTTTATGCTCGATCGGGAGGACGGCTTCTAGCCCGAAAGTCAGTGAGTAGAGGGTTTCTCCAGTAGCAGTCCTTTTGGTAGTACGATATGCCCACAGCACATCTGGTAGCTCTTCTGCCCATCTACCCTTCTTCTGTTGGAGCTTCCTTTTTAGGAGACTCTTGATAGTCTTGTTCGTGGCTTCCACTAGGCCATTAGTCTGAGGATGAGCTACTGAGGCGAAACGAAGCTCGATTCCTAGGGTCTCAAAGAAATCCCGAAATATGGTATTTTTGAACTGTTTACCCAAATCTGTGATAATGACCATCGGGGTACCGAACAGACAGACCACGTTCTTCTTAATGAACTCAGTCGTGTTTGCCTCAGTGATCTTCGAGAGAGGCTCAGCTTCCACCCACCTGGTAAAATAACCAATGGCCACTATTGCATTTTTCTGTTGACCAGGTGCGGTTGGGAGAGGTCCAATTAAGTCTAGTCCCTAGTAGGCAAATGGATATGGTGAGCTGATAGAGGATAATTGTTTTGGAGGTAAGTGGTGCAAGTTGGCCAATATCTGGCATGGTTTGTAAGATTGTAAGAACTGCCTCGCATCGTGGTACAAGGTTGGCCAGTAATATCCCATGCACAGCACTTGGTAAGCTAGCGCTTCTCCTTCGGTATGATTCCCACATTCTCCTGAATTTACCTCTCTGAGTGCCCAGTTCGCATCATCAGGGTGTAGACATCTGAGTAAGGGGAGAGATTTTCCTCTACGGTAAAGGTGTCCCTCCACCAGGCAATACGAAACTGAGGTTCTCCTGATCTTGTGAGCTTGATTAGGATTTTCAGGGAGTTTTTCTTCTTTGAGATAGTCTACTATCGGATCTATCCAACATGGAAGGCGATCCACATGGCTAACTTCCTTTCCTTGCGCTATGCTTGATTGGGCTATTATCTAGAGAGGTACCCCTTTTGGCAGCGCCTGTCCTCCGTTGGCAGTTATCTTAGCTATGACATCGGCCCGATGATTTTGCTGCCTAGGTATCTGCTCGATCTTGAACCCCTTGAATCGGGCTACAAGTTCATGGACCTTTCCGAGGTAGGCTGCCATGTTATCTCCTTTAGCTTGGTACATACCTGTTACCTGATTAACTACTAGTTGCAAATCACACTTAGCGAGGAGGTAATTAGCTCCAAGCTCCATAGATGTCTTCATTCCTGCTAACAAAGCCTCATACTCAGCTTCGTTGTTGGTGGTGCTAAACTTGAACCTAAAACAGTGACATCATTCAACTCTTTAGGGACCAGTTAGGACAATTCCTCTCTCCGCTTCTTGCTTGACGTGAGGCTCTATCTGTATGTAGGATCCATGTTTCTTGATTAGTGGACCAAATTTTAGGTTCTTGCTCTGTTTGAGCGATCATGTCTGAGCTCGGGGTGGTACCGTAATCAGGTATTGTACTGAACTCTACCATGAAATCTGCTAAAGCTTAAGCTTTGATGGTAGTTCTAGCCTTGTACTTGATATCGAACTGGGTAAGCTCGAGGGACCACAGTATAAGTCTCTCTGATACGTCTGGCCTTTGGAGAAATTGGTGCAGAGGTTGATCAGTGACCACCGCGATTGTATGAGCTAGGGAATATGGGCGGAGCTTCCTGGCGGTGGTTACTAGTGCAAATGCAAGATTCTCTGGAAGAGTGTAATTCTTCTTCGACTTGGTCAAGGCTCGGCTAACATAGTAGATAGGCCGTTGAACTCCATCTATGCACTCTTTTACCAGGGCTCCGCTAACAGCTGTCTCGGATACGGACATGTATAGTTGTAGCCCTTCTTCTGGTATTGGGTTAGCTAACAGTGGTGGGCTAGCAAGGTACCCCTTCAATGACTATAAAGCCAGCTCGCTGTCTTTGTCCCACTTCATATTCTTCATTTATTTAATAGCTTTGAAGAAAGGAATGCATTTGTTAGTGGATCATGATATGAAGCGGTTCATGGCTGTTATCTGTCCAGTCAAGCCTTGAACTTGCTTGAGCGAGGTAGAAGATTCAAGATCTACAATGGCTTTGCTCTTCTTTGGGTTTGCTTTTATTCCTCTCTCGTGGACCATAAATCTGAGGAATTTCCTGGCTACAACCCTGAAGGCACATTTAGAGGGGTTTAACAGCATTTGATTTTTTTTCTGATTATCTGGAAAGTCTGGCGGAGGTGGTCCTAGTGCTGCTCAGCTACCTGGGACTTGGTGATCATGTCGTCGATATACACCTGCATCGACTTTCCTATCAGCTCCTTGAACAAACGGTTGACCAGACACTGGTAGGTAGCACTTGCATTCTTAAGACCAAAGGGCATTACCTTGTAACAGTATAAGCCCTGCCCGGTTATAAAACTGGTCTTGTCCTGATCAGCAGGGTGCATCATGATCTGATTGTACCCCAAGAATGCGTCCATGAAGCTTAGGAACTTGTTACCAGCGGTTGAATCTACCAGCTGGTCGATCTTTGGTAGCGGGAAGCTGTCCTTCGAATAGACGTGGTTGAGATCCGTGGAATTAACGCACATGTGCCATTTCCCGTTTGCCTTGCTTACCATGACTACGTTGGTAATCCATTCGGGGTACCGGGACTCCTTGATGAACTTTGCCTTCAGTAGCTTGTCCACCTCTTCCTACAATGCGGCATTTCTTTCTGTGTTGAAATGCCTCCTTTTCTGTTTAATTGGCTTGAAGGTAGGATCAACGGCTAATCTGTGAGCTGCCAAGGTAATAGGAATCCCTAGCATCTACTCATGGCTCTAGGCGAAGATGTCATTGTATTCCTATAGAAGCTTCACCAAACCCTTCTTCACTTCTGCCTCTATTGTTGAACCTATCCTGACTACCTTGGAAGGGTCATCCTTCCTAATGGAGATTTCTTCTAAATCGTCTATAGGGCGGCCATTGGCCCACCCCCTGTCTTCCTCTTCCGTGACCGGAACCTCTGCCCCGAGTTCCTCTTCTACTACCTCCCTCTTATCTTCGAAGTCTCCTTCTGATAATTTGCAGTCCTGTTTGACAGTAACCTGCGAACATTGATGGCAAGTGCGGCGGGGTTGGCGGACACTGTGTAACACTTACGCGCTACTTGCTGGTCTCCCCGCACCTTTCCCACCTTGTCGCCTACCAGGAATTTCAAGATATTGTTGTAGAATGACATGACACCCTTGAGTGCAGATAAGAAAGGTCTCTCCAGGATGTCGTTGTAGGCGGAAGGAGTGTCGACCACAACAAAGTCTGTCATAAGGTTCTGCTGGAGCTATGCTGTCCCTGCTATCACTGGTAGGATCATGGACCTGATGGGGATCAGTGAGTCCCAGTAAACCCATACAACGGGGTGGTGCAGCTGTTGTAGTAGGGGTTCTTTAAGTTGAACTGCTCTAAAGCACCCTTGAATAAGATATCCATGCTGCTACCGGTATCGATCAAGACACGGTGGACCAGACAGTTTGCGATTTGCACAGTGACAACCATGGGGTCATCATGGGGCTGCACGATGTTGTATATATCTTCCTCGGTGAAGATGATCTGGGACAAACGCAGGAGTTTCGGTAGTCCCCTGACAACTCGGAGGACATTCTGGCCTGCATCCAACCTGGGTGCCTTCCTTGCGTGATTCTTCCTTGAATTGTTAGAGTTTCTTGCTAGGGTGGGCCCTCCGCTGATGGTGTGGACTATGTGGATCATCAGGTATTTCCTTTTTGCTTTCCTTCTCTCTTATGTCGCTCTAATGTTTGCTTGCACTTCCTTCCTAGTGTGAATGCTATCACGCACCTGTTGGAGAAATTTTGTCAAGCAACCTCCCCTCACCAATGCCTCGATCTGGTTGCGTAAACTATAGCATTCCAAGGTGTTATGTCCCACATCCTCGTGAAAGTTGCAGTATTTGTAGTGGTTCTGGTGCCTTTATCGGACCAGGCTTCCTCAGTAGCCCATTGTCACTAATGGCGAGGTAGATAGTCTCGCGAGATTCGTTTAGAGGGGTGTAATAGGTGTACCCCCCCCTTGTTCTCTAGTTATCCTTGCTACTTTCCTAGGTGGAGGTGAAACTCTAGGAGGAGTCCGCTTTACCAGGTACTGGTTCTGCTGAGGCTGGTAAGGTGGTAACCGGTACGTAGACTTGTTGGGAGGTTTGTTCTGGTTCTTCTGTACTGGAGCGGGCTTGGGGGCCTCCTTCTTTTGGTGCTTGGCAGATCTCATGTCGTCATGCTCCATCTTGACTCAGAGCTGTTCATCTATTTCCACCTGTTTAAGAGCCCTATCGTAGGCCTCCTGGAATGTCTCTGGGGATGTTTTAGGGCTGTCAAAATGACCTGTGACCCGCAAACCCGACACGAACCCGAGGCTGATAATCGGGTTCGGGTTGACCTTAAACGGGTTCGGGTCATAAACGGGTCAACTCGTTTGACCCATATATATATATATATATATATATGGGTCGTGTCGGGTTCTGCTTAATGGGTTGGTGGGTGACCCGTTTAGCATAAAAGGTACTTTTGTATTTTTAAATTATATAAGGGTTATTATTGATATTTGTTACAATATATAATTATCTCTTTCTCACTTTTTGGCTTTTGCTAAACTTAGCAAACAAAGTTTGTGTCTTCAAAATCCAAATCTTCAATTGAACCCTAACCCTAACTCTTCAAAGTCCAAATTTTGTGTCCGTTGTCCTCTGGTCCGCCAGTCTGCTGACCCATCTCTTATTGCGACACATTTCTCTTCCCCACTAGTCTAATCGTCACATCTCAAATCTCAGGTTCGTGATTTCTTCTTATCTCTTCTTGATTTCTTGTTGATATGCTTCGATATTTTGAAAATAAATTTAGTGATTTCTTGTTGATTGACTCACCTCAAATCACATTTTTTTTTATTGATAAATATGTTCTTTTGTAAGTTTACTTTTGATTCATATATATATCATATATATATATATATGAAAGAAATTGTTGATTCATATATGATATATAAAATAGCAATCGAGTGTGAACTGTGTGATAATTGATAATAATGTATTTTTAATAGGGTTTGCAGTTTGCACCACTCTTTTATTATTGAAAAATTTCTGGGTGCATAAAGCATAATACATTAATAATTTAATACAATGCATTAGTGAATCGTGATGCCCAGTGATTAATTATTGAATGTAATGTCAATGTTTGATTAGCTATTTAGTTGTCTGGTTCGAAAAATCCATTTTTTATAAGCTCTTACTTGATTAGTTGATGTTACAATCGTTTACTAAAAATAAAAAAAATTATTCCCACTTAAAAATTTCATCGAACAAATGGGAGGCATTGATGAAATTCCATAAAATTGAGACTGGATCAGCAACCAATTCAAAATTATAAGATTATTTTATAATGTGTCAGCGTCAAAACAATACCACTTACCATGGTACATTTTATTTGTTCCATTGGTTTGAAGATCCTGCACTTCTTCAATGGTTGCAGCAGTTTATGTTCAATTGATTTTGTTGGAGATTAACTGTTTGACTTAAATTTATTTGTATATATACACTGTCGGTGTACTATATGATGTTTTAATTAAATTTTTAATTTTTAATTTTATTTTATATGTTGTTTTGCAGCAAAATCTATGGATTTTGACCTAATTAATGAAATGGATGGCAATATTTCAAGTTTGGGAGAGGAGGAGCTAGGCGATGACGGTGACGGTGGGGAGCAACTAGAGGCAAATAGCAATAGAGTCTCGGCCACCTCAATTGGGAGCGGGACTGGAATTACTCGAAAAAGAGCCCGCACTTCCGAGGTGTGGGATTCTTTCGTGATGATAGAAAAAAAATGCACAGGGGAAACAACAATGCATGTGCAAGTATTGTGGAAGACAATACATTTGTGCAAATGGACTATTGTATATTTGTATTTGTGTATTTAGTTGTGTATGGTTTGAAAATTGAAAATTGAAATTGAATTTTTCTTAAATTTGATTAGTCAAATAAATGGGTCAAACGGGTCAACCCGACCTAGTATGACCTGACCCGATTTTAATCGTGTCATGGGTCAACCCGAATAACCTGTTTAAGTAAACGGGTAGTGTCGTGTTACATGAGGTTGACCCGTTTACTTAAACGGATCGTGTCGGGTTGAGGCTAATCGGGTTGACCTGTTTAAGTAAACGGGTCGTGTCGACCCGTTGACCCGTTTTGATAGCCCCAAATTGTTTGGCGAAAGACCTGAACAGTCTGCCAGCTCATAGGTTCCTTCTGAAATTGGCTAACGTCTCCTTCTCTGCGAAGACTCCTATCTGAATTACATCCTTGTGGAATCTCTCCACATAGGCTTAGAGTGATTCACCCCGCTCCTGGATCATGTATTGAAGGTGAATGGGATCTTTGGGGCGAGGTTTAATGCCTTGGAACTGAGGGCATAAGTCGGTTGTCAACTTGGTGAATGAGTCGACGCTCCCTACTGGTAGCTTTCTGAACCATGTCTTGGCATACTCAGTAAGCATGGTAAGGAACATCCTGCACATGGCGGCCCTGGTAGAATTTTGGACCTCCATCTATTGAACAAAACTCTCCAGGTGGCTCAGAGGATCTTCGGTCCCAGAGTACTTATCAATTGGCATCTTGAATTTATGAGGCAGCTCGGCTTCCCTGATCCTCCTGGAGAACAGAGCATTCATTTCTCCCAGAGGATCCTCTTGGTTTTCTCTGTGTTTGCCCTTCTTCAACTCCTGGATTTACTTTGACATTCTGGCAACCTGGTCCTGGAGGCGGTTGTTACCGTTATTACCAGATTCTATCTCGAACTCTCCATCAGCAGACGCCACTGATGCCATTGAGGTTTGTCCCGGTTCTCCCCCTGGAGAGGGTTTTCTCGGGCGCTTCTAGCTCTACCTCCTGCCACTAATCGTGGTCGCCTCCTGATTGCTTATGGTTGAGGTTGTCTAGAAGAATTGGCCGGCTGGGCTGGGTAAAGGCACTCCCTAGGTGGGAGTTCTATGGCGGATTTCACCTGTCGAGGATGATGTCCTATAGGTTGTCCCCAAATCAAGGGCATGGGCTCGAGTCTGTCTTGGACTGAAGGTATCGGAGGCATGGACCCAAGCCTGTCATGGACCGGTACTGTAGGTGGTGGCCCCAACCTGTCGATGGGGGGTATGCTGGTACCTTACCGACCTGTGTCTCCCCTAGTGTCTGGTACCGCGGGCTGACTGGTACCACCTTCCGTGACCACTCAGAGGTGAATACTCTCTATGAAGGCCATGACTTGTTGGTCCAGACTGGCAGTGTTAGTTGCCGGGTTGGCAGGTATCTAGGGGGTAGCCAGAGCAGTAGCTGATGGCTTTGGAGCGGGTTTGCGACTCCTCCCCCATTCTTTTGCTTCTGACCCTTCCGGGTTGAAGCGTTTGATTGGTGCCCCAACGGATTGGGATGATCTTGAGAAGACCGGGGCCTTATTATGGTAATATTGCAAGAAAACGAGATTCACTGGCTTTCTTTTAAGGGTGTGGAAACTTCTCACAGACAGCGCCAAAAAGTGTTAGCTAGAAAATCCACTAAGGAAGTGAAATTCCAGTAAACACCCACGTCCACTACCGGTAAGTGGCAGCGGGGTAGGTACCTTCGGTACCGGGGTTCCTTTAAGCTGGAGATTAACAAAGACAAATGCAAAGGAATATGAAAGATACGAAATAAATTTTTTTATTGATTATCTGCTATATGAATGCTACAATACACTATTTTCCCTCTTATTTTATACAGGATGGAGATGGTGAACTCGTTTTTATCAATAAGTGGCTATTATCCTCCCAGTGATTGTCTCAAACTCTCACTGGCTTCAGAGATTTCAAAAGACGATTCTCTAGGGTAAAAAGTCTCTTTTCGGTGATCAAAAACTCTCCCCCTCTCTTTGTCCTTCATGGCTATATATCTAGACCTCCAATATCCCTCTGAATCCAGTTGTCGTTATGAGGATTATTTGGAGTCCTATTTTAGGCGTTGAAAGGAGTTGAGTGAGGCTAAAGGCGCTGGATTTGATCCCATTAATCACTATCGTATTTAAACTCTGATTCGGTTGACCGTTTGGTATCATTTATGGCGCTTTAAATGGAGAATGAGTCAACGTTCCCTACTTGCCTTGCTTGGAGGGATATATTGGCTTACTGGCGTGGTTCTATAATGCTGGTGACTTCGTGGTGGTGATATTTGTCTTGCTAGGTAGGTAGGATGCCTATATTGGTTGAATTCTAGGCCGATGTAGAGGTACTCTGAGATATCGGGTACACGTCGTGGTACCGGGGTACCAGGTATGAAGTACCGGGTACCTGCGAGGTACTAGGTGTAGGGAAAAATTGCTTAAAACCGCAGCGGAAGGCGAAAAGTAGATTTTCGTATAGTTTAAAATTTTTCTAAAGATTTGAACCTTAACTCTTTAATTAATTAAACTCAAATATACGGTTAGAGTTAAATACCTCTTGTCGCGTGATCCGATTGACTTATGTCGATGGTAATCCGCAAGATCTTCAATCCTAGCACGTACGTGAATCACCTAGGAGCGTGGTCTCCCTTTTTCTTTGAATTGCTTACCTAAGAATGGATGTATGGAATTTCTGATCTTGATCTTCAATAGTAAAACACCAAGAGCCTAAAAAAATAGTTCCGGTCACTTTTGAATTCACAATCAATATGATTGAAACTCGCGTAACCCTAAATCGAAAGTGTGCACAAAACCTTTTGATGTCAAAGGCTTGTAAGTACACTATCGAATGAGAACTTATTTTCTTTTTCTTTCTTGGCCGAAAATCTATGTGTATAGAGTAGGATTTTTTTTTTCAAAACAAACAAAAATCCCTCTCTATTTTTCTTCTTCTTGGTGGCCGAAAATTCATAACCTTATATTTATAGGTTGGCCGAATTTTCTCCTTCACCAAGTAGGGTTGGCCGAATTCATTGAATAGGAAATCTATGGTTGGTTAATTTCCTTACTTGAAAAGGAATTGTCCTTTTCCCTAATTCCTATCAATTCAAGAATCCTAACCCTTGTAGGACTAGTGGTGGCCAAATTCTTTGTATAATAAGGAGTGTATGTGAACTTAATCCTTACCACATTAGGACTCCTATCACTTAAAAGAATTCCAACCCTAATCCAACACATAGTATTTAATTTACTGATCAGGGAAAGATTTTGATTTAAACTATTAATTAATTAAATAATTAATTAATTCCCATTTAATCAAAACAATAAAATAAAATAATATCTGGGGCTATTTTATTTAGCCTTACCGCCCACACCATGTATATATGGGTCCAATATTATTTTTCTTATTTTATTTAATCCATTAGACTTTAAATAAAAGCCCACATGTGAACCAGACTTATTCTTACTAAAAGAAACAAGCCTACATGTCTCCTTTTAATATATTAATATAATAGTTCAGCCCATTAAATAAATAATAGACATATTATATTCTTAATATATTAAATGCAATTCTAGATGGACCCATAAATTGGTCCGGTAGAATATATCAAGTGATCCATGCAAGTACGTGTGGATTGTGGATCTTGGCGGGCTATCTAAATTTAAGCTTCAATAGACATAACCTAATCACAATCAACAAATGATTCACTTAGGTCCGATCTATTAATTTTAACTCATTCCACTAAAGAGCTAAAATTGAACTCTTAAATAAAGATAGAATAAGGAGATGTTTCTAATTCATACCCTAGACAATCTTATAGGAGATGGTGTATCCTCGTGAATAATATCAGTAATCGCCAAGAGCTCATAGACCGCCTATAGCTCTCCAAGTTACCATATTTCCTCATATGACCACATTTTGAACTTGGATATTTTGACTTGTCCAGAAGCCATGTCTTCAATAATCATTATTGAAAACTCAACGTTGAGATTTAGTATCCAATACCTCAAAACATCCATATGATGATATTATACTCTCATTTAATAAATGGAGCCACGATGTCCATATCTATAAATGAAGTCCTCTATTGATTAACAAATGAATACCACCAAACTATTGAGGATAGACTATGCTATATAATCGAACTCATTGATAGCTCAAATGATAACACTTGCAACCATAAGTCCATCATTTATCTTAGGATTTAGATAGACTCTCCGATTGTCCTGATAATGAAAAGACTTATATCCAGTGACGGTTCTAGATAAAGTATTTCATTGTGATCCAGTTCAATGCACCCAGTGCACTAGATTCTTTTACTCGAAAACCTTTCGATGATTTTAGACTCATCATAACTCATTTGATCCCACTCAAATGCTAGTAAAAGAATTCTACAACTTTATCAAGATAGAGGTGCCCAACCTTTAACTTAAGTTGTGAACGTTATTCAAGACTAACTAAGGAATTGTGTCTACCTCATACATATCCGGATGTACAAACAATTCTTCATATCTCATAGTCTTTTGACCTTATGATAATTTACCTTGACAATTATAATTATAAATGCTATAAGATTCTGCAGAATCAGAAATCACTTTATTTATATGAAAAGATTGTCAATTACAATATTACACTCTTGCTATTGAGCATAATCCTAACACTAGGTACGTGATATCACGGTACCCTCTTCATCAGGTGTTAGAGTAGATGCATAGCGTGGTACTCCTATTCCTAGTTCGTATCTCCAGTGCTTCATCTAGGTAGATAGGTAGTCGAGGTTCTAACCTTACTAGGTATTGGTTCCATCAAGGTCGTGGTACCGATCCCGCCCGGTACCTGTGAGCTGGGACTGGTCCCTACCAGGTAGTTATTTGTTGGAAAATTTTCTTTTAGTCCCTTGTCAAAAAACCCTGTTAACAAATATCACCAAACTATCGAGGATATACTATGCTATATAATCGTACTCATTGATAGCTGAAATGATAACACTTGTAACCATAAGTCTATAATTTATCTCAGGATTGAGATAGACTCTCCGCTTGTCCTCAAGTGAAAACTTTTATCCATTGACGGTTCTAGATAAAGTATTTCACTGTGATCCAATTCAATGCACCTAGTGCACTAGATTCTTTTGTCCAAAGACACAACACTTTGATGATTTTAGACTCATCATAACACATTTGATCCCCCTCAAATGCTAGCAAAAGAATCTACCACTTTAACAAGGTATAGGCGCCTAACCTTTATCTTAAGTTGTGAATATTGTTCAAGACTAACTAAAGTACTGTGTCTACCTCATACATATCCAGATGTACAAACAATACTTCATCTGCTTGATACTGCTAGGTACAGTTGCAGCTCCTCTCCTAGTACCGGTGTAACCAGTAGTGGGGGGCTGGCTAGGTACTTCTTTAGAGATTGGAAGGCTAGCTCACTGTCTTGATTCCATTTCATATTCTTCCCCTGCTTGATGGCTTTGAAGAAGGGGATGCATTTGTCCATGGATCGCTATATGAAGCAGTTAAGAACTGCTATCCGCCCAGTCGGGCCTTGAACATGCTTAAGCGATGTAGGAGATTCAAGATCTAGGATGTCTAGAATCTCTTCCGGATTGGCCTCTATTCCTCTCTCATAAACCATAAATCAGAGGAATTTCCCAACCGCTACCCTAAAGGCACCCTTGTCGGGGTTCAACTATATTTGGTTCTTCCTGACTACCTGGAAAGTCTGGCGGAGGTGATCCTGGTGCTGTTTGGCTACCTGGGACTTGGTGATCATGTCGGTAATGTACACTTTCATCGTCTTCCCTATTTGCTTCTTGAACAACCGGTTGACTAGACGTCGATAGGTAGCACCTGCATTCTGAAGACTGAAGGGCATTACCTTGTAGCAATATAAGCCCTGTCCGGTGATGAAATTGGTCTTGTCTTGATCTGCGGGGTGGATCATGATCTGATTGTACCCCGAGAATGCTTCCATAAAGCTTAGGAGCTTGTTTCCTGTGGTTGAATCTACCAGCTAGACGATCTTTTATAGCGGGAAGCTGTCCTTCGGGCAAGCATAATTGAGGTCTGTGTAATCATTGCACATGTGCCATTTCCAGTTTGCTTTGGTCACCATGACAACGTTGACTATCCATTAGGGGTACCGAGACTCCCTGATGAACCTAGCATTCAGAAGCTTGTCAACCTCCTCCTATACCACGGCACTCCTCTGCAGGTTTAAATGTCTCCGCTTCTGTTTGACTGGTTTAAAGGTGGGGTCTACTGCCAATCTGTGAGCTACCAAGGTAATGGGAATTCATGGCATCTCCTCATGGCTCGAGGCGAAGATGTTGTTGTACTCCCGAAGGAGTTTCACCAGACCCTTCTTCACTCCTACTTCCAGTGCTGCTCCTACCTTGATCACCTTTGAGGGATCATCGTCCCTTATTGATATTTCTTCTAAATCATCTATAGGGTGGCCACTGGCCCACCCTCTGCATTTCTCTTCCATGTTTTCCATAGTTGGAACCTTTGTCTCGGGTTCCTCCTCCACTGCCTCCATCTTTTCTTCAGCATCCAGGTCCTTACGGTTCCCTCTTGGTAACTTCTGGTCCTGCATGACAGTTACATGTGCGCATTGCTTGGCAAGTGCTGCTTGGTTGGTAGACACTGCATAGCATTTACGCACTGCTTACAGGTCTCCTCGTACCTCGCATACCTTATCCCCTACCGGGAATTTCAAGATATTTTGGTAGATCGACATGACACCATTGAAGGCTGACAAGAACGGCCTTCCAAGGATGGCGTTGTAGGCAGATGGGGTGTCGACCACGACGAAGTCTGTCATGAGGTTCTGCTGGAGTGGCGTTGTTCCCACTATCACAAGTATGATCATGGATCCTGTGGGTATCAGAGTCCCTAGTGAACCCGTATAGCGGGGTGGTGCAGCTATTGTAGCAAGGATTCTTCAGGTTGAACTGTTCCAGGGCTTCTTTGAAGAGGATATCAACACTGCTACCGGTATCGATAAGAACACAGTAGACCAGGCAGTTGGCTATCTACACCGTGATAACCATGGGTTCATCATGAGGTTGTACCGTGTTGTATACATCATCCTCAGTGAAAATAATCTCAGATGAACGAGGAAATCAAGGTTATCCCTTGGCGATCCTAAGGACATCCTGGCCTATATCCAGCCGGGGCACCTTCCTAGCGTGATTTTTCCTGGAATTATTGGAGGTTCCTGCTAGGGTGGGACCTCTGCTGATAGTGTGGACTACGTGGATCTGCTCTATCAGATCCTTCCCTTTCGCTTTCCTTTTCTCCTCAGCTGCTCTAATATCTGTTTGTACCTCCTTCCCTGTCTGGATGTTATCTCGCACCCGTTGTAGAATAACTACCAAGCAACCTCCCCTTACCAGCGCCTCGATCTGGTTACGTAGGCTATATAGCATTCTGACGTGTTGTGCCACACATCCTTGTGGAAATCACAGTACTTGAAGCCATTTCACCGATCGACTGGTGCTTTAATCGGACTAGGTTTCCTAAGTAGCCCCTTGTTGCGGATGGCGAGGTAGATGGTTTCACGGGAAGCATTGAGAGGGGCTTAATGAGTGCATCCCTCCTCTTCTTTAACTATCGGCGTTATTTCCCTTGGAGGGGCGTTAGTCTAGGAAAGGTCCATCTGGCTGGGTACCGGTCCCTCTGATACTAAAAAGGTGGCGGCCAGTATGTAGATCGGTTGGGAGGTTTGTTCTGGCTCTTTTGGATCGGCATAGGCCTGGGTGCTTCCTTCTTTGGGTGCTTGGCAAATCTCATATCATCGTATTCCATCTTAACCCTGAGTTGTTCATTTATCTCCACATGTTCGAGTGCCTTGTCATAGGCCTCCTGGTATGTCTCTGATGGGTGCTTTGCAAAAGATCAGAACAGCCTGCCAGCCCACAAGTTATTAGGATTATGCTCAATGGCAAGAGTGTAATATTGTAATTGACAATCTTCTCATATTAATAAAGTGAATTCTGATTCTTACAATTACTTATAGCATTTATTATTATAATTATCAAGGTAAATAATCATAAGGTCAAAAGACTATGAGACATGAAGAATTGTTCATACATCCGGATATGTATGAGGTAGACACAATTCTTTAGTTAGTCTTGAATAACGTTCACAACTTAAGTCAAAGGTTGGGCACCTCTATCTTGTTAAAGTTGTAGAATTCTTTTACTAGCATTTGAGTGGGATCAAATGAATATGATGAGTCTAAAATCATCGAAAGGTTTTTGAGTAAAAGAATCTAGTGCACTAGGTGCATTGAACTGGATCACAATGAAATACTTTATCTAGAACCGTCACTAGATATAAGTCTTTTCATTAAAGAGGACAATCGGAGAGTCTATCTTAATCCTGAGATAAATGATGGACTTATGGTTGCAAGTGTTATCATTAGAGCTATCAATGAGTACGATTATATAGCATAGTCTATCCTCGATAGTTTGGTGGTATACATTTGTTAATCGATAGAGGACTTCATTTATAGATATGGACATCGTGGCTCCATTTATTAAATGAGAGTATAATATCATCATATGGATGTTTTGAGGTATTGGATATTAAATCTCAACGTTGAGTTTTCAATGATGATTATTGAAAACATGGCTTCTGGACAAGTCAAAGTATCCAAGTTCAAAATGTGGTCATATGAGGAAATATGGTAACTTGGAGAGCTATAGGCGGTCTATGAGCTCTTGGCGATTACTGATATTATTCACGAGGATACACCATCTCCTATAAGATTGTCTAGGGTATGAATGAGAAACATCTCCTTATTCTATCTTTATTTAAGAGTTCAATTTTAGCTCTTTAGTGGAATGAGTTAAAATTAATAGATTGGACCTAAGTGAATCATTTGTTGATTGTGATTAGGTTGTGTCTATTGAAGTTTAAATTTAGATAGCCCGCCAAGATCCCCAATCCACACGTATTTGCATGGATCACTTGATATATTCTACCGGGCCGATTTAAGGGTCCATCTAGAATTGTTTTTAATATATCAAGAATATAATATGTCTATTATTTAATTAATGGGCTGCACTATTATATTAATATATTAAAAGGAGACATGTGGGCTTGTTTCTTTTAGTAAGAATGGGTCTGGTTCACATGTGGGCTTTTATTTAAAGTCTAATGGATTAAATGAAATAAGAAAATAATATATGGCCCATTTATATAAGTGGGGCGGCAAGGTGTATATATTAACCTAATATATTATTTTGTTTCATTGTTTTAATTAAATAAGAATTAGTTAATTTTTTAATTAATTGTTTAATTAAGAAACAAATCTTTTTCTGATCAGGAAATATATTTCCTAAAGTTATACTATTGGTAGTAGTATATTAAAAGTAAAAGACTTGTTTGATAAGAAAATAAATAATTAATTTTATTTATTTAATCAAATAAGAAGTCTTTTTATTTAGTCAATAAAAGAATAAAAATATCTATGAGTTGGATTAGGTTTTGAAGTCTAAAGGTTGATGGAAATTAGGGTGCAACACAAACTCTTTTTGGTATGTGATTTGCGGCAACCCTAGTCTATTTAGAGGAAGATTTCGGCAATCCTAAATAGAAGAGGAAGCAAAATTTCGGCCACCTATATAATATCACATATAGAATTCAGCCACAAGATAGTTGATTGAATGATTCGATTTTTCTTCTTCTTTTCAATTCATAGAAAAGGATAATTTTTATTCTACTAAACATAAAAAAGAGAAGAGATTATTCTTTGATAGTACAGTGATTGTTTGTTCATCAATAAGCTTGTGTGTACAACATCGAATTAGGTTCACGCGAGTTTCGATCATTAGATTGAGAACTCAAAAGTGACCGGAATAATTTTTGTCTTTTTTTGATTGTTTTGTGACTAATAAAAGAAAAAGAAAACTTTGTTCATCCATTCTCAGGTTTGCAATTCAAAGAAAAAGGGAGACCACGCTCCTAGGTGATTCACGTACGTGTTCGGATTGGAAGATCTCGCGGTACTGTTCACGGGGGGGGGTACTGTTCACGATCACTGTTCACGCGGTACTGTTCATGATCACTGTTCACGCGGGTACTGTTCACAATCACTGTTCATGCGGATACTGTTCATACTAATCGACAGAAGTCAATCAGATCACGCGTCAAGAGGTATTTAACTCTAACCGTATATATTTGAGTTTAATTAATTAAAAGGTTAAGGTTCAACTTTGAGAAAAATTTTAAAACCATACGAAATCTATTTTTCATTTCTTCCGCTGCTTTTTATATCGATTTTTCCCTACACAAGTTTCTCTTGAAGTTGGCCAAAGTCTCATTCTCCGCTAAGACCCCCATCTGGATCACTTTCTATTGGAACCTTTCCAGGTAAGACCTGAGTGATTCACCCCGCTCCTGGATTACGTACTGCATGTGAATGGGATCATTGGGGCGAGGCTTGATACTCTAGAATTGAGCACATAAATCGGTGGTCAACTCGGTAAAGGAGTCAACACTACTTGCTGGTAACTTTCTAAACCACATCTTGGCATAGTCAGTCAGCGTGGTCGGGAACATCATAACGGCTCGAGTAGCGTTCTGGACCTCCATCTATTGAACGAAACTCTCTAGGTGACTCAGGGGATCTTCTGTCCCAGAGTACTTGTCAGCTGGCATTTTGAACTTAGGAGGTAGCTCCTCCTCCGTGATTCTTCTAGAGAATGGAGCATTCATATCTCTCAGGGATCCTTCCAATTTTCCCAGTGCTTGCCTTTCTTCAACTCTTAGATCTTATTTGCCATTCTGGCCACCTGGTCCCTGAGGTGCTTGTTACCGCCGTTTCTGGATTCGACCTCGGAGTTTTCATTGTCAGACCCCTCTGATGATATGGAGGTTGCGTCCTGGTTCTCTCCTTGGGGAGGATCTTCACAGGTGCTTTTTTTGTTGTTGGTGATACCTCCTACTACTGGTAGATGTTTCCTAGAAGTAGTTACCGGTTGGACCGAGTGGATGCGCTCCCTAGGTCAGAGGTCGATGGTGGACTTCCCCTGTCGGGGTCGATAACCTGCTGGTTGGCTATGAATCAGGGGTATGGGCCCAAGCCTGTCATAGACCGGTGGAACTGGGGGTATGGGCCAGAGCCTGTCTTGGATCGATACTGAAGGTGGCAGTCCCAACCTGTTGAAGGTTGGTACCCTGGGACCTGGTCGGCTGGTATCTCACCTGGTATAGGGTATTGCTAGTTGGGGGGGGGGGGGGGGGGGGGGGGGGGTGATACCCTATGTAACCAATCGGAGGCGGATGCTTTCTACGAAGGCTGCAGCCTGTTGCTCCAGGAGGGCCTGGCTCACTGCTAGGGTAGCAGGGGCCTGAGCCTGAGGTGTAACCCGTGCGGTTGCTAGAGGTGCTGGAGCGGGGTTAAGATTCGTCGACCCCTTTCGTTGCTTATGATCCTTCCGGGTCGAAGTGACAGATTAATGCCCTAACGGATCAGGCTGCCCTTGGGAGGATCGAAGTCTCATGTTAATATGTTGTAAAAAATCAGATTCACATGCTTTCTTTTAGGGGTGTGGAAACTTTCCATAGACGGCGCCAAAAAGTATTAACCGAAAATTCACTCAGGGAGTAGAATTCCAATTAACACCCTCAACCACTACCGATAAATGACAGCGGGGTAGGTACCTTCGATACCAGGACTTCTTACTGGAGAATGAGGGATAAATTCGTAGTGAGGGACAATGCAAAAAAAAGAGATGTACGAGGATAAAATAAGGATGATGTTCTTTTATTAAACATAGGTTTGTTCTATAACAAAGAATAAGGTTTTGATTACAACATAAAAACTATCTCTCATTACACATAATGGCGATGGCGATCTCGTTTATGTCGATAAGTGGCTCGAATTCTTTCAGTGGTGGTTCGAAACCTCCCACTGTTTTCAGAAAACTCAAGAAAAGCTTCTCCTTCCCTCCTTTTGTCCTTCATGACCGTATTTATGGACCCCTTTATTCCTGAAAATATGTTCCTTTTGTTGAGGATTATTTGGAGTCCTTTTTTAGGCGTTGAAAGACTTTGAGTGAGGCTAAAAGCGCGAGATTTGATCCCTCCAATTACAGTAGCATTTAAACTCTGATTCGGTTGACCGTTTGGTATCATTTATGGCACTTTTAATGGGGAAGAAGTCAACTCTTCCCTCCTACGTTGCTTGGAGGAAAAATCTGACTATGTATCCCGATGGTGCGATACACTGATGTACTGGTCGGCTCTCACTGTCGTGGCACGGTATACTGATGTACTTGTCTTCTCTGGCTGGCGTGGCGCTTGTTCTAGCATGCTGGTATCTGTATGGCATTCTTCTCGCTTGGCGGGTAGGATGCCTATCTTGGTTGGATTCTGAGCTGACGTCGAAGTACTTGGGTACCAGATATATGTCGTAGTAACTGTTCTTTTTGGGTCGTAGTTCTAGTGCTTCATCTAGGTAGACAGGTAGACAAGGTAGTCGCGGTTCTGGCCCCACTAGATATCGATCCTTCCCAAATGGTGGTACCGATGCTTCCGGGTACCTGGGGAGCTGTGAATGGTTCTCTTCAAGATCTTACTAGGTAGTTACTTAGTGGAAAATTCTCCTTTGGACTTCTGCCCAAAAAGAGCTGTTAACAAGTGTAAACCTTAAAACTTAAATTTAATAAAATGTAACGTTTAAATTGTATAAATCTTAAATTCAAATATAAAATACAATTAGGCAAAGAGATAAAAATATTAAAGTTTCCTTTTATATTTGTATTATTTTTAAAAAATAATTATATAAATACCGGGACAACCGGGACAGATCGAGACCCATACTCGACCCGATTACAAACCAGATCAACAATGTTTCACTCATACTTGACCCGAGCCCCGTTTTAAGTGCTCTAAACATGTCCCAAACGGATCGGATCTCCATCAATTTGGGACGGGTCAAAGATTTTTGCCATTCTTACTCGTGTCACCCTTATCTATTGCTAATTAGGTTTTTTATTATTTTTATTTATTTGAATCATTAAATTGAAATTTAACAAATCTAAGGCATTTTTGTATGGTTATAGACTTGTATGTTGACCTTGTATATAGCAAAACTCTAATTAAGTACATGTTTATTGATTGAAAATGAAAAAAATGAAAAAAAAATGAAACAATTAAAATTTATTAGAAAGAGAATCGGAAAGGAAAAGTTAATTCATTGGATGGAACGGGGAATTGAGTTTCATTTCTAATAATAACCTAATTCTTTATTTGTATGCGGGGTACACATAACTAACTTGATTCTTAAGTAGAGTTACTAGAATAACCATAAATTGTGAATTAAATTTATTTTCTCTTAGGTTTCATGATTAACAAATGTCCCTGAAGTGGATAGTTTTAAAATAATGTTTTTTTTATTTAACCAGTAAATAGTATATGGCCTTTGAACTTTTATATAATATACTACTGTATATATTCAAAAAGGCAGTGGCTCCTCTGTAATATGTCTGCTGTCACTTTAAAAACACCTCTATAAATTTTATTTTTGAAAAACGTAATTGCTTGCTTTACGTTTTTAAGGAGGTTAGTTTTAATTTTTTTAAAAAAAATTATGATTATAATATATTAAGGAAAATCCAATTTTTTATATTCCAATTTTATGCATTCCAATTTCTTTTAGAAGAGAAAATATAACCTTTTAGGATTTCGTTTCCTATACATCATGAACTTGTCTAACCTATATATACTTGTTTATTTTTTTTTTTCTAGTTTTTCACTTAAACAATTTCATTTCTACTACTGCAATTAAATTCTTCATATTCTTCAGTTCATCTAACAAAATATTTTCAGGTACGAGATTACAAACCAATAATATTTTAGGTTTTTTCATTTTTTTTATTTGTTACTTTCTTAGGTTATTAATATGATTTCTTTAATGAATTCTTCTATAATATATATATATATATATATTGCTACATTTATTATACTAATTTTTTATTTAAAATAATTCGAATTTTTTTATTTGATTTTCAGATGAGTAAGCCATCAACAATTGATGGATTTTTCAAAAGAATTAGAATCTCAGATGCCGGTTCATTTTCGTCAACATCTAATATCAATATTCCAGCTTCCGAAAATCAATCAACGGCAAAGAAATCTCCAACAATTAATAATAACCAAGAAAATAAATCTTTGGTGTGTGACCTAGGATTATGTCGACAAATATGGGATTATCATGTCAATGAACGTGAAGAAATTCGTCGAGCTTACATTAAAGCTGGTCCATTCCAACCCATTGTTGAACATTATGAAAAATCTGGACGAGATTCTCATAAACGCAGCTTCTAGAGTTCTTGGTTTAACTTATTTTCTACTTTGTTGGAACTAAAAATGCATGTTACACATCACTGGATATCCAAAAAAGAGATTCTACAAGTTTTTGTAACTAGAGTAAAAAATGAAATTCGTAAGGAAATTGGAGATACGAAGTTCTGTATAATTGTTGATGAAGCTTGTGATAAGTCAAAGAATGAACAAATGGCTATAGTTTTGAGATTTGTTGACCAAGATGGTATTCTACGAGAATGATTTTTTGGAGTTGTTCATGTCTGAAACAATGCAGCTATGGACGTAACCAGGATTGAAGATTAGGGTAGGCTAAATTTTTTTTTTTTACTGAATATTGACATCACCTAGTGAGGAAGACATAGTGAAACGTCCTTATAAAATGTATATTCTAAATAAATAAGTTACAAAATGTCATGTTATTTTAAAAAAATAAATTAAATTGTAAGATAAATATGAAACTCAAATGTGGACACTAATTAAATTATACAATATTTTTATATTAGCTTGATCCATTCGAAATATACTAATATAATGTTCTGAGAAATTTAATGAAATTAATTTAACAATATCGTTACTTTGTAAATTTAAAATTAGATTAAATAATAATTGAATTACTCCTAAAATCTCATTATCTATATTTAACAGTAACCCTAAAATGTCAAAAAAAATTAAAATATTTTTTTAAAGTAATAAAATAAAATATTTAAAACCATAATACTCAGTCAAACATATCTAAATGTTGATGTAGATAAATAGATCGAACCCAATTTGAAGAATGTGGAGAAATAATTGTTATTATAAAAAGAAGAAAAGGGAAAGAAAAATTATAATTTTATACTTTGATTAGGAATTAAAATAAATTATTTAATTAATTTTTTTTTACTATATTAATTATTTTAAGGGTGGCAGGGTGGGCTTGAGCCCACCCTAGCCCCCATACAGTTCCGTCCCTGAATGCAGCATTGACTTTTAAAAAATCAATATATTTTGTATTATCTAATCACAATTTAGATATTTTAAATATTTGAGGGCAAGGTTATGATGGTGCAAGTAATATGCGTGGTGAGTGGAATGGGCTACACGCTTTGATTTTAAAGGATTGTCCGTATGTTTATTATATTCATTGTTTGGCACACCAATTGCAATTGAGACTAGTTGCAGCATAAAAAAAAGTTATTCAATATTATCAGTGCTTCGTGCAAGCGTAATGATGAATTCAAACATGTTCATGCTGCTGAGATTGCACATTTAATTGACATGAATGAGCTAAAGAGCTGGACCAGACTTAACCAAATCGGCATTTTGCAGAGACATGGGGATAAACGTTGGAGTTCTCACTATAGGTTAGTTTCTAGCTTGATAAAATGTTTGGTGCAACATGTGCTATTTTAATTAATATAGTTGATGACGGAACTACTTTTTCTCAACGAGGAGAAGCCAACACAGCTTATGAGACAGTGACTTCATTTGAATTTATCTTCATCTTGCATCTGGTGAATGATATCATGGAGATCACTAATCTACTCTGTCAAGCTTTACAACCAAAATCTGAAGACATTTTGAATGCTATGCATCTTGTTTCATCCATTAAAAGACTTATACAACAATTAAATGATACATGATAAGATAAATTATTGGCTAAGGTAAGTTTTTTGTTGTTGTGATGCACGCAACATAGATGTTCCATATATGAATGCTATTATGTTGCAAGATGAGGTCGAGCTCGCCAACAACAAGAAAATTGTACAATTGAGCAACATTACCAGGTAGATATATTTTATGTTGCAATTGATTTTCAATTTCAAGAATTAAATAATCGATTCAGTGAGCAAACAATTGAGTTGGTAATCTTTAGTACGGCTTTGAAACCTCGCAAAGGATATGAGTCTTTTAGAATTGATGATATTTGCAAATTGGTAAACACATTTTATCCACATGACTTCGCTGATCATGAGATACCTGAGGATGGAAAAACAAACCTTTTTCTTTTGTTAGTCACAATAATCCTCATAAAGAAAACAAAGAACGTTTGGTCACTTTTGAATTCTCAATCTTTTAATCTAAAACTCGTGTGAGGGTAGATTTCTAGGTGAAGTGGTCACTTGTGAGATTGTATCTTTTCATCTTACTAGTGAAATGTGTTTGCCGGTGGTTTTGGTATCAACCCGTGGATGTTTCCTCCTAGGAGGTTTTACCATGTAAAAGTCATGTGTTGATTTTCTCTATTCATATCTCCTTATTTTTGTAAATGTGTGGATATATATCTTATTTGATATCTTTGTAATTAATATTCATATTATATCAACTTCGTATATGTTGGAGCTTTTTGTATGAAAGCCTTGTTGTAAGGAAAAAACACACGGTGAAAGTGAAAAATTAGATTGGTATATTTCAAAAAATTTCCTAATAAAAGAAAGAACCTTAACACTCGATTAATTAACATACAATTAAAAGTATCATACCTTTTTCACGTGACGATTGCTATTGCGTCGAATTGAATCCTCAAGACCTTCCAATCAATCACCAACGTGAATCACCTAGAAGTGTGGGCTTCCTTTCTTTGAATTGTATAACTGAGGATGGAAAAACAAACCTTTTTCTTTTGTTAGTCACAATAATCCTCATAGAGAAAACAAAGAACGTTTGATCACTTTTGAATTCTCAATCTTTTAATCGAAAACTCGTGTGAACCCTAATTCGATGTTGTGCACAAATCCTTTTGATATAAAAACTACTAGTGCACTATCGAAAACAAAAACACTCTCACTTTTCCTCTTGGCCGAATTCTCTATGAGTTGGAGTTTTTTTTAAGCAAAAAGAATAAAATAATTCTTCTTGAAAAACTATATGGCCGAATTCTCTACCATAGAAAATATATGGTGGCCGAATTCTCCTGTTATATGGAGGATTTATGTTTCACCAAAACTGTTATCAAGTTAGTAGTTAAAACCTATTCCAACTTATAAGTGTAATATCCAATAATTGAATATTAATTTAAAATTGTGACTTTATCAATTACTTCTTAATTTGACTAGATAAATAAATCTTTTTTTATTTATCTACTAATTAAATAAAGTATTTGATACTTATCATACTACTAACAATAGTATGACACTAAGAGTCCTACTCATAGTTAGAAAAAGATTTTGATTTTTAATCAAATAATTAATTAATTAATCAATTAATTTCCATTTGATTAAGTAATAAAATAAAACAATATATTAGGCTAATAATTTTGCCCTTGCCGCCCAAGCCTATACATGGGCAATATTTTTTTTTTCCATTTTATTAAATCCATTGGTCTTTAATAAAAAGTCCACTTGTGAAATAGACCAATTCTTAATTACTAAAAAAATAGTCCACATGCCTTAAATTAATACATTAATATAATTTAACAGCCCATCTAATTAAAATGTGCAAATTATTTCTTAATGCATTAATAGAATGCTAATTGCACCCCATTAGGGCCGCCCAAGGATTCCTATATCCATGGCCGCCCATTCCAGGCTCTTGAAGAGTTACCGCGTGTCTTGTCACACATGACCGCACCTCTCAAAACTTTAGGATTCCGAAATCCAAAACACAATTCTAGATGGACTCAGAAATTAGTCCGGTAGAATATATCAAGTGATCCATTCAAGTTCATGTGGATTGGGGATCTTGGTGGGCTATGTAAATTTAAGCTCCAATAGACATAACCTAATTACAATCAATAAATGATTCACTTAGATTCAATCTATTAATTTTAGCTCATTCCACTAAAGAGTTAAAATTGAAGTCTTAAATAAAGAGAGAATAAGTTAATAATTCTCATTTGTACCCTAGACAACCTTATTGGAGATAGTGTATCCTCGTAAAAATATCAATAATCGCCAAGAGCTCAAAGACAGTCTATAGCTCTCTTAATTACCATATTCACTCATATGACCATATTTTGAACTTGGATATTTTGACTTGTCCAGAAGGCATGTTTCAATAGGCACTATCGAAAACTTAACGTTAAGATTTAATATACAATACCTCAAATATCCATATGATGATATTCTACTCATATTTAATAAATGGAGCCACGATGTCCATATCTATAAATGAAGTCCATATCTATAAATGAAGTCCTCTATCGATTAACAAATGAATACCACCAAACCATCGAAGATATAGACTATGTTATATAATCGTACTCATTGACAGCTCAAATGATAACACTTGTAAGTTGTAACCATAAGTCCATCATTTATCTGAGGATTGAGATAGACTCTCCGATTGTCCTTAAGTGAAAACTTTTATCCATTAACGGTTCTAGATAAAGTATTTCACTGTGATCCTATTCAATGCACCTAGCGCAATAGATTCTTTTGCCCAAAGACACTACACTTTGATGATTTTAGACTCATCATAACACATTTGATCCCACTCAAATGCTAGCAAAAGAATCTACAACTTTAACAAGGTAAAGATGCCCAACCTTTATCTTAAGTTGTGAATATTGATCAAGACTAACTAAAGAATTGTGTCTACCTCGTACATACCTAGATGTACAAATAATTCTTCATTTCTCATAGTCTTTTGACCTTATGATTATTTACTTTTGACAATTATAATAATTAAACTATAAATGCGATAAGATTTGTTAAACTAGAAATCACTTTATTAATATGACAAAATTGTCAAAAACATTATTACACTCTTGCTATTGAGCATAATCCTAACAATCTCCCACTTGCGCTATAGCAAGTGTGTCAGATCTCTCATTCCCATGTTCTCTAGGTGCCCACCAAAACTCTTTTGTGGTAGAGCCTTTGTAAAAGGATCCGCTAGATTTTCTACTAATGCGATCTTGGTAATCGTCATGTCACCCTTATGTACAATTTCAATCAGAAGGTGATACTTTCTTTCAATGTGTTTCCCTCTTTTATGACTTCTTGGTTCTCTCGAATCAGCCACTGCTCCACTATTATCACAGTAAATAGTGATCTGCTTATTGGTATTAGGAACCACTTCCAAGTCAATCAAGAATTGGCAGAGTCAGACAACCTCTTTAGCAGTTTCGCATGCGGTAACATACTCAGCTTCCATGGTGGAATCAGCAATACAAGATTGCTTGATACTCCTCCATATGATTGTGCCTCCTTTAAGAGTAAACATAGATCCTGATGTGGATCTCCAGGAGCCAGAATCCTACTAGAAATCAAAATCTGTATACCCAACGGGGAATTAAATCCACTCAAGAGTATACAAGCATCTGCCGTCCAGTGATCGGGACCAGGTTTCGATTGAAACCTGCTAACTATGCCAACAACAAGACAAATATCTGGTCTAGTACAGAGCATTGCATACATGAGACTTCCAACTGCCAAAGCATATAGAACTCTACTCATGAATTGGTCTTCATGCTGGTTATTAGGAACTTGTTCCTTTGAAAGTTTGATTACATGTCTGAAAGGTAACATACTTTTATTGGAATCTTGCATGGAGAACCTAGACAAGATTTTCTCTATGTATGAAGCTTGAGATAATGTAATCTTTCTATTCTTTATATCCCTTATTACTTGGATACCAAGAATATAACTTGTTTCTCCTAAGTCCTTCATATCAAATTGTTTTGCTAACCATTCTTTTACTGATGTCAATACCACCTACATCGTTTCCGATGAGTAGTATATCATCAACGTAAAGAACTAGGAAAACCAACTTGTCACCTTTAATCCTTTTGTATACACAGGGTTCGTCAAGGTTTTGAATAAATCCAAAACCTTTAACCTTATGTTCCAGGATCTGGATGCTTACTTCAATCCATATATGGATCATTGCAACTTGCTTACCCTTTCCTCTTGGCCTTTTTCAATGAATCCTTCTGGTTGCATCATATAGATGCTTTTGTCAAGACAGACGAAACTTCCATTAAGGAAAGCTGTCTTGACGTCCATTTGCCAAATATCTAAGTCTAGATATGCTGCAATAGATAAGAGTATCCTTATGGATTTAAGCATGGCTACATGAGAGAAGGTTTCCTCGTTATCGATACCTTTCTTTTGTGTGTAACCTTTAGCTACTAACCTAGCTTTAAAGGTTTCCACCTTTCCATCCATACCTCTTTTCCTCTTGTATACCCACTTGCATCCAATGAGTTTTATCCCTTTAGGCAAGTCTACAAGAGACCGTACTTTGTTTGTGAACATAGACTCAATTTCAGATTGCATTGCCTTTTGCCAATGGCGACAATCAACATCCTCCATAGCTTCCTTGTATGTGTACATCGCCGTCCGAGAGATTCCCCACTGATTCTCATAGACCGATGTATCTCTCGGGTTGTCTACTAACCCTCCCACTACGATGAGGAGTGCTAGGTTGTTGATCTTGTGATGGTGCGGAACTTACAATTGGGCTAGGTTGTGAAATTGTATCTCCTGAAAGCTCATTCAGGACAATTCTACTTCTAGGCACAAAATCATTCATATAGTCATTTTCTAGAAATTTAGCATTTGTCGAAACAATTACTCTAAGATCTAAAGGACTATATGATGGGAAGGTTTTTGCCGTCAGAAAACCGTCCGTCAAAACAATTTATAAAACCTATGCGATGCGTTCACAAGTATAAATACAAGCAAAGCGGCAAGCACGGGTGTCATCCACTGAGATCGAGGTAGCGGTGATAAGATTAGGATTAATATAACTAGTATGCATAAAAGTAAATGATGGTGAATGGAAATACAATATAAACTAAACTATGAAAGCAAATGAAATAGGATGATAATGGAGTGATGAATGAATGATGATGGAACTACAGAGTTGATGTACTCGTAAGTGAATATTGGGGCAATTGCAACAGACTCTCAATTAAGCACGTTTTGACAAATGTAACCAACCTAGGGTGTATAGTGTTGGTATATATCTATAGCAAGAGGTCAACCTAGGGTGTATAGCGGAGACCTCCTACTAGAGATTAATCCCTCCTAAGCAACCAACAGTGGCTATTTACTCAATTGGGACTTGTTCCATGAATGCTCATCTATCTAGCTATGGCTCAACCTATTACTAATGTAGCCATCCTAGGATGTATAGTGATGGCTTCCAATTCCCTCACAAGTGGCCGACCTAGGATGTATAGTGACGACCATCCGTTTGAGAGTGGATGAGGCTTTAGGTTATCAACCGAATTCTACTCGAAGGTTAGTTCTCGTAGAATCACTAAAGTAGCCAACCTAGGGTGTATAGTGGAGGCTTCTAATTCTCTCACAAGTGGCTAACCTAGGATGTATAGTGCAAGCCACTAATTCGAGATTAGATTAAGAGCATGGTCATAGAGCCGGATTTTTGGAAATCCTTCCATTCAATGGAGCATTAGACAACCTAATTGCCTACTCAAGTAATCCAAATCAACATGCAAAGAGAGTGTATCCAAGCAAGTCAATAATGGGAATCAATACAAGCAATGGAATGAACATAGAGATAGAATAAATATAACACATAGAGTTTATATACAAAGCCCAAAATATCCATCAAACAAATAACATCAACCCCATAGTGGGGTATTTTAGCTACTCATGTTCTATTACAAACAAATAAACTAAGAGAGAGAGTAGAGATAACCCTTGAAGATTGATCTCTTTCCTTGAAGCTTGAATCCAAGTCTCCTAGTTGCCTTGATTGAGTAGAGATGGTTTGGATGAGAGGGAGATGTGTTTCTAGCCTAGAATACAAGTGTTGGGAGGTATGGTGATCTTTTGGTTCGTTCCCATCCTTTTCTATTTATAGAGGATGGGAAAATAGGTCACTTAAACTTGAAACCAGAAGCTGTCGCGCGCAGAGTGCGGGTGGAGTGCGGGTGAATTACACGCACTGTAAAGGTTTTCTTCATCTTCAGTTCTCTGATCTGGGCAATAGTACGGGTGGAGTGCGGTTAGATTACCCGCACTTGACCCGCACTTGACCCGCACTTGACTCGCACTTTACTCGCACTGTAATCGCACTTCCCTGTCAGGTGCAAAATCTACCTTCTGTCTTGAGAAATAGTGCGGGTAGAGTGTGGTTGGATGACCCGCACAATACCCGCACTCTAATGTCAGGTACAAATCTGCTCTTCTGTTCTTGGTGATAGTGCGGGTAGAGTGCGGTTTGATGACCCGCACAGTACCCGCACTCTAACGTCAGGTGCATCTTCAACTTCTCTGGTTTGGCATTAGTGCGGGTTAAGTGCGGTTGGCTGACCCGCACTACACCCGCACTTTGTCTGCCTACTTGCATCCTGTCCCGGCTATGGACATGAGTGCGGCTGGAGTGCTGTCGGATTGCGGTTGCGACCCGCACTTGACCCGCACTGTAGTGCTGCGTATGATCCTTTGTCTTTCCTTTTTGTCCCTTTTCTGCCGGAACCACCGTAAAGTGCTTCTAACACCCGAATTACAACCATTGCCTGCAATTAGCACAAACGAGCCTATTAGACATGAAAGACATAAAATATATAGAAAATACGTCCGAGAACGAGACAAAAGAATAGGAATGAGGGCCGAAATATACAACATTTTAGGCACGATCACTATAGAAATAATATTCTTTATTTCCTTTTGGATACCTTACAAATATGGATGTTTCTGAACATGACTCCATCTTTTTTGTCTTTCCTTTTAACACGTGTGCAGGACATCTAAATATCCTTAAGTGTTGTAAACTAGGCTTTCGTCTAGTCCATAACTCATGCGGTGTTTTAGGAACTGAGTTAGATGGTACATCATTTAGAATGTACATAGCGGTCTGTAAAGTATATCACCAAAAAGAATTAGGAAGCTTTTAATAAATCAACATAGACCTAACCATATCCAAAAGAGTCTTATTTCTCCTTTCTGCCACCTTATTTTGTTGAGATGTTCCTGGCGCAGAAAGCTAAGAAATTATCCCATTATCAATATGATATTATTGAAACTCACCAGATAGATATTCTCCACCACGATTAGATCTCAAGATTTTTATGTGTTTCTCAAGTTGATTTTCTACTTCAGCTTTAAACGATTTGAACATGTCAAAAGCATCTGAATTATGTCTCATGAGATACACATAGCCGAATCTCGAGTAATCATCCGTGAAAGTGATGAAGTACTCATATCCACCTCTAGCTTGAATGGTCATAGGACCACACACATTAGTGTGTATTAATCAAACATTCAGTGGCTCTTGTGCCTTTAGTCGTGAGCGACCTTTTGGTCGTCTTACCTTCCAGACAAGATTCACAAGTTGGTAGATCATCAACTTTTAAGTCACTTAAAGGTCCATCACTAACCAATATTTTAATCCTATCAAGGTTAATATGACCTAGGGGCAAATGCCATAGGTAAGTTTCATCTTTTGATAATTTCATTCTTTTATGATTAGGTTCTGTTGATTCCTTGTCTAACAACTGAAAGACATTTCTATGCAAATGGAATAAACCATTTTCCAGACATTTCTATGTAAATGGAATAAACCGTTTTCCAATGTAACTTGCAAACAAATTTGTCATTCCTACTAATAATAAAACCTTTATTAAAAGTAACCGAATATCCAAATTTATTTAAACAAGAAACTGATATTAAATTCCTCTTGAGTTGAGGTACATAATAAACGACTATCAAATCCAAATGCATACTAGAATCTAATTTAACTATAATATCTCTCATTGCACAGGCAGACACTAACGCTCCGTTGCCTAAACGCAATTTGGAATTCATTATCATTCAGCCTTTTCCTTTCCTGGAACCTCTACAAGGAATAACAAACATGATTAGTGGCTCCAGAGTCTATGATCCAAGAATCTATAGAATCTCCCATAAAACATGTTTCAAGATAATTAATATTACCTTCTTCCTTCTTTTTCTAAGACTTTGGGCAATTTCTTTTCCAATGTTCCTTTTCACCACAAAGGAAACATTTTCCTTTGATCTTGGTTACTTTCTTGGTCTTCTTCTTGGTAGGCCTAAGTTGCTTTTTCTTCTGTTGTTTCTTGACCTTCTGACGGGTCTTAACAGTAGCACCTTTACCAACCAAATGAATCTCTTGACCTTTGCCTTTCACAAGGATCTTCTCAGCGCTTTGAACATCTTGCATCAGGCCCTACAAGGTGTATTCCTTATTGTTCAAGGTGTAGTCCAACTTGAACTGATCAATGGAATCTGACAGTGAGCTGACAATCATGTCAATTTTTATCTCACCATCTATCTCAGCACCATTGAGTTCAGCAATGTTAAGATGTGCTATGACTTTCATCATGTGATCTTTCATAGCTTGTCCAGGTTTCATTCTAAGATTCATAAAAGCAGTCACTGCCTCTTTCTTAGTCGTCCTGGACCTCATAGCAAACATCTCCTTTAGAGACATCATTATATCAGCCGCATTACTCATTCCTTCAGGTTGCTGTTGCAACACATCGGAGATGGTGGCCATAATGTAACATTTGGCCATCTCATCTGAGGTCTCCCACTGCTTCTACTCGACTCTTTAAACTTCAGTAGATTCATTAGTATGAGCAGATGGTTTAGGGGTAGACAAAACAAACTTATGCTTTGCAGATTGCAACAACAGCCAAATATTCCTTTTCCGTGTGACATAATTATCACTAGTTAAAGTATTATCTTTTAGGATGTTTATTAGGGATGGGGTCATGATTTCTGAATAAAACAAAAATTATATAATTAAACAATCATGATAAAGCACTTTTGAATATTTATCTTGAATTAAATAAAATAATTCAATCGTAAAATTCAACGGTGATCAAACATCCATAAATGTCACGCCTCATTTGGGAGTTTGCACCATTTACTAGTTGGACTAGGTCCCACCTAATTATTAACATAACAACCAGCGTTTTCAATTTAGCCTTGCGATTTATATTGACAATAACTCTTGGGAGGATATCAATAAAACCACACAGACTGTGTTACAAAGTTATCGACCTTCAATATATTCCTTCACGAAAATCCCTCATTTGAGAGTAAATATCGCTTGAGTCAATTGTCTAGTCTATCCTTGCAAGGAAGTATCTTGCTAAATTCCATTCATGGATACCCATTGGGGGGTTATCACACGAAATATAAAGCTTAACTAACCTTGGAGGCCA
The DNA here is from genome assembly GCA_033220585.1 of Dipteronia sinensis. Taxonomy (NCBI): domain Eukaryota; kingdom Viridiplantae; phylum Streptophyta; class Magnoliopsida; order Sapindales; family Sapindaceae; genus Dipteronia; species Dipteronia sinensis. The sequence goes on along the minus strand of CM065636.1, from coordinate 58,704,371 downwards.
TAGGTGTTCAAAACACCTTCTCCCACTCAATTGTTAAAGGCGTGTGATGAAATTCCATAGAATGATTTACGAAGTAATCTAGATGCCAATTAGATACCTAAACCATTTTATGATTGTTCATACCAAAAGAGATATATGAGTGGCACTCCGATTCTATATGACATGTTATTAAACAATGATAAACATTGCAATATTTAATTAAAAAAAATAGCCACAATTTTGGTTCATCCTAGAAAAGCAAGTAAATTACATTTGTTTGAAAAACAAAAAACCCTAACTTGGAGATCAAGTCATCAAGCGGCCGTTCATCAAAAGGTCTTGCGCACCCGAAGCCATGCATGGCTGCCCCATGCACAGCACGTGCACCCGAAGCCATGGGCAGCTACCCCGTGCATAGCACCACGCACCATAGGCCATGCGCGTCTGCAGCAAGCTGCTGCCATCCAAGGTCGCGTGCATGCGCTAGCCCTTTGGTATGCCTCGCACTGCAACACCGTAACAAGCACAGCTGCGCGCTTGGTCACATGCGTGCTTGCTGCCTTGGTGCTCACGGGCTGCGGCCTTGCTCCTTTTCTGCTCCTAATTCTTCAATTCTTCGTATCTTCGAAACTTGAATATATTACAACATTTTTTTTATTACAACAATAAAATTAAAAAAAAAACTTAACAATTATCAAGAAGGAAATTATGGTGATGATAAACCACCCTTCTTATTACAACTTCAAACAAAATTAATTTGAAATTCTAGGACCAAAATCGAGCAATAACAAATCATATTATATATAAAATATATATATATAAATATCCATACATTCCAATGTAATAATATATGTGAATACCCAGAGTGTCATCTCTTTCTAAAACATGCATATTTACAATAAAAAGAAATAGATTCACGTATATATACATCAATTAATCAAGGGTACAATCAAGCTCTGATACCAATTGTAAGGAAAAAAATATGCAGCGGAAGCGAAAAATTAGATTGGTATATTTCAAAAATTTTCCTTTTAAAAGAAAGAACCTTAACCCTTGATTAATTAACATATAATTAAAAGTATCAGACCTTTTTCACGTGACAATTGCTATTGCGTCGAATTGAATCCGCAAGATCTTCCAATCCAATCATGACCGTGAATCACCTAGGAGTGTGGGCTCCATTTCTTTGAATTGTATACCTGAGGATGGAAAAACAAACCTTTTTCTTTTGTTAGTCATAATAATCCTCCTAGAGAAAACAAAAAGCGTTTTGTCACTTTTGAATTCTCAATCTTTTAATCGAAAACTCGCGTGAACCCTAATTCAATGTTGTGCACAAAGCCTTTTGATATAAAAGCTACTAGTGCACTATCAAAAAAAAAAAAACGCTCTCACTTTTCCTCTTGGCCGAATTCTATATGAGTTGGAGTTTTTTTTTTCAAAGCAAAAAGAATTAAATTCTTCTTCTTGAAAAACTATATGGCCGAATTCTCTACCATAGAAAATATATGGTGGCCGAATTCTCCTTGATACCTTTTATGTTGGCCGAATTTTCCTATTATATGGAGCATTTATATTTCACCTAAACTCTTATCAAGTTAGTAGTTAAAACATATTCCAACTCATAAGTGTAATATCCAATAATTGAATATTAATTTAAAATTGTGATTTTATCAATTACTTCTTAATTTGACTAGATAAATAAATCCTTTATTTATTTATCTACTTATCAAATCAAGTATTTGATTATCATACTACTAACAATAGTATGACACTAAGAGTCCTACTTCTAGTTAGAAAAAGATTTTGATTTTTAATCAAATAATTAATTAATTAATCAATTAATTTCCATTTGATTAAATAATAAAGTAAAACAGTATATTAGGCTAACAATTTAGCCCTTCCTGCCCAAGGCTATACATGGACAATATATTGTTTTTCCATTTTATTAAATCCATTGGACTTTAATAAAAAGTCCACATGTGAAATAGACTCATTCTTAATTACTAAAGAATAGTCCACATGCCTTAAATTAATACATTAATAAAATTTAACAGCCCATCTAGTTAAAATGTGCAAATTATTCTTAATGTATTAATGGAATGCTAATTGCACCCCATTAGGGCACCCAATGATTCATACATCTTTGGCCACCCATTCCAGGTTTTTGAAAAGTTACCGCGTGTCTTGATCACACATGACCGCACCTCTTAAAACTTTTGGATTTCGAAATGCAAAAAACAATTCTAGATGGACTCAGAAATTAGTCAGGTAGAATATATCAAGTGATCCATTCAAGTTCGTGTGGTTTGAGGATCTTGGCGGGCTATCTAAATTTAACCTCCAATAGACAAAACCTAATTACAATCAACAAATGATTCACTTAGGTTCAATATATTAATTTAAGCTCATTCCACTAAAGAGCTAAAATTGAACTCTTAAATAAAGATAGAATAAATTAATAATTCTTATTCGTACCCTAGACAACCTTATTGGAGATAGTGTATCATCGTGAAAAATATCAGTAATCGCCAAGACCTCATAGACCGTCTATAGCTCTCCTAGTTACCGTATTCACTCATATGACCATTTTGAACTTGGATATTTTGACTTGTCTAGAAGCCAAGTTTCAATAGACACTATCGAAAAATTAACGTTAAGATTTAATATCCTATACCTCAAAATATCCATATGATGATATTCTACTCACATTTAATAAATGTAGCCACAATGTCCATATCTATAAATGAAGTCCTCTATCGATCAACAAATGAATACCACTAAACAATCGAGGATAGACTATACTATATAATCGTACTCATTGACAGCTCAAATGACAACACTTGTAACCATAAGTCCATCATTTATCTCAGGATTGAGATAGACTCTCCGATTGTCCTCAAGTGAAAACTTTTATCCATTAACGGTTCTGGATAAAGTATTTCACAGTGATCATATTCAATGCACCTAGTGCACTAGATTCTTTTGCCCAAATACACTACAATTTGATGATTTTAGACTTATCATAACACATTTGATCCCACTCAAATGCTAGCAAAAGAATCTACAACTTTAAGAAGGTAAAGGCGCCCAACCTTTATCTTAAGTTGTGAATATTGTTCAAGTTCAACTAAAGAATTGTGTCTACCTCATACATATCCAGATGTACAAATAATTCTTCATTTCTCATAGTCTTTTGACCTTATGATTATTTACTGTTGACAATTATAATAATTAAACTATAAATGCTATAAGATTTGTTAAACTAGAAATCACTTTATTAATATGAAAAGATTATCAAACTAATTATTACACTCTTGCTATTGAGCATAATCCTAACACAACTTGAATTTGTGTCACACACATGTTGTTGCTTACATTGACTTTTTTTGAACAAAGATATCTTTAATTGAATCGATATTGCTTGTACTTGTATTTGAAGTGTGATACAAGCTACTTAGAGGGACAAAATTGTGTTTGTTTCAAGGGAGCGAAAAAGGTGTAGTAACCTATTCACCCTCTCTTTAGGTTAGCTTAAGGCAAATTAATCGTGTTTGTATTTTTCATTTGGTATCAGAGCGAGTCACTAGATTGCCCTTAGTGAGATCCCTGTATACTTTCACGGTGATTTGTAGAGCTATTGATACAATGAGACTTCAAGATGATGTAATGGAGGAAGGAGTTTCAAATACTAGGGGCTCCAGAGAAATAAAAGAGGAAAGAAAAAGATATAGGATGGGCCAGTGGCCATCCTTTAGATGAATTGGAGGAAATACCTATCAGGAAGGATGACCCTTCCAAGACAGTCAGGACAGGTTCGACACTGGAGGCAAGAGTAAATGAGGTACTGGTGAAACTCTTACAAGAATACAACGACATCTTCGCACGGATTCATGAAAAGATGCCTGGGATACCAGTTACCTTAGCAGTTCACAGGTTAGCTGTAGACCCTACATTCAAGCCAGTAAAACCGAAACGGAGGCATTTCAACCTGGATATCCTCTTTCAATTTAAAGAACCACCCTATCATTGCCTTGAATTGGAATGTCAACTCTAGTTGATTTGCTGTCTTGCTCTTGTCTTGTCTTGCTCGTTTGTTAGAGCTATTTTGAGCCTTTGTTTAGCTCTTGCTTTGCTTCCTAGGGTATGCCCCTTATATTTTGTACATTCTTTCTCTCTTTCTATGATATTATTTACTTACCTAAAAAAAAAAGAAATGCCGCAGTGCAAGAGGAGGTAGACAAACTACTTATGGCAAAGTTCATCAGGGAGTCCCGGTATCCTGAATGGATTACGAATGTAGTCTTGGTGACCAAGGAAAATGGGAAATGGCGTATGTGTGTTGATTACACTGATCTTAACCACGCCTGCCCGAAGGATAGCTTCCCTTACCGAATATCGACCAGTTGGTAGATTCGACCACGGGTAACAAGCTCCTAAGCTTCATGGACGCCTTTTCGGGATACAACAAAATTATGATACATCCTTCTGATCAGGATTAAACCAGTTTCATAACCGGGCAAGGCCTATATTCTTATAAGGTCATGCCCTTCAGAATCAAGAACGCAAGGGCTACCTACCAGCTTCTGGTCAACCGTTTATTCAAGGAACTGATAGGGAAGTCAATAGAGGTATACATCGATCACATGATCACTAAGTCCATGGTAGCCGAGCAGCAGCAGAGCCACCTCCGTCAAACCTTCTAGATAGTCAGAGAAAATCGGATGCGGTTAAACCCTGCTAAGTGTGCCTTCGGGGTTACAGCCGGGAAATTCTTCGGGTTTATGGTCCATGAAAGAGGGATCTAAGCAAACCCGGAGAAGATCAAAGCCATCCTGGACCTCGAATCACCTACCTCACTCAAGCAGGTGCAAGGCTTGACCGGACGGATAGTGGCCCTGAACCGCTTCATATTACACTCGACTGATAAGTGCATTCCCTTCTTTAAGGCCATCAAACAAGGGAAGAATATGAAATGGGACCAAAACAATGAGTTAGCTTTCCAGTCGTTGAAGAAATACCTTGCTAGCCCTCCCTTGCTAGCTAACCCGGTACCAGGAGAAGAACTACAGCTGTACCTGGCTGTATCTGAGACAGCTGTCACTGGAGCCTTGATAAAAGAATGTGGAGATGGAATTCAGCGGCCTGTCTACTATATGAGTCACGCCCTGATCAAGTCAGAAAAGAATTACACCCTCTTGAAGAAGCTCATAACCACCGCTAGGAAACTCCGTCCATATTTCCTAGCTCATACAATCGCGGTGGTCACTAATCAACCTCTACGCCAATTTCTCCAAAGTTTGGACGTATAAGAAAGACTTGTACTGTGGGCCCTTGAGCTCACCTAGTTCTATATTAAGTATAAAGCCAGAACTACCATCAAGGCCTAAGCTTTGGTAGACTTCGTGGTAGAATTCAGTACAATGCATGATCAAGGTACCACCCCGATCTCGAATCTGACCTCTCAGAAGGAGCAAGAACCTGTAGATTGGCTTGCCAATCGAGTAACCGACATTTTATACACAGATGGGGCATCCAGTCAAGCAGGAAATGGGGGTGGGATTATTCTAACTGATCCGTAGAGGGTCGAATGCTGCCACTTTTTCATATTCGAATTCAGCACTACCAATAACGAAGCAAAATATGAGGCCTTGTTGGCAGGCTTGAAGGTGGCTGCAGATCTCGGGGTAGAGTACCTCCATGTCAAATGTGATTCGCAGCTGGTAGTCAACCAGGTAACAGGTTCCTACTAGGACAACGGGGATAACATGGTAGCCTACCTAGGAAGGATCCAAGAACTTGTAGCCCGATTCAAGGGATTCAAGATCGAGCAAGTACCACGACAGCAAAATCACCGAGCTGACGTCTTGGCAAAAATAGCCGCTAACGGGGGACAGGCACTACCGAAAGAGGTGCCTCTCCAAGTAACTTCTAGACCTAGCATAGCAGAGGGAAAGGAAGTCAACCCTATGGAACGACTTCCATGCTGGATGGATCCCATCGTAGATTACCTCCAAGAAGAAAGGCTCCATAAGGACCCCGATCAAGCTTGCAAGATCAAGAGAAACTCAGTCTGGTATTGCTTACTGAAGGGACACCTTTATCGTAGAGGAAGGTTTCTCCCCCTACTCAGATGTTTACACCCAGATGATGCAAGCTGGGCTCTTAGAGAGGTACATTCAGGGGACTGTGGAAATCGGGAACTGTGGAAATCATACAGGAGGAGAAGCACTAGCTTACCAGGTACTACGTATGGGATACTACTGGCCGAATTTGCACCATGATGCGAGACGGTTTGTGCAATCTTACGAACCATGCCAGAAGACAGCCGATCCGAGTCGTCTATCACCTGAATGACTATCTTATATTAGCTCACCGTACCCATTTGCCTTCTTGGGGTAGACCTGATTGGACCGCTCCCAACCGCGTCTGGACAACAGAAGCATGCAATTGTGGCCATTGATTATTTTACTATGTGGGTAGAAGCAGAGCCCTTCTCCAAAGTCACGGAGGAAAACACGTCTGAGTTCATTGAAAAGAACATGGTCTGCCATTTTGGCACCCTGATGGTTATCATCACAGATCTGGATAAGCAATTTGATAATGCTAGATTCTAAGATTTCTACGAGAACCTAGGAATCGTGCTTCGTTTTGCATCAGTAGCTCACCCTCAGACTAACGGCTTAGTGGAGGCCACAAATAAGACTATCAAGAAACTCCTAAAAAAGAGACTTTAACAGAAGAAGGGTAGATGGGCGGATGAGCTCCCAGATGTGCTGTGGGCCTACCGCACTACCAGAATGACTGCTACTGGAGAAACCCCATATTCACTAGTTTTCGGGGTAGAAGCTATCCTTCCTATCGAGCATAAACTCACCTCCTTCCGGGTTCAACATTTTGACCCAGAAGGAAACAAAGACAAATTGAGAGCCAACCTGGACCTCTTGGAGGAGAAACAAGAAAGGATTGCAGAAAGGGTAGCCTACCAAAGCAAAATTGCTCAATACTTCAACAAGAAATTTCAGGAACCGAAGCTTCAAGAAAAGGGACCTGGTCATCATGAAGGTGACTCAGAACACCTGAAAAAGGTCTGACGGGGTACTATCTCCCAACTGGAAGGGCCCCTATCTGGTTAGAATGGCAATCCGAAGTGGGGCCTACAAGCTGAAGGATATGGAAGGGCGTTCTATTGATCACACCTGGAATGCAGATCACCTGAGGAGGTTCTACCCATAAGCCATGCAATAAAGACTGTTTGATGTTACACCTAGACTAATGCCAGAAGATGTTGGAATTCATGAATGTTTGTATTCTTTCTTGGTTTATCAATAAAGAAGATTTTTCTTCATCTGCATTTGCCTACATCTGTTTATTGCAATCGCCATAGGAAACCAGGATAGCTACATAGCTTTCATGATGCCCTGGACCAAATCAATCCCGCTAGGAGGATCGCTGTAGAGACTAGGATAGCTACATAGCTTTCCTGATGGCCTGGACTTGATTATCCCTCTAGGAGGATCAAAAAAAAAAACCAGGATAGCTATATAGCTTTCCTGATGCCCCGGGCCGGATTAATCCCTTCAGGAGGATCTCCTCGAGACCAGGATAGACCACAAGGCATTCCTGATGCCTTGGCCGGGCACCACCCTCTGCTAGGAAGGATCCGATATGTAAGAGCACAGTAGCTCGATAGATCTAACCTTGGCCGGGCACCACCCCCCTCTGAGAAAGACTTGGTGCTAAAGTGGCCTTAGTTGCCTACCAGGATCTTGTTGCCAGTATGATTGCCTTATTTTCGCCAATGATCGCCTCAAAACCAAAAAGGACCATATTGCCTTCCTGCTGCCTTGGCCGGGTACCACCCCCTAGTAGGAAGGGTCTGGTTAGTAAGAGCACAATTGCCTGCCAGACTAAGGCCTTCGCCGGGTACTACCCCCCGCTAAGAACGACCTGGAGCTAAAGTGTCCTTAGTTGCTTACCAGGATCTTGTTGCCAACATATCCACTTTGTTTTCGCCATGGTACCAAGATTCCACAAAATAGGAATTCAGGGCACCCAGATTCGCCTAGATACCCCGATCCCTGAAGAATGGAAGGTTGGGTACCATAAGTCCCAGCACCATCAACTGCGTACCAGGATTCTCAAGGCAAGAATGCCTGGTACCCCGATTTTCCCCAGATACGGATAATTTCTAAATCTCAAGAGATCTTTATACTAGCTACGAGCCACGATACACCACCAGGTCTCACCTGCTCTCATAGATTTTTCTGTTACCAGATATAAATTAAGTCACATTTATGTTGGGGATTATTACTCGAGTCTGCTCTACAGTTAGAGGCATGCAACATAATTTAACCATGTAAGCAGTAAACTGCGCATGCATGGAGCTAAAGAAAAGAAAGAAATGTTTCTATTACTAAAACTGTGCACGGAGCCAAAGAAAAGAAAGAAATATTTCTATTACTAAAACTGGGGAGCCCATTCTCTGATCACGAGCTACAAAATTAAAGAAAAATAAAGTTGAATGGGTAAAAGATCAAGCTTGGTCACGCATCCCCTTGCTCCTGGTTCACCCCCTTCTCTCCAGTTCCTACGGCTTGAACTTCACCTTCAGGTCCCACTAGGAGCTCACTAGTTACCTGAACCACCATCTCGACTGAAGCCTCACTTGCTACCGGGACACCTGCAACCATAGGGATCTCCTCCTGAGCAAGCCCAACCTGGGGCTCCTCCATCGTCATACCCGAGGATTCCCCCACTTCCTGGGTTGAGGTAGCCTGATCCTCCACCTCATTGATAGAACCTGATAAGGGGACTGGTATATCAGACCCTCCATCCTTAGTAGCAAGCTGGTCCCCTACCTCCTTGACGGATTGGGATGGAGAGATAGGTGGGTCAAGAATTCTACTTTCAACTTGGGCCTCCCCAACTTTAGGAGTCTTCAGACTAGGATATGATCCAGCATTACTTGGTGAAGGAAGGGAGATAGGACTCTGGTCTTCAACACCTGCTACTCCATTTTCTCCGGTAACCCGAGAGGGCCCAACTATATTGGAGGGAGCAGCTCAGGCTAGCTCGGCGGCTTTAGCCATGATCTCCTCCCTGTTTCATCCCTCTATGACCCTCAAATCTAACGAAAGAGGAAAAGCAAGAGCCACCTGGTAGCCAGTAAAGAAGTAACCATCCTCAAAGGCGGTGTATACTTGAGCATCCAGACTGGCCACATTATCACGAAGAGATTGAACCTCCTTCTTAGCTCAGCTACTCTCTCCTTCGTGACCTCCCTCTCCTCCTTACGGCGGAGGGACCTGAGTCTCTCTGTATCAAAAGTAGCCTATATTCGCACCCTATCCACTATCGCCTTATCTGCTTCCTCCTTAGCACTGGCCAGAGACTGATTCAGGACTATCATGCCTCTAGCAGCCTTAACGAGCTCCTCCTTCAATTTCTCCAGCTCGATGGTAGCATCATTGACCTGTGCCCAGAGAGAGCTGACTTGATGGTTCTTCACCACATTGAACTTAAAGGCCTGCAAAGTACAAAGCATGAGATAGAATACTGCCAATTATGAAATCTAGATAAAAGACTAAACAAGACAGCTTACCTCAGCCAGAAGAGCAGATCCCTTGGAGATCAAATAATCAACAGGCATGGAAGTCATGGCCTCTAAGCCCCCACCTGGGTAAGAAGCTGCAAACTTGGCCAAGACTTCGTCCTGGCTGCTATCTTTAAACTTGATCGCGGTCTATCACGAAGTGTCACCCCGGTAGTAGCAGCAGGATCAGAACTCTTCTCGACCCAAGTAGGTCAATCGGTTGCCACAGCAGAAGAGGGAAAGGGAGCTAGTCGATCAGCAACGATGGGTGACATGTCTTGTACACAGCTGGGAGCACCTCGGGCCCTACCTACTCCGACTGTAAATGCTTCTAGTGATCTAACTACGAGGGGAGTTGAAGCCCCAGATACCTTGACCGAGGTGCTACTGGGTCCAGTAGGAGTACCTACCCCTCCACTGAGGTCAGAACCAGCTGGAAAAGAAAGCATGATAGAGGAAGTCGGTGGCGAGTCATTTATACCACTAGCGGGGTGGAGCTCTGCCTCTGGAACTGATGGAGGCACCGCAGAGACTGCCAAGATAGCAAAAAGTTAATATCTACAAAATTAATAAAGCAGTATAGCAGATGCAGAGTTAGAAATATGTTTACCTGTGGATGAACCAGAGATGCGGAGGTAAAATTCTACCCTGCCAGCCTCGAAGGCATCCGAGGTAGGATACTTCAGGTTGGTGTAATTATGAGTCATGATAGCTCTCAAAACTTTCTCCGATTCGGAAGAGAGTTTGCTCTTCTCCAGCATGGGTTTCCCACTAAAACAAGCAGGAACCTTGAACTCGGTTCCTCCAATATGAACCGAGCTGCCCTATTGGCCTTTGATGATGACCCATTCCTCCCTCCAGAAGGTACCCTTCTTCGTTGCCCCAAGTACCACAAATCTCAAATTGTTCTTGGCCCGGGCATAGAACTGCCCATTCGGGCCAGGAGAGTTGGCAACAATCTGGAACACGTATCCAAGCTTGTCCGACCCCGGCTCCCGATCAACTTTATCTATCGCACATTGTTCTCTCCACAAGACCAGGAACCCTATCAGATGTCTCCAGAACCCTGGTGTTAGCTGGAGAGGGGCGAGCTGCAACGTATACAGCGCTCTGCGCAAGGTGGGGTGGAGAGGTAGTCTGACTCCACTATCAAAAGCCGCCGTATGAATTGGAAGTTCACCCGGATTGGGAGTATATACATCATACCCACGAGGAGGGATGGTGATCGAGATATGCTTAGGGATCTCAAAATCCCTCCGCAAGCGCCCCACAGTGTCTGAGGTACTAGCTTAATCCGTGATGCATTTATACTCATAGCGAAGGGCGAGTACCCTTCCCACGGTATCCGTGACTTCGCCAGCTCGGTCTTTACCAACCCCGATAGCGCTGGGGACTCCACTTACCCCAACAGTGCCTGATTATCCTCTTGACTCCTTGTCGACGTCGATGGGAGTGCTGAGATCTTTTGAAAACCTAGTCCTGATTGGGATGTTTCGGTTTGAGTGGCGATGCTGAAGAGGAGCGTCATCTCCACTGTCATCATCAACGCATGTCCTTTTCCTGTGGGCTAGGTTCCGGCTAGCAGATACATCGCCAGTGAATAATCGGTCGATACTGTCGCTACCCGGAGAAGACATGATCATAAATTCAAAGTTTTCTTTTTGAGGACAAGAGAAGTTTGAACAAGAAAAAGAAAGCTAGGGTTTATACAGGTACAGGAATTTGGGAAATTTGCTTGAAACAGGAACGAGAATACCGTGGAGGAACGAGGTTTTTATAGAAGCAGTTACTTACAACAGGCAGCAAGGATAATTAATAGCGAGAGATAACCGAAAATGAAAGAGGGGCGGTTTCGAGAAACGCACGTCCACATAATTTTTCCTTTTTTGAATTTGGCCTACCCTGACCGGCCATATGGAAGACCCATTTGAAATCAGCATGTAAAGGAAGGATTCCATCTTACGAAATGGTTACAAAAAAAATTCTCCAAATGTTCTGAGTACTGACTCCAACCCCAACCTGATACCGGTGTTCAAGTAAGGGGAGACTTCTATTAACAGAGTTTTTTGGCAAGGGCCCAAAGGAGAATTTTCCACCAAGTATCAACCTGGTAGGGACAAATCCCTGTTCCTGGGTACCTAGCAGGGCCGGTACCATGACCTTGATGGAAGGAACACTTAGTAAGACCAGAACCTCGACTACCTATCTACCCAAATGAAGCACTAAAGATATTCAACTAGGAAAAACAGGTACCTTGCTACGCATCCATATTGACACCTGATGGAAGGGATATCACGAAATCATGCTCCCAGTATCCAGAGAGTACCTGATACTCCCTACCTGGTGCCCCGGGTCCGTGACATATATTTGGTACCAACTACCTGATACCCCGATACCGCGACATCAGTCCAGAGTCCAGCCGAGATAAATATCCTACTTGCCCAGTAGGGCGAATATCCCTACAAGGTCTCCATTATAATAGACCAAGCGCCACACCAGTGAATCGGATCAGCACTCCAGTATATCATGCTACCAGAACGTCAAACCAGTATGCTTTCTCAAATAACGCCATCAGAAAGAGTTGACTCCCTCGCCATTTAAAGCGCCATAAATGAGACCAAACGGTCAACTGAATCGAAGTTTAAATACGACAACGATCAACGGGTTCAAATCCCGGGCCTTCAGTCCCACTCAACGCCTTTCAACGCTTAAAATAGGACTCTAAATAATCCATATCAATACGATCGGGTTCTGGGGGATTTTCTTTGGAGGTCTGTATGTACAGCTTTGAAGGATAAAACAAGGATATGATCTTTAAAAAAAAGAAGGAAGAGATATTAATTCCCAGAGGAATTCCCTTTGAATTCTCTGAAGCTAGTGAGAGCCTATTGACAATCACTGGGAGGATATAACCACTTATCGACATGAACAAGGGTTCCACCACAATCTTGAGTAGAAAAGAGAGAAAAGAGAGAAAATAGTGAAGAGAATATATTGTAAACTTCTATACAACATTTATTCAATAAAACAGTATAGTTCCTTTCCATTTGGCCCCTTTATTTTCTTGTATAGCGATCTCCGGATCAAGGAAGGAACCCCGGTACCAAAGGTACCTATCCCGCTGCCATCTACCGGTAGGGGACGAGGGTGTTAATTGAAAATTTTCTCCCCGAGCAGATTTTTCCGTTAACAGACACAAAACATGAAGAACTAGATATTTGTCATCAAAAACACAAATCAAATATATCTAGAACTTGTATCATGATCAAACAACCTAGAGTATGTGAAACACCTAAAACACACAAAAGTCTAGATTACGTTCAATCACATAAAAATGCTATAATCAATTTGATAAAATCAAATGACCATCTCTAGCAAAATATTTGAGCTAAGATTCTTAAGATAATCAATTAAATTCAAACAAGCTCTAAATCATCAATCATTTATGCTATTTCAATTAATCTTTAATTAAAAAGACCTAGCATATGAGAAGACTATCAATCAAAAAAATCAAGGCAATAAACACACAAGATAGTCCTAGATTTGAAGCTAGCACAATAAAACATCTCAAACATGTGTAAACATAGATTTAGAAAAAAACTTAACTCAACATGTTAATCAATTGAAGCTCAAACTAGCTCTATTAGAGATCATTTCTCTAATCAATAATTACACATCAAACATACATATATATATGAGAAGAAAACCCAAGGCAATTGAAGACTTGAAGATCAAGAACAAAATAGAAATCAATACCTTGAAAGAAAAATGTGCAGCTTCGTTTTTGTTAGTAGTCCTACCAGAAAACTCAATATATTGACTCCAAACTTTTGTGGAAATGATAGAAGACTGGTAGATAAAGATTCTCCAATTTAAATCACTCAAAACAGACTCCAAATGAGAAAGTTATGGTATTTGGAAGATGAGAAAATTTGGAGAGAAAATTCTGCGCTTATGTTTTTCAATTTTTTCTTCTTGAATGAAATGAGAGGGAACAAGAGAATTTAAAGGAGGGAAACAAGGAAGAAAGAAACAGCCAATGGGAGGCTGCTTCTCGTTGAGGCACGTGGACTCCATGTGACCAGCCGCACCCCCTTCTCGTGGAGGCCACGCGCCTCCACAGGAAGGAGGTGTTTGGCACCTCTCATCCTTCTTGCGCTCTCTTGTTTTCTTTGGCCATATCTCTGGCCTCCAAACTCTGATTTTGAGTCCGTTTTTAGATTACGAACCGGGACTCCCTCACACAAAAAAGATAGCAAGATAACTTTCATAAAAGATATGGAATTCAACTTGAAAAATAAGGATGAAAACCAGGTATGATAAAGTCACGGAAAGTTTCTTAACCATCAATTTGAATTCGAAACTTAATGAATGAGTAACCAAATTAATTAAAACTCAATGAAGGATTACATAAGCTCAAAATCAAGTTCAACATATAAACAAAAATAAGAACACACAAGCTAAATCTAGTCTTAGAGCATGCAATTTATGAAATTGTCAATATTAAGTCTAATGCATGCGCATACAAGTATAAGTGTGTGTATTGAGTTAAACCAAATTATGAACAACTATACAAGGACACATATGAATGCAATGTATGTGTGTGCCTAGGCCTTGCAAGAGGAAAGAGGTCTCCGATTACTTTTTTCTAAGCAAATTAGCTTAATTCCTCTTGAAGCCACCACTTTGCTTGAATGTTGTCCAATCTTCCTTGAAGCTTGATTATCCATAAATCCTAGACAACTAATCAATACAAAGCAAATGTAGTTTTGATATAGAATTATGCCAAACCAAAACTCAAGAACTAACACAGCAAGCAAATGCTACATGGTGTCTACCAGCCCAGTAGCATTTGCCAAGCAATGCGCGCAGGTAACTGTCATGCAGGCCTAGAAATTTCACGATGCTGAAGAAAAGATGGAGGCAATGGAGGAGGAACCCGGGATAAAGGTTCCAACTATAGAAGACATGGAAGAGGAATGGAAAGGGTGGGCCAGTGGCAGCCCTATAGATGATTTAGAAGAAATATCAATAAGGGAGGATGATCCCTCAAAGGTGATCAAGGGAGGAGCAGCACTGGAAGTAGGAGTTAAGGAGGGTCTGGTGAAACTCTTTCAGGCGTACAGTGACATCTTCTCCTGGAGCCATGAGGAGATGCCAGGAATTCCTATGACCTTGATAGCTTAGAGATTGGAAGTAGACCCCACCTTTAAACTAGTCAAACAGAAGCAGAGACATTTCAACTCCGAGAAGAATGCGGCGGTATAGGAAGAGGTTGACAAGCTTCTGAAGGCCAAGTTCATCAGGGAGTCTCGGTACCCTAAATGGATCGCCAACGTGGTCATGGTGACCAAAGCAAACGGGAAATGGTGCATGTGAGTTGATTACATAGACCTCAACCGTGCCTGCCCAAAGGACAGCTTCCCGCTACAAAAGATCGACCAGCTAGTAGATTCAATCGTAAGAAACAAGCTCTTAAGTTTCATGGGCATATTTTCGGGGTATAATTAGATCATGATGCACCCCGCCGATCAAGACAAGACTAGTTCCATCACCAGATAGAGCTTATATTGCTACTAGGTAATGCCCTTCGGTCTAACGAATGCATGTGCTACCTATCATCATCTAGTCAACCGGCTGTTCAAGGAGCAGATAAGGAAGACGATGGAGGTGTACATTGACGACATGATCACCAAGTCCCAGGTAGCCGAACAGCACTAGGATCACCTCCGCTAGACTTTCCAGGTAGTTAGAAAGAACCAAATGGGGTTGAACCCCACCAAGTTCTCCTTCGGGGTAACGGTCGGGAAATTCCTAGGATTTATGGTTCATGAGAGAGGAATAGAGGCCAATCCGGAAAAGATCTGACCCATCCTGGATCTTGAATCTCCTACCATGCTTAAGCAGGTTCAAGGCTTGACCGGGCGGATAACAGCTCTTAACCACTTCATATCGTGATCCACCGAAAAATGCATCCCCTTCTTCAAAGCCATCAAGTAGGGGAAGAATATGAAATGGAATCAAGACAGCGAGCTAGCCTTCCAATCTCTGAAGAAGTACCTAGCCAACCCCTACTACTGGTTAAACCGGTACCAGATGAAGAGCTTCAACTATACTAGGCTGTATTTGAGACAACTGTCAGCGGGGCCTTAGTCAAGGAATGTGAAGATGGGGTTCAGTGACCAGTCTACTTTGTAAGCAGCGCCCTGAATAGACAGGAGAAAAATTACACTCTCCTAGAGAAGCTATCTTTTGCACTGGTAACAAACTCTAGGGAGCTCCGCCCTTACTTCCAAGCCAATTCAATCGCGGTGGTTACCGATCAGCCGTTGTGTCAATTTCTACAGAGACCAGACGTATTAGGAAGACTGGTACTATGGGCCCTTGAGCTCACCCAGTATGATATCAAGTATATGTTGGAACCTAGGGTTACAGATTGCGTAGCGGAAGGTTTTAAATTTTTTTTAATGCAATCATTAAACTAACCCATTTGTACAGTAATAATCAAATACAATAATAAAGTGAAGGAATTTATTTTTCATACCTACATAGGAGGCTCCTTCATTTTGATACGAACTGCTCCTGATTTGAACCACGTGATCTTCCTCGCTATCTCCCGAAATTGGTAACAGTGTGTGGGCGCGTCACGATATTCAGGACCTGTATGGAGGAAGAAGAGAAGAACACATACACACAAACAAAAGCTAGAGCTGCAGCGCTAGTATGTGCTCACCTCACCCTATTATTTTTCTCTTTTTGGTTTGCTTTTCTGTTTGCTATGTTTTTGTCACGATGACAATTTTCTTCTCTCAAGCAATCAAATTGCTTTTTATTTTTTTCTTTTCTATGTTGTTTTTTTTTATGATTCGGTTATCACATTTTAATTAAATATATCTCATATATATCAAATAAAATCAAACCAAAATCTTATTTGATTTTTAAAAAACAAAGATATATCATATCTTATTTTTTTAATTAATTAAATATTTATTTTTGAATTCAAACATTTTAAATTCAAATTCAATATTTAATTTAATAAAATAAAATAATCATATTATCTTATTTTATTCAAAATCAAATATCAACTAACACCCTCCATTTAGTCATTAACTACATAATTAAATAATCTTATTATTTAATTTATTTAATCACCATTATTCATTAATTAAATAATCCAATTATTCAATTAACTCCCGAATAAATACGTTTCACTTTCGTAACACAATTAATTGGACAATCCAATTAATTAACCGTGACCCTTGTTACCTAAATCGATCGGGCTAGCAAGGGGACCTAATGGACCCACAGTATTTTGAGCTCCAATAATCCTTAGAAATTATTAATTAAACTCTTTAATTAATATTTCATGATTATTAACTTCGGTGTTATTCCACTAAAAACCCGAAGCTGCACTCTCTACACTGTAGACGTTTTTACACAAACCAATAACTCTCGGTGTCCATCGATATATCTATTACATATGGTATAATCCTCCACAAGTAGTTCATAATTAGAGCTGGGTCATAATGTCCGTTATACCCCTCTAATCATATCTTTCCATTAAGTACCATTGATTCTCTAATGAACAATAAATCCTACATTCCTTACGGAATTAGGAGAGCGCTCATATTGTTCAAGCCCTGAATCAACCCTCAAGGGAACTACCATCTACTTCTCACAAGAAGGAGTGGATTCCACTATTGTGTACAAACCTTCCCAGCCACAAGCCAAACCGCGATCCCGACATACGGAGTATATTGATCGGGAATGCAACTCCGACCTCACCTATGGTATATCAAAGACCACGATCTAACCTGAAGGAGTCGATAAGACACTCAGGATTAAGATCACCCACATATAGCCATC
Source organism: Dipteronia sinensis (assembly GCA_033220585.1). Classification (NCBI taxonomy): domain Eukaryota; kingdom Viridiplantae; phylum Streptophyta; class Magnoliopsida; order Sapindales; family Sapindaceae; genus Dipteronia; species Dipteronia sinensis. Next base: position 58,686,931 of record CM065636.1, on the reverse strand, counting down.
ATTAGTTGATATATATGAATCTCATCGTTAAACGGATCTTAGTGAGAGATTCATATAGATCATGGCCCAGTCCTATATGATCACATCATACAAGGTGCCTCCATTCTCATATCTACATATGAATGATCCAGGATAGGATCACCGTACAGTACGAAATGGACCGCAACTGTAGATTAACCACAAATAAAGTACCCAGCTTTATTTGCTATCTACGGACTCTTTAAATTGCTCGTTTTAAACTGAATCCATCTATATATGACACTCATATACTCAGTTCGAAATTACATCCGGCAATTTTGGATGTTAAGTGCACATGTTATATAAAGTATGACACAAAATGAATGAATATACTACTTCTTTTATTTATGTTCAAATTACATTTACATATTACAAGCTTTAGGGCAAAAACCCCAACAATCTCCCACTTGCACTAAAGCATGTGAGTCATGTCTCGTAACCCTAGACCTTCTAGGTAACCTTCAAACACTTTAGCCGGTAAGGTCTTCGTAAATGGATCAACATGATTGTCTTGTGAGGCTATCTTGGTGACGATCACATCTCCTCTCTGCACTATCTCTCTAATGAGATGATACTTTCTCTCTATATGCTTCCCTCTCTTGTGGCTTCTTGGTTCTTTAGAATTAGCCACAGCACCACTGTTATCACAATAAAGTGTGATGTGCTTATCCAGATCTGGAACAACTTCCAGATCACTCAAGAACTTACGGAGCCAAACAGCCTCTTTAGCAGCTTCACAAGCGGCTACATATTCGGCTTCCATGGTGGAGTCAGCAATGCAAGATTGCTTTATACTTCTCCACACAATGGCTCCCCCACCTAGGGTGAATACTGATCCAGACGTGGATTTTCTAGAATCCCTGTCTGACTGAAAATCAGAATCTGTGTATCCTAACGGGATCAAATCCTGTCCTGAATACACTAGCATATAGTTTCTCGTTCTCCGAAGATACTTGAGAATAGTCTTGACAGCAACCCAATGATCTAATCCTGGGTTGGACTGGTACCTACTGACTACTCCCACTGTATAGCAGATGTCCGGTCTCGTGCATAACATAGCATACATGAGACTACCTACTGCTGATGCATATGGCACACGTCTTATATCCTCAACTTCTTGAGGTGTCTTAGGACACTGTTCCTTAGACAAGTGAACCCCATGTCTAGAAGGTAAATTACCTTTCTTGGAGTTCTGCATCAAAAATCGCATAAGAATCTTGTCGATATATGATGCCTGAGACAATGCTATGAGTTTGTTCTTACGATCTCTTATAAGTTGGATCCCTAGAACATAACTCGCCTCTCCCAAATCTTTCATTTGGAATTGGCTAGCCAGCCAGCCCTTTACATTAGACAACACTCCTACATCATTCCCAATGAGTAGGATGTCATCTACGTATAGGACCAAGAAAACTACTTTCTTGTTAATGATGCGCTTGTAGACACAAGGCTCATCAACGTTTTGCTCGAAGCCATAGGTTTTGATTACATCATCAAACCTTATGTTCCAGGATCTAGATGCTTGCTTAAGTCCATAAATGGACCTTTGCAACTTGCAAACCTTTTGCTCTTGATCTGGAGACACAAATCCCTCTGGTTGCATCATGTATATGCTTTCATCAAGATTGCCATTCAAGAATGCAGTCTTGACGTCCATTTGCCAAATTTCATAATCTAAATAGGCAGCAATGGATAAGAGAATCCGAATAGACTTAAACATGGCTACTGGCGAGAAGGTCTCTTCATAATCGACCCCCTCTTTCTGGGTATAACCCTTGGCCACTAGCCTTGCCTTGAAGGTCTCTACCTTCCCGTCTACTCCTCTCTTCCTCTTGTAGATCCACTTAAATCCTATGGGTTTTACCCCATTCGGTAAGTCTACAAGTTCCCACACTGAGTTAGAGTACATAGACTCCATCTCGAGATTCATGGCTTTAAGCCATTCCTCTTTATCAGGATCTTCCATTGCATTCTTAAATGTCAATGGATCATCCACACTATCAGCAGAGACAAGATCTTGTCCCTCACTTACACCCAAATAGCGTTCAGGCTGTCTCACAACCCTCTCACTTCGTCTATGTGGTAGTGTATCCTGACTAGGAATTATCTGACTTTCAGATGTTAATGGATTAACAACTTTAGTTGACTGAGTACTGGTCTCACCAGGCTCCAACTCATTTAATACAATTTTAGAACGAGGTTTATGATCACTTATATAGTTATCCTCAAGAAACGTTGCATTTGTCGATACAAATACTTTGTTATCTTCAGGACTATAGAAGTATCCACCTCTGGTCTCCTTGGAGTATCCTACAAACAAGCATACCACAGACTTGGGATCTAGCTTTCCAGTTCTGTTCTTCAGCACGTGTGCTGGACACCCCCATACGTGGAAATGTCGCAAACTAGCTTTACGACCATTCCACAACTCTAGGGGAGTCTTAGGAACAGATTTGGATGGCACTACATTTAAAATGTATGTCGCTGTTTGTAACGCATATCCCAGAAGGAATTTGGTAATGATGAGAAACTAATCATAGATCTCACTATTTCCATCAGGGTTCTATTTCTCCTCTCCGCTACACCATTTTGCTGAGGTGTACCAGGAGCTGTGAGTTGGGAAACTATCCCATGCTCGACCATGAAGTCTTCAAACTCTTGGTCAAGGTACTCACCTCCACGATCTGATCGTAGTGACTTGATAGTCCTACCTAATTGATTCTCAACTTCAGCTCGGAATTCTTTGAACTTTTCAAATGTTTCCGACTTTCGTTGCATTAGGTAGACATATCCGTATCTTGAGTAGTCATCTATAAATGTGACATAATACTCATAGCCGCCCCTAGCTCTAACATTCATCGGTCCGCAGATGTCTGTATGTATGAGTTCTAGTGGCTCTATAGCTCTAAGCCCTTTTCCAGTAAAAGGTCTCTTAGTCATCTTACCTTCTAAACAGGATTCGCAGACAGGTAATGTGCCAACCTTTAACTCACTTAAAGGTCCACTTTTTACTAGTCTGTCTATCCGGTCAAGGTTGATATGACCAAGCCTTAGATGCCAAAGATACGTGTCATTATCTGGAGAAATCTTATGTCGTTTAGTTTTAGGTTTTTCAACCTTAAACATTTCGGTGTTAAGCAGTGTAGTATGTATTAACGGTCTTAACACATACAAATTGTTTTCATTAATTCCTGAACAAATATTCAGACCATTCTTTTCAATAATAACAAACTTATTATTAAAAGAAACAGAATACAATTGTTCTAACAACTTAGAAACGGAAATCAAATTCCGTGTAAATCCAGGAATATAAAAAACATTGTTCAATAATAAAAAACTATTATTATTACAAAATTGCAATCTTATTGCTCCCACTGCTTTGGCCGATACGACATCCCCCGACCCCACACGCATGGAGAAGGCTCCCTCCTCTAGCTGTGTCTAAGAATCAGTCCAATGCAAAGAAGAACAAACATGGTTAGTGGCCCCCGAATCAACAATCCAAGGTGAAGAATCATCTTCCACTAAACAAGATTCAAGAACAAGTAAATCATATTTACCTTTCTTCTTTTTCTTGGCTACCTCCTCCAGGTACTGAGGACAGTTCCTCTTCCAGTGCCCGACCTTGTTACAATGGAAACATTTTCCTTTGTCTTGGTCGGTGGAGGTGCCCTTCTTTTTGCTTTAGACCTTCTTGGGTTTGGGCTTACCCTTCGCCTTTCCAGCAGACCTCTTCCTCTTCTTATTATTGGAGGAAGATGGTTCGGCAACATTTGCCTCACCGGTCTTACTTTTGCTGTCCTTGGTCATGGACTCAAAAGTAGCGAGCTCATTGAGCAACTGTGTGAGACTAAACCTTAACTTGTTCATCCCGTAGTTGTTCTTAAACTGATCGAAACTCTTCGAAAGAGTCGTCAGTATGATGCTCACTTGACTGGGTTCATCAATGGCCCCGCCATTGACTTCTGCCGTGTTGAACTAGGACATCATGCTCAGGACATGTTCCCGAACTGATGTACCTTCCTTCATGCGAGCAAGCATAGCGAAACGAACAGCTTCGTGTCGCTTTTTCTCGGAGGGCTGCCCGAACATAGCTTGCAATGACTCCATAATTTCGAATGCTGTAGTCATTGCTTCGTGCTTTGTTACAAGTACGTCTGTCATAGAAGCTAACAGATATGTTCGGGCCTTCTCATTAGATGAGACCCATCGCTGGTATGCCTCACGAACAGTTCGTGTGGCATTGGCAGTAGGCACCGGAGGACATTCCTCCGTAAGCACAAACTTGAGGTCTTTTGTGACCAGTATTGCATTAATGTTAAGTTTCCATTTTGTGTAGTTATCACCAGTTAATTTATCGTTTGCAAGTATTTGTAATAGTGCAGATGACATGGCTGAAAAAACATAAATTAAAGATTCATTCAATCATACATTCTAAACATGTGCTAATGTTCGGCATAAAATTAAACATGATGCTTGAAAATGTTTAATGAACAAGAACAACCCTAAAAACAATGTTTCTATGCCACGACAATCCAACATACCACAAGCAAGTGCCGCCTTAGGGCCGGTCAAATTCTTGCATGTTGGATCGAGACCTTCTCAGTCAAAGGATATACCAGAATAACTCTTATGCCAATATCATTCAACCATCGTTTATTAGGTCAGGTTTTTAATTAACCAATTTAATTAAAACCTTGTGAGTGTAACCCATCATTTCAGATCTCAAGAGCTTAACTCGAGAATTGCCGCCTTAGGGTCGGTCAATCCCGAAATCCCCTCCGAAATCCTATCTGTTAGGAAGTCAACCTTGGTATTGATTCTTATGGAAACCCTCCTTAGGGAGGACGAAAACAAAGCCGTCACAAAGCCCCACTCGAATCTCACGGTGTTGAACTAATGATGGAGACCGCGGGATATAATGTCATATATCCCTCTCCCACTCACTATTTTATATTAAGGGTTTACTATTAATATTAATGCACCTAGATTAAACTAGATTAAACGGCTAATTTTAATCTAAGCGTCAAGTGCATTAATCACAAATTATTAGAATCCTATTCCAATAACTAATAAACTAAATTGATTTTTAACACTTAAAAAATTTAGTTCATTAGTGATAATTCAAATCTATGTAAACTTTTTGCTAAGACTAGAATTATTATTAAATGTGTATTTACCAAGTTTTAACTATTAAAACTAAACACATTATTAGGTCCAATTATTAGGAGCTTAATCAAATTAATCCTAATATATATTTTAAGGACCCTACTAATCTAAGTATTAAAACTCTTTAATAAAAAGATTAGTAATTAATGAGATTTACCAAGTTTTTTACTCCTCAAAAACTAATCCCATTAAATATAGCCAATTATGTGAATAACCCATTTTAATCAAATTAAAAAAAAATATCAACACATAATATAAATGGCTATAATGCATGTATGATATATCAACATATATATATATATATATATATATATATATATGTGTAGGCACAACTAATTTAAATGACATGTATATGCATGGCAATGCTTAATCATCAAATAATTAAAACATACATGAGTTGACCGAGTGTTGTGGATTATTTAACCTAAAAATTGGAATCTAATTACAAAAAATAGTCCCAAGGCATCCCTTGGTCTTCTTGTAATTTCCAAGACTTCCAATCTCTTTAGGTCATGTGCGCTGGTAGCATGCACTAGACATTGAGCGTTGGTAGGCGTCACTGGACGGCATGCGCGCACGTGGGAGGTTGCGCACTGTTGCGCGCTGGTGGGAAGTTGCGCGCTGGTAGTGGGGCGTTGATGGGCTGGGAGCGCTTGTAGCATGCGTTGAGCGCTCATGCATGCGCGCAGGTGGCGCGCGCTGGTAGGCTGCGTGGTGGTAGGCTCGCGCTGAGTCACGTTGAGCGCTGGTCATGCATCACTTCGGTAGGCATTACTCTGGTGTGCATGCGCGCAGGCATGTTGAACTACCAGGTGCAATTACAATATTTTTTTTAAATAATACAACAGTAAAATTAAAAAAATATATAAAAACACTATACAACCACGAAACACTCTAAATCCACAACACCATAAAAAATTACGATCAACCATGTTTTTTAAATTAAACAATTTAATTAAAACATATCATACACTCATCAAAAAAATATGTGCCTACACATTCATACATATCAGGAGTAATCGAATTCGATTATACTGTACAAAAAATTGGCTCTGATACCAATTGTTGGAACCTGGGGTTACAGATTGGGCAGCGGAAGGTTTTAAAATTTTTTTAATGCAATCATTAAACTAACCCATTTGTACAGTAATAATCAAATACAATAATAAAGTGAAGGAATTTATTTTTCATACCTACGTAGGAGGCTCTTTCACTTTGATACGAACTGCTCCTGATTTGAACCACGTGATCTTCCTCGCTATCTCCCGGAATTGGTAACAGCGTGTGGGCGCGTCACGATATTCAGGACCTATATGGAGGAAGAAGAGAAGAACACATACACACAAACAAAAGCTAGAGCTGCAGCGCTAGTATGTGCTCACCTCACCCTATTATTTTTCTCTTTTTGGTTTGCTTTTCTGTTTGCTGTGTTTTTGTCACGATGACAATTTTCTTCTCTCAAGCAATCAAATTGCTTTTTATTTTTTTCTTTTCTATGTTGTTTTTTTTTGTGATTCGGTTATCACATTTTAATTAAATATATCTCATATATATCAAATAAAATCAAACCAAAATCTTATTTGATTTAAAAAAAACAAAGATATCTCATATCTTATTTTTTTTAATTAATTAAATATTTATTTTTGAATTCAAACATTTTAAATTCAAATTCAAATATTTAATTTAATAAAATAAAATAATCATATTATCTTATTTTATTCAAAATCAAATATCAACTAACACCCTCCATTTAGTCATTAACTACATAATTAAATAATCTTATTATTTAATTTATTTAATCACCATTATTCATTAATTAAATAATCCCATTATTCAATTAACTCCCGAATAAATACGTGTCACTTTCGTAACACAATTAATTGGACAATCCAATTAATTAACCGTGACCCTTGTTACCTAAATCGATCGGGCTAGCAAGGGGACCTAATGGACCCACAGTATTTTGAGCTCCAATAATCCTTAGAAATTATTAATTAAACTCTTTAATTAATATTTCATGATTATTAACTTCGGTGTTATTCCACTAAAAACCCGAAGCTGCACTCTCTCAACTGTAGACGTTTTTACACAAACCAATAACTCTCGGTGTCCATCGATATAGCTATTACATATGGTATAATCCTCCACAAGTAGTTCATAATTAGAGCTGGGTCATAATGTCCGTTATACCCCTCTAATCATATCTTTCCATTAAGTACCATTGATTCTCTAATGAACAATAAATCCTACATTCCTTACGGAATTAGGAGAGCGCTCATATTGTTCAAGCCCTGAATCAACCCTTAAGGGAACTACCATCTACTTCTCACAAGAAGGAGTGGATTCCACTATTGTGTACAAACCTTCCCAGCCACAAGCCAAACCGCGATCCCAACATACGGAGTATATTGATCGGGAATGCAACTCCGACCTCACCCATGGTATATCAAAGACCACGATCTAACCTGAAGGAGTCGATAAGACACTCAGGATTAAGATCACCCACATATAGCCATCATTAGTTGATATATATGAATCTCATCGTTAAACGGATCTTAGTAAGAGATTCATATAGATCATGGCCCAGTCCTATATGATCACATCATACAAGGTGCCTCCATTCTCATATCTACATATGAATGATCCAGGATAGGATCACCGTACAGTACGAAATGGACCGCAACTGTAGATTAACCACAAATAAAGTACCCAGCTTTATTTGCTATCTACGGACTCTTTAAATTGCTCGTTTCAAACTGAATCCATCTATATATGACACTCATATACTCAGTTCGAAATTACATCCGGCAATTTTGGATGTTAAGTGCACATGTTATATAAAGTATGACACAAAATGAATGAATATACTACTTCTTTTATTTATGTTCAAATTACATTTACATATTACAAGCTTTAGGGCAAAAACCCCAACAGTATAAGGCCAGAACCACCATCATGGCCCAAGCTCTAGCAGATTTCGTGGATGAGTTCAATGCAATACCCGATCCCGATAACTCTTCGGGCTCAGACCTGACCCCCTAGAAAGAACAAGAACCTACGGACTGGCCCACAGATCAAGAAATCTGGACCATATATATATGTGGCATCCGGTTAAGCAGGGAGCGGGGCAAGAATAGTTCTGATCGATCCAGAGAAGGTCCAATGTTGTCATTGTTTCATATTCGAGTTCAGCATCACCAATAAGAAGCCGAGTATGAGGCTTTTCTAGCTGGAATAAGGGTGGCTGCAGAACTTAGTGGTAATTACCTCCACGTTAAGTATGATTCGCAACTGGTAGTCAACCAGATAACAGGTTTATATCAAGCTAAGGGAGACAACATGGCAGCATTTTTCGTAAAGGTCCAGAAACTTATGGCTTGATTCAAAGGATTCAAGATCGAACAAGTACCTTGGCAGTAGAATCATCGGGCCGATGTCCTTGCTAAGATACCTGCAAGCGGAGGACAGGCGCTGCCAAAAAGGGTACCGTTCCAAATAATTTAACAATCAAGAATAGCAAAAAGAAATGAGGTTAGCACTGTGGAGCGCCTCCCGTGCTGGATGGATTCAATAGTAGACTACCTCCAAGAAGAGAAGCTTCCTAAAAATCTTGATCAAGTTTGCAAACTCAAAAGGATCAAAGCTCGATATTGCTTTATAGAAGGGCACCTCTACCATAGGGGAAGATCCCTCCCCTTACTCAGATGTCTATATCCTGATGATGCGAGCTGGGCACTCAGAGAGGTGCATTCAAGGGAAAGTGGAAATCATACTGTGGGAGAAACTTTAGCTTACCAGGTACTTCGCATGGGATATTATTGGCCAACCTTGCACCACGATGCGAGGCAGGTCCTGCAGTTTTGTGAACCATACCAGAAGACAGCCAATCTGAATTACCTTCCACTAGAGTGGTTGTCCTCTATCAGCTCGTCATATCCATTTGCCTTTTGGGGAGTAGATTTAATTGGACCGCTCCCAACCACTCCTGGTTAGGCAAAACACGTTATAGTAGCCATCGACCATTTTACCAAGTGTGTAGAAGCAGAGCCCCTTTCCAAGATCACAGAAGCAAACACAATTTAGTTTATCAAAAAGAACGTGGTTTGCCAGTTCGGTACCTCGATGGTCATTATCACCGATCTGGGTAAGCAGTTAGACAGTGCTTGATTCCAGGATTTCTACAAGAACCTGGGAATCGAACTCCGCTTCACATCAGTGGCACATCCTAAGACCGATGGCCTAGTGGAGGCCATAAACAAGACCATCAAGAGACTTCTAAAGAAGAAGCTCCAATAAAAGAAGGGTAGATGGGTAGAGGATCTCCCTGATATGATGTGGGCCTACTGCACCATTGAAAGGAATGCTACCGGAGAAACCCCGTATTCGTTGGCCTTCGGGGTAGAGGCGGTCCTACCCATTAAGCATAAGCTGACCTCCTTTAGGGTTCAACATTTCGATCCAAAAGGAAATGAGGACAAGTTGAGGGCCAACCTGGACCAATTAGAAGAGAAGCAAGATAGAGTGGCCGAGAGGATAGCAGTCTACATGAGCCGGATTGCCCAGTACTTCAACAGGAAGGTTAGGAACTGAAGCTTCGAAGAAGGCGACTTGGTCCTTTAAAAAGTAACCTAGAACACAAGAAGAGGTCGGATGAGGTACCAGCGCCAAATTGGGAGGGTCTCTGCCTGGTTTGAATGGTAATCTTAGGTGGGGCCTACAAGTTGGAAGATATGGAGGGACGTCCTATCGACCACACCTGGATTGCAGATCACCTGAAGAGGTTCTACCCGTAAAGAAGGTGAGATCTCAAATAAAGACTGACTGGTACCGCTCTGGATAGGCACTACCATATGCTTGTACCTCACAAATATTTGTACTGCTATTTGATCTATCAATGAAGAAGAATCTCATTTTTCCTACATCTATGCTTGCCTGCATTTTATGGCCATCAACCAGGAAAGGCCATATGACATTCTTGCTATCCTGGCCGGGCACCCCCCCAAGAAGGGTCAGGTTCGTAATAGCATAGTTGCCTGTCAGACAAAGGTTGCGAAGTTGTGGCCTTGGTTACCCGTCACTTTCTCAAGACCAGGACAAGCCAAATGGCCCTCTTGCTGCCTTGGCCGGGTACCACCCCCCACTAGGAAGGCTCTGGATGGCATAGTGCCTACCAAGATCATTTTTGTCTATGTATCAGGAATCCTAGAACAGGAATAACAGGTACCCAGTTTCGCTTGTGGATTTTTCACCTATGTACCAGAATTCCTGATAATAGGGGCGTTAGGTACCCTGATAGTAATATCGACTAAGTACCGGGATACCATGTGCAAGGGAATATCCGGTATCAAGATCCATTTATTTATCTATGTATACAAGAATACCTTACACCTAGGTACTGAGATTCCAAAAGAATGAAGATCCTTAGTACCTAGATTCTTTTGGCTGAATTTTCGCCTAAATACTGGGATTCCCAGAAAAGGAACGCCTGGTACCTTGATTCTCCCGGATGGAATAATCAACGCTAATGATGTTCCTTAGAAAGATGCTCTGATATGCATTGACTAAGTACCTTGGTAACCGGGTATCAGACACCTATCTATTCTTGTTCTTATCAAGTTTTAAGTTCTCCTTGTGTTACCAGGTATTGGTTAAGTTAGGTTCACACTGGGGACTGCTTCTCAAATCTACGATACATCAAAAATAGGGATATACGGCAGAGTTCAACCAAGGAATCAGAAAGGAGGTCGGCCAAACATACACAATGATGAAAAGGAAAAGGAAATGCTTCTTTGATCAAGCTAGGGAGCCCATCCCCCAATCACGGGCTACAAAAAAAAAGAGGAAAGTGAAAATATTAATCAAGCTTGAGCTCGTGCAGCCTCATCTCCTGTTTGGCTCCTTCTACATCACCATCAGCCAATGGTTCAACCTCCCCTGTGAGAATAGCTCCCCCACTAAAAGCTCCGACTCCTAGATCAGCTATGGGCTCACTTACCACCTGCATAACCACCTCAGTGGTGACCTCTATTTCAGTTGGGTTAGAAGGGGTGTCCACCACCTCGGCTTCTCTAGCTTGGGCTACCACCTCCATCAAGGCTAGGTTAACTCGGGTGTCCCCCACTCCAACCAAGCAAGTCTGAACCTCCCCCTCATTGATGATTTCGGTCTGATCCAGTGCCTCCTTGACGGGACTAGGTGGAGGGGCAGGGACTGAAGCCCCCTCTTCAGATCGATCCTCTGCAATAACATTGGACTTTGAACCAAAATCCACCTCAGCACCGCCATGTTTGAGAAAGGAGATAGGCATTAAGTCCTCCAAATCTTCTTCTGTCCCAGCAGCCTAAAGGGGGCCAGCATCAGATTAAGCAGGCGTGATCATCTTCACAGCTTTCTTTCTTATCTCCTCCTTTTCCCATCCGTCGATGACACTTAAATCAAAAGGGGGAGGTAGAGCCTGATCCACCCGGTAGGCTGCGAAGAAGTAACCTTTCTCAAAGGAATCATCCACCTTGGCCTCCAGAGCAGCCACGCTGCCGCGTAGGTTCTGGTTCTCCACACCCTACTTTTTCTTTCTTCCCTTAGCTTGTTCCTCTCAAAGGCACGGCAGATGGACCTCAACGGCTCAGTGTCATAAGCATGTTGGATCCGCTCCATGTCTACCTTTGCCCCTGCCGCGGTCACCTTAGTTTCGTCCACAGATCTAGCCAAGAAATCCATATTTTCCACTGCCTTGGCCAGGTCCCCTTTTACCACCTCAAGCTCTGCCTTGGTAGTATTGGCTTGCTCCTGAAGGGCAACCACTTTTGGCTCATCGCAGCGTTGTACTTGAAAGCCTGCCAGATAAGGAAAATGAGGGTTAAAAAAAAAGCTCTCCAAATACCTTGCCTAAGCGTAGAGCCCGATAAAGTAGTGTACCTCAGCTAGGAGAAGAAACCCCCCTATAATCAGGATATTGGCTGGCACCGAGGCCTCCATCAGGGTAGGCAGTTGAAAATGAGACATGACCTCATCCTGATCGAGAAGATCCAACCGTAAAAGGGGGGGGGGGGGGGGGGGGGGGGGGGCTAGGCTTGATTCTGCATTTGGCCAGGGGAGCCTCTAATTCTCGCAAGCTTGGCTGCTATCTCGGCCTGGTTAGGTTGTGCTGCATAAGGGGAGTGATAAAGAGATCTTCTGGGTTCTGGGATTCGATTAATCATGGGTCTAGCCGACCCATCTGGAGTACTAACCCCTTCAGCCAAATCAAGATGAGATGGAAGCACGATGGGGGAGGTCTGTCAAGAGGGAGACCGATCCCCGGATTTGGAAGATGCAACCAGATCCGATAGAGGTACGGTGGAAACTGTCGAAAATAAGAGAAGAATTAGAACTTGCCAATCATTGCGATTTAAAAGGAGACAAGACGAAGGAGACCTACTTGCAGAAGCCTGAGATACCTGGATATAATGGTCCACCCTACTAGGCTCAAAGGGATCGGAGGTGGGATACTTCATATTTATGTATGATCGAGCGATGATGCCTCTCAAGATCCTCCTTGCTTTGGTAGAAATGTTACCTCTCTCCCACTCACTCCTACCACTAAAACGAGTGGGAACCTCAAACTCTGACCCTTCGATATGGACCGAACTACCTCAATCGCCTCCTACGACGACCCAATCGCTACGCCATGAGCCATCTTTCTTCTTGGTCCTGGAACCGTAAACTTTGAAGGAGCATTGGGCTTGATATAGAATTGGCCCTTTGGGCGAGGTGCCATGGCTGCAATATAGACTACGTATCGAAGCTCGTCTAACCCCAGTTCCCTGGAAACCTGGTCTATCTCACAATACCAAGAATCCCACAAGATTCCTCCAGAATCCTGGCATTAATTGAAAGGGGCAAGCTGAAGAGCGTGGAGCGCTCTGCGAAGAGTAGGATGGAGGGGGAGTCTGACCCCACGCTCAAAGGCGGAGGTATGAATCGGGAGCTAGTTTGAAGGAGGGGAGTACATGTCATACCCTTGATACGGTACGGTGATGGAAATGTTCGATGGGATCTTGTTATCCCTCCTCAAGCGCTCGATGGTGCAAGTAGAATCAGGAACACTCTGGAAATCACTAGGGAGATTAAGTACCCCTTTGATCACAGTCGCGGTGTCACCGTCCAGAACCCCACTTCCTTTCACATTGCCAACCACGATGACAGAATCGTCATCAGCTAAATCAACCGGAGACCCGGGGCGTTACTAAGGCCCACCCCAATAGCTACGTTTCGGTCCGATCAGCGAAGTTGTGTAGTAGAGACACATTCACCGTCATCATCTCTCTAACGGTGCCTTTTCCTCCTAAGAGAAATTTTTGAACTATTAGTAGAATCATCGTTATTGCACTCAAAAACCTTGTCCAGACTATCAGATGATGTAAGGACCTCAATTTTATGATTGGCTTATTTCATGACAAACCACACCACATTGGGGATGATTGTGCAATGGGTAGCTTAGGTACATGTTGGCAGGCTTCCAAGCATCCCATGACTTCAAGAGCAAAAGGTATACTCACTTGACTTTGTCTCTTGAAGAGTTTAGGTGCACACACACACTTCATGCATGCCTTGTTCATCTTGCATTTGTGTTCTTTATTGTTTATATGTGTGCATCCATTATACAACTCACACGAGCACGTCTTTGTCTGTCCTTACATGTGGTTGTTTTTGTTCTACGTTTTCCGTGTGTGATCGGAAATGTCCTCACTCGTACGATGGTGTGCTTGTGTTGTGTCTGCGCTTGCACATTGGTGTGCTTAAGTCTTAGCACGATTTCTGACCATAGAGAGGTTCCATTTGTCCTCTCTTGGATTAGTATTTGGTTACATGGTTTTATACCATGATTGTGGGATTTTTGTTATTGACCAATTCTGACCTTTGGTCACTCTTTTGACCATAAATCTTTCTACGTTTATCCAAATCTTATTTTGTTAATTGGAATAGAAATTAGACTTCCATACCTTTCTAACGGTATATTATTTGTAATATTTTATACCCATTTGGGTTGGTTTTGAAGTCTCCAAAGAGACCACTGAAACAGAGCATCTATGTTGTTATCCGGTTTTGACCTTTGGTCACTTAAATGACCATAACTCTTTCTACATACATCAAAACCTCATTCTGTAAATTGAAGTAGAATGTAGACTTCCATATATTTCCAATGGTATATCATACGAAAGGTTTCGATGTCGTTTGGTCATGTTTTGGGTCGCTTGTTTCTAGAGCTGAAGTGATGTTTAGTGTGTTAGGCGACATGAAAGGCCACTTGAGCATGTCGCCTCCAATGTCACCTCAGACATGTTTTTCTTCTCCAGAACATTAGGCGACATGTTAGGCAACTTCCATGTAGCCTCTTAGGAAGCTTCCATGTAGCCTCTATGGTCGCCTGACACCAAAATGGGGCATTTTGGTCTTTTCGAATCAGCCCGTTTTTCCCACTTTTAAAATACCCTCTTTCTCTTCTTCTTCCCCAACTCTCCTAAATTTACAGAAACCCTAGAGAGAGAAAGAGAGAGTCTTGAGAGAGAAAGCTTCCTTTAAGCTTCATTAACTCTCCAAACCCAAAACCATCTCATTCTTGCATCATTCCACATCATTTGAGCATGGGTCTTCATTGTTTCATGACTAGGTAAGCAAGAACTTTCTTGAATATCATTTATTGTTCTTCTTACTCTAGATTAGGTATTTATTGCTTGATTAAATACCTTGACTCACTTTATTGCATATATTTATGAGTCTAAATTGCATGATTGGGTTTGTTTGTGATAGCTTACATGATTAGGTTGATTTTCCCTAAATAGCTAACCCTAGAACATTCTTGTGATATTGGTTGATGATTAGGTTGATAGATTAATGTTTATTTATCTAGTCAAGCTTTATTGAATGTTCATGTGGATTTAATTGACAATTAGGTTGTTGGAAAATCTCTACACAACTAATTGAGTTTCTTATTGATAGTTAGAATTTGGGACCACATTTCCCTTCTAGCTAAGTCTTTATGTTTTGCATTTAGACATTGTTGTTTATGACCCATTGATTGCATTTCTTGATTGCACATTTATTGCCCTTGTTATTTATTGTGACAACTTGTGTTGGGTGGACTTGTTTGACAATTAGGTTGCTAGAATCCCTTTGCATCTAATTGAGTCCTTATGTATAGGCATGTAGGCATTATTTGATAACTAGGATGTTGTATTGCATTATCTACATCTAGTTAAGCATTGTATGTTTGGTCTAACATATTTTGTGTTGAGCATTCATTGATTGTTCACTTAGACCTTATACTCTTCTTGAGTCAAAGTCTTATGGCTTCGGGGTGAAGTTGCACAAGCATTAAAGTCTTGTAACCAAGGTGTGGTTGGCAAGCATTTGTCAAGTGCCACTATAAAAGGCCCGTGGGGTAGAGTAGGAGGTGCTCACGCCAAGAGTAATGTATCATAGGATATCACTAGGGATTGAACCAAGAGTGGTAAGTGGTAGTGTCCATAGCCTGAGGTTATCTAGAGTGAGAGTCCGAGTATCACTTGAGGGTGTAATCTTTTATTCATATAGTGGATTTATGTGATCGTCTATGGCTAGAAGGATAGCCCATGGTTTTTCCTTTGTTTAAGGGTTTCCACGTCAAAATCAAGTGGTCTTTATATTTCCGCACTTTACTTGATTTTGTATGTTTGTTTATGTTGGGTTAATTGTTATTAATATTGACTAATCGAAAAATTGGTAATAATTGATTAACAACCCATTCACCCCCCTCTAGGTTGTAGACACACGCTTAGAGCTGTATTTTCAATTGGTATCAGAGCTGGTTCCTAGACATACTTAGGTGATCCTTGCTCGTGATTGTGTGTCTTGCATTTGTGTGCATTTTTCTTGTTGCATTCATTTGCATTCATCTCATTCCCTAAACACTATAAGTGGCATTGAGATGATAGAGGGTGATTTTACCTCTAAAGTTGAAAGGAAGATATATGACTCTGATGAGGAGATGACTCTCATGGTTGATAGATTTAGGAGATTCATAAAATCTCATAAGAAGAAGTTGACCTTACTAAAGAAGAATGAAGCAAGTAAGGAAAAATCCTCAAGGATAGATGGTCAATGCCTTGAGTGTGGTGGAATTGGCCACAATGCCTCCAAGTGTGGTAACTTGAAGTTCAAGAAGGGAGGTTTAAATATGATTGCTACTTGGAGTGGTAGCGAAGTTGAAGTAGTTGAAGAAAGTTCCACAAGCTCGGCTGAGGGTGAGAACAACTACTTCGCATTTCCGGTTTCCTACCACGAAGAAACACAAGCCATCACTAAATGTATGTCACTTGAAGATTTCAAGATTGGTGACTTGGAGTTTGGAAACCGAAGTGGAGCAAACTTGAGAGAAGCAAGTGATGATGATATGAGTCACGAATCCACTAGTGGTAGATGCTTAGAACATGGGAGTTCATGCTCCGGGAACTCTTGTGAAAATGTGGTGGACAACCAAGAGTTCATTGACTACCTTCAAAAATGTTTGGAGGAGAAAAATGATGAAGTTCTAAGGTTGATGAAAGAAAATCTTCAACTAAGAACTAAAGTGACTCAGTTAGATGAAGAAGTGTCACTTGTTAAAGTGAATGAAGTGATGATGGAGAAGGAACTTGAAGAGGTAAGAGGTACACTTGCTAAGATGACTTCAAGTTCGGAAAATATTGACCATATGTTGAGTAATGGAAAGAAGCCAAATGACAAGAGAGGACTTGGCTTTGTAGATGATGAGCCCACGCCATCCTCGGACAAGACAACTTTTGTGAAGGAATGTTGATCGAGCCACGATAACACTAGATTTTGGGTCCCATTTCCTATGCTTATTGCTTAATTCTCGAGTAAAATCGAGTGTTTAATGGCTCGTGTAGGTATTTTACAAGTAATTCTTTGTATCAAGGGCATTTCTGAAGGAAGAGAAGGAAATTGGGACAGAAAGCACAAAATCAAGAAGTAGAGCCTTGAAGAATGAAGTGTCACTGTCGAAGTGTCGACTTGGAAGACCGCGACAAACCTCGCGACAGAAACTCTCGTGACCTAAGTGTCGCTGCTGTTGCAAGGAAGCTAAGGAGAAAGAAGTGTCGCTGTCGAAGTGTCGCTTGGTAGACCGCGACAAACCTCACGACAGCAACTCTCGCGACCTAAGTGTCGCTGTTGTTGTCACTCGAACTACACACGAAATGGAAGATCAAGCGTTGTCGCGGTGTTGTGTCGTCTTGGACGACCGCGACATTCATGCTCGCGACAGCATGCAGTCACGATTTCCTAGGTCGATTCATGGGCCCATTTGGCTCCCATATAAATTCTCAATGATAAATTCGTGAAAGGAGCTCTCACACACACAGAGAATTCCCAGCAACCATCACACCCTACTTTCCCTTACATTACCATCCATCTTGGAAGATTGAAGCAAGAAGAGGGGCCTACAAGTCAAGGAGCTTGGATGACACATCTTGGTTTCTTCCTTAACTCTTCTATGTTTTCTTTTCTTTTTGAGATGTGTAACTAATTTCTAAGTTAGGGGATTGATGTAATACATTAAAAAACTCTTGTAATCCAAAGGTCTAATCTTTTTAACTCAATTCATTGTTAGTCTCCTTTATTGCAATACTTGCTCTAATCTCTTTACTCATATTCACTTGTGACCGCAATGGATGTGTGTGTTAGAGGTAGTTTATCCATGGGATGAAGGACTAAGTATGGGTGACCATCCCATTTAGGCCTCACTATAAGCTTAATAATTGAGAGGATTGTCATATGCATGACCATGCTATGTTAATTTGGCTTAGAGTTTTAATTAAAAACTGGTTCTAACTACTGCTCATTACATGACTTTGTGTGAGTAGTGGGAAGGGTTAAGCACTTCATGGTTCAACAAACAAGCCCTAACAATTGGATTGAAGAACTTCATGAGACTTGAGGATTGCATTGAGTAGTTTAATTAGGTTACATTAATTCCCTAACATCATTCCATATTTATATCTCGTGTGTATTTAGAATTAGCAATTTACTTATCTTGCAATTTAGTTGGTTAATCATCTTCGATCAAAACAAGCATTATGCCATTTAATTTTCAAGCATTTAGATTAGGTTTCAACCATATTAGTTAGTCTCAATCAATTGAATCACCGATCCCAGTGAACGAACTTTTCTTTAAATTGAGTAGAGATAAAATATTGCATCAATTTTGGCGCCGCTGCCGGGGATCGACGTAGATTCTTTGATTGAATCTAATTAAGTTTGTTTAGGTAGTGTGTGTTGTCAATTATTTTGTTAGATTAGTTTTATTTTAGTTTTAGTTTCTTTTCACTTCTTTGGTATTTGTGTTTTTGGTGTTTCAGGGCCACAGGTGTATGCACGGTCGCCGTTCGCTTGGAAGAAATTTGCTTCAGGTTAACGACAACATCAACCGTGTAGGCTGGCTTGCTAGGAGATTTGAAAGGTTGGACATTTTTTGTTGATTTGGAGGGTACTTCTATTCCGGATATGGCTGAGCAAGAGGATCATATGAGTCCACCGGGATCACCAACACATGAGGTTGATGAAGGCATACTAGCTATGAGAGAATCCGGGCAACCGATGATTGAGAGTCAACCATCGCCTATAGTGTTGAATGCGGCTGCTAGGAGTTATGAGTTGAAGGGACTCCATGTGGCCATGCTTCCATCTTTCAATGGCCTCCCAAATGAAGATTGTTTACAATTCATGAAGGATTACTAATCTATCTTGGAAGTCTTTCCGCTAGGCAGACTTACGGAGGAGTAGTTGAGAATGAGGTGCTTTAGGTATTGCATGAAGGATAGAGCCAAGGTGTGGTTCATTTCGTTGAAGCCGGGTTCCTTGAGATCATGGGATGAATTGTGCCAAGTTTTCTTCGGTAGATTTTTCCCGGCCGCGAAGACAAAAGAGACTCGGATCCAAATTGCAAGTTTCGCCGAGGAAGATAATGAACCGTTTCATGAAGCATGGGGTCGATATAGGATGCTTTTGGAACAATGTCCGCCTCATTTGATATCCGAAGAGTACAAGGTCCGTACCTTTTATGATGGCTTGACGAAATTCACACAAGCCGTGGTAGATAATGCATGTGGAGGTGCACTCATAAAAAAATCGACTCGTGAGAGAGTCGAGATGTATGAGACTTTGGCTCTCAACTTCTAACATAGAAGCTCAACTCGAGAAGAGGAGGAAAGCATGTTGTTAGTCAAGATACGGACATGGCTATTCAAATGGCGAGACTAACAAAGCAAGTGGAAGAAATGGCAAGGAATATGGGTCAACAACAAGGAAGGGCAAACGTGGTGTATGAAGGTGACCATCAAGGTAGATAATTGGTACCATTTGAGACAGAGGAGGTCCAAGCCTTGAACTACCAAAGAGGAAGAAATGATCCATACTCCAACTCCTACAATCCGGGGTGGCGAAATCATCCCAACTTTTCTTGGTATAACCCAAACAACGCATTGAATGGACAACCCAACACTCAAGGAACAATCCAAGGAGGATTTAATAGGGGGAATTACCAAGGCCACGGATCAAGTGGTCAACAGTGGAACAATTCCGGAAACAGGGAGATGACTTCATATCAGCCTAAGAAACCTTCTTTGGAAGATCCAGTGACTACCCTTGCTCAGATTTCGCAGCAGATAGATCAGAATTTGAACAACTTCATACAAGTAAGTGGGCAGAGGTTTACCAACCTAGAGGCATCTATAAAGAAGTTGGAGACACAGTTGGGACAGGTAGCTGACGCTATTCACAAGAACGAGCCGGGTAGATTCCCTAGCCATTCAGAACAAGCAAGGGCATTGACAATTTTAAGAAGTGGTCGGGTTCTAGACACCTGAGATGAGAGTGAGCCCAAGAGAAAGAAGGCTAAGAATTCGGAAGAAGAGAGTGGGGAAAAACTAGAGTAGAAAATGAAGAGGTAATGGTTGAGAAAATTCCAGAAAAGACATCCCTTTTACATAAGTCACCCAACCCATACATCCCACCAGTTCCGTTTCCAGGAAGGTTGAAGAAGGACAAAATGAACAAGTCTTTCAAGGAGATTTTTAATGTGCTTTCCAAGGTGTATGTGAACCTACCCTTACTAGAGATGATTGAGAAGATGCCGGCGTATGCTAAATTTTTCAAGAGCCTTCACACCAACCGGCAAAAGTTTGGGCCGAATCACCAAGAATATATAGCAGGAAGTGCTAGTGCAGTTCTTCAAAAGGAGCTTCCACCTAAGCTTAAGGATCCGGGCGGTTTTTATATCAACATCACAGTTGGAGGTACCAAGCTTGAGAAGGCCATGTTAGACTTAGGAGCTAGCATAAATTTGATGCCATCCACCATTTACAAGCAGCTTGGATTGAATGAGCTTAAGCCAACATCAATGTCACTATTGTTAGCAGATGGCTCGGTAAGGTACCCGAAAGGAATTGTGGAAGATGTGTTGGTGCAGGTTGACAAGCTCATCATCCCAGCCGATTTTGTGGTCCTAGATATGGATGATGTGAATGGTGAGACAAACATGAGACCTATCCTTTTAGGTAGATCATTCATGAAGACTGCAAAAACAATCATTGACATACATGAAGGAAAACTTTCCATGACAGTCTTGGACGACACAGTAGAATTTAAGGTTTTTAGCTCAGATGCGCAAGACTCTAACTTAGTTGATTGTTTAGCAGTAGACATGTTTCAGTCAAAGGACGACTCAAAGAATGCAAATGAGTATCTAGATGAGATCTTGGCGCTTTTTGAAGAAAAAGGTGAGGAAGGTGGTCAAGTTGGAAATACATGTGACAAATCAACATTCTCGGACATTGATGAGCTTGTGAGGAAAAATACCGACTTGATGAATAAAATGGAAGTCCTTGAGAAGGAAAGGGACGAGGCAATCAAGAAGGCGGGTGAGCTTGCAAAACTAGAAGAAGAGCAAGATGAAGATTTTGCTCGGAGGATAAGAAAAATGCAATGGCAAATGGAGCTGAAAGATAAGACTATAGATGCCATCAAGGAAGAATCAAGCAGAAAAGAGATTGCTCTAAGAGTAGCAAGGGTCAAGGAATGTGACCGCCTAGTGGAGCTTGAAAAAGCCGAATGCACTATTAAGGTCTTGACCGAGGAACAAGGTATAAAGGAAGGAACTTTAAGGTGTAACACCATCGAGAGAGATGCAAGCCACCCAAAAGAAAGATTGAAGAAGATTGGAGGTAGTTCATCTTATTTTCCTTACAAATGTCATTTTTGCCATACTAGGGGTCATAAAAAGGCCCAATGTGTTGAGTTCATTGCAATGTGCAAAAAGAAACAAAGCATGCCTAAAGTGAAGCCAAGGAAAATTCAAAAAGTGTGGGTCCGGAAGGACAAACTTGACCAAGTAAGAAACACTATCGTTATTGGGAAGAAAACTCTTGATAGTGAAGAATTTCCAAAACTTCTTAACTCAATTCATTGTTAGTCTCCTTTATTGCAATACTTGCTCTAATCTTTTTACTCATATTCACTTGTGACTGCAATGGATGTGTGTGTTAGAGGTAATTTATCCATGGGATTGAGGACTAAGTGCGGGTGACCATCCCATTTAGGCCTCACTATAAGCTTAATAATTGAGAGGATTGTCATATGCATGACCATGCTATGTTAATTTGGCTTAGAGTTTTAATTAAAAACTGGTTCTAACTACTGCTCATTACATGACTTTGTGTGAGTAGTGGGAAGAGTTAAGCACTTCAAGGTTCAACAAACAAGCCCTAACAATTGGATTGAAGAACTTCATGAGACTTGAGGATTGCATTGAGTAGTTTAATTAGGTTACATTAATTCCCTAACGTCATTCCATATTTATATCTCGTGTGTATTTAGAATTAGCAATTTACTTATCTTGCAATTTAGTTGGTTAATCATCTTCGATCAAAACAAGCATTATGCCATTAAATTTTTAAGCATTTAGATTAGGTTTCAACCATATTAATTAGTCTCAATCAATTGAATCGCCGATCTCAGTGAACGAACTTTTCTTTGAATTGAGTAGAGATAAAATACTGCATCAAATGTATTCCTATGTTGTCTCCTCCATCTCAACATTTGATGAATACCTCAATTGATGACTTATTGATGATGGACAAGATTCATGTGTCCAAGTATGAGAAGGAGATTGAAGATTTCCACCAATGGATGAAGGCCATGAAAGAAGAGCTTGCCAACAAAGAAAACTCCTTAAAGATTGTTAAGGAAAGAGAGAATAAGTGCCTTGAAAAATTAAAGAAGGCCAAGGTTAAACAACCTCAAGCTCAAGGCAAGGGCAAAGCTTCATGAAAGCAATCTTCCACTCAATGAAAGTCCACACAAGCCTTGACAACTCAACCAAAGCCTAGGCAATCCAAGAAGAAAGGACAAGTCCTTGAGAAGTCAATTACCTCTTCCAACAAGCCAATTATGAAGAAAGGAGGTGATCATAAGAAACATGACCAACCAAACAGGCAAATTCAACCGGCTCAACCACCTCAACAAGCTCAACCACAAAGGCATCACCAATCGGCTCAAAATCCAAGGACAAGCCAACCGGTGCATCATCAAAGACAACCTCAACAACATGGCGATGCCTCGATGAGATCTCAATGTAATGGTATAAACTCTTCTTTTATACCTACTTGTCATTATCGTGGTATGATTGGTCACTTAAGACCAAATTGCTTTAAATATATTGAGAGGTGTAGATTAAAGAGCATGAAAGAAAAACGGTTGAAAAATATAGCAAGTTTGCATAAACCTAGGGAACCTAGAAACATGTCTATGACCATTAAAAATGTTAAAGTGGAACCTAGGTGGGTTAGAAAGAATGAACCCGCTTGCCTTAGTGCCCATGTGACACCCGTAGATGCAACTAGGTCCATCGGATTTGGTAAGTCTATAGGGCTCATGCCTCCCATTGACTTGGTTGGATTTGACCTCATTTGGGGAGCTCAAGCAAAGAGAGTGAACTTGCATGATTTGTCATATGCAAAAAGTTGATTAATTTTATGCTCTTTTTATAATTGCTTGAGATGATTGGTTGTACATATGCTTATATGTTCTTTTCTTAATAAGTGTGCAACCTTGCTTTGTTTGCAATCCATGTCATATTTTAGTTCAACTATGCATTTTTGGACTAGGAGATTTTGAATGGGAAAGTACATTTGAATGACCCATAATTTAACTCCATGACATGAGAACTTTTAATGACATGCTTAAAATGATATGCATGAAATGTTTTTGATTGCTTTAGTGCAAAATATGTGTGAAAGAAAATGAAAAGACTAAACCCAATGAGGATCTAGTATCCATGCAATAAATAAGGATGTCTCATCCAAATTTAGTCTTCTCTCTCTCTTTATTAGTTGAACAAGGCTACTAGCATACGAGTATCTTACCCGGAAAAATCAAAAAGGGTGTAAAAATCGCTCATGTCTTGTTTCGCTTATAAAGTTTGATATAGTTGCTCTTTAAATTGAAATTCATTTTTGAAACACTATATCTTGTTTGCTTATGACAAAAGGGTACAAATTGGTTTGAATTCTTTTGGAAACCCTTTTGATGTTTGCTTTGCCAAATACCATTGCTTGAACTTGAATGCTATATGTCTTGCATGCAAAGCAACAATTCCACACATTTTTTTTATTGTAAATAAAACTCCTTGAATCTCTCTCAATTATTTAAGTTGCATAAAGTTTGTGTATATGATTATGCAATGTAATTGTGCGAATAGCTCTCTTTGCTAAAGCAACCCGATAGAGGGAGCTCCTTTCTCTATCTCATGACAAAAAGGGGGAGAATTCTTGAGAGATATAGAGGGAGCATTTTTTATTTTGTAGGGTAGATATCATGAGAGAGAGTAACCTTTTAGGGGGAGCATTGCACATGCATTACTTTGTATTGCTTTATTTGTTATTGAGTGCAATGCTTGTTTTTATTTGTTCACCTCACTTGCACTTGTTCTTGGAAAGTGCCTTTTGCTTTTGTGTGTAGGTACATTGATGATTCTACAAGGAGATAAAAGATATTGAAGATTTAGATTCGAGGAATCTCTTTTGTAATGTAGAAGTGATCATGGACAATAGCTTTATTTTATTTTGTGAGGAATGTTTGTAAGTGGTTGTTTTGTCATGAAATAGCCAAAGGGGGAGATTGTAAGGACCTCGATTTTATGATTGGCTTATTTCATGACAAACCACACCACATTGGGGATGATTGTGGAATGGGTAGCTTAGGTCCATGTTGGCAAGCTTCCAAGCATCTCCATGACTTCAAGAGCAAAAGGTATACTCACTTGACTTTGTCTCTTGAAGAGTTTAGGTGCACACACACACTTCATGCATGCCTTGTTCATCTTGCATTTGTGTTCTTTATTGTTTATATATGTGCATCCATTATACAACTCACACGAGCACGTCTTTGTTTGTCCTTACGTGTGGTTTTTGTTCTACGCTTTCCGTGTGTGTTCGGAAACGTCCTCACTAGCACGATGATGTGCTTGTGTTGTGTCTGTGCATGCATGTTGGTGTGCTTAAGTCTTAGCGCGATTTGTGACCATAGAGAGGTTCCATTTGTCCTCTCTTGGATTAGTATTTGGTTACATGGTTTTATACCATGATTGTGGGAATTTTGTTATTGACCAATTCTGACCTTTGGTCACTCTTTTGAACATAACTATTTCTACGTTAATTTAAATCTTATTTTGTTAATTGGAGTAGAAATTATACTTCCATATCTTTCTAACGGTATATTATTCGTAATATTTTATGACCGTTTGGGTTGGTTTTGAAGTCTCCAAAGAGACCACTGAAACAGAGCATCTATGTTGTTATCCGGTTTTGACCTTTGGTCACTTAATGACCATAACTCTTTCTACAGACATCAAAACCTCATTCTGTAAATTGGAGTAGAAATTACACTTCCATATCTTTCCAACGGTATATTATACAAAAGGTTTCGATGTCGTTTGGTCTTGTTTTGGGTCGCTTGTTTCTGGAGCTGGAGTGCTGTCCAGTGTGTTAGGCGACATGCAAGGCCACTTGAGCATGTCGCCTCCAATGTCGCCTTAGACATGTTTTTCTTTTCCAGAACGTTAGGCGATATGTTAAGCGACTTCCATGTAGCCGCTTAGGTGACTTCCATGTAGCCTCTCATGTCGCCTGACACCAAAATGGGGCATTTTGGTCTTTTCGAATCACCCCGTTTTTCTCACCTTTAAAAACCCCTCTTTCTCTTCTTCTTCCCCAACTCTCCTAAATGTACAGAAACCTCAGAGAGAGAAAGAGAGAGTTTTGAGAGAGAAAGCTTCCTTTAAGCTTCATTAACTCTCCAAACCCAAAACCATCTCATTCTTGCATCATTCCACATCATTTGAGCATGGGTCTTCATTGTTTCATGACTAGGTAAGCTAGAACCTCCTTGAATATCATTTATTGTTCTTCTTACTCTAGATTAGGTATTTATTGCTTGATTAAATACCTTGACTCACTTTATTGCATATATTTATGAGTCTAAATTGCATGATTGGGTTTGTTTGTGATAGCTTACATGATTAGGTTGATTTTCCCTAAATAGCTAACCCTAGAACATTCTTGTGATATTGGTTGATGATTAGGTTGATAGATTAATGTTTATTTATCTAGTCAAGCTTTATTGAATGTTCATGTGGATTTAATTGACAATTAGGTTGTTGGAAAATCTCTACACAACTAATTGAGTTTCTTATTGATAGTTAGAATTTGGGACCACATTGCCCTTCTAGCTAAGTCTTTATGTTTTGCAATTAGACATTGTTGTTTATGCCTCATTGATTGCATTTCTTGATTGCACATTTATTGCCCTTGTTATTTATTGTGATAACTTGTGTTGGGTGGACTTGTTTGACAATTAGGTTGCTAGAATCCTTTTGCATCTAATTGAGTCCTTATGTATGGGCATGTAGGCATTATTTCATAACTAGGATGTTGTATTGCATTATCTACATCTAGTTAAGCATTGTATGTTTGGTCTAACATATTTTGTGTTGAGCATTCATTGATTGTTCACTTAGACCTTATACTCTTCTTGAGTCAAATTCTTGTGGCTTCGGAGTGAAGTTAAACAAGCATTGAAGTCTTGCAACCAAGGTGTGGTTGGCAAGCATTGGTCAAGTGCCACTATAAAAGGCCCGTGGGGTAGAGTAGGAGGTGCTCATGCCAAGAGTAGTGTATCAGGGGATATCACTAGGGATTGAACCAAGAGTGGTGAGTGGTAGTGTCCATAGCCTGAGGTTATCTAGAGTGAGAGTCCGAGAATCACTTGAGGGTGTAATCTTTTATTCATATAGTGGATTTCTGTGATCGTCTGTGGCTAGAAGGATAGCACATGGTTTTTCCTATGTTGAAGGGTTTCCACGTCAAAATCAAGTGTTCTTTATATTTCCGCACTTTACTTGATTTTGTATGTTTGTTTATGTTAGGTTAATTGTTATTTATATTGACTAATCGAAAAATTGGTAATAATCAATTAACAACCCATTCACCTCTAGGTTGTAGACACACGCTTAGAGCTGTATTTTCAATTGGTATCAGAGCGGGTTCCTAGACATACTTAGGTGATCCTTTCTCGTGATTGTGTGTCTTGCATTTGTGTGCATTTTGCTTGTTGCATTCATTTGCATTCATCTCATTCCCTAAACACTATAAGTGGCATTGAGATGATAGAGGGTGATTTGACCTCTAAAGTTGAAAGGAAGATATATGACTCCGATGAGGAGATGACTCTCATGGTTGAGAGATTTAGGAGATTCACAAAATCTCACAAGAAGAAGTTGACCTTACTAAAGAAGAATGAAACAAGTAAGGAAAAATCCTCAAGGATAGATGGTCAATGCCTTGAGTGTGGTGGAATTGGCCACAATGCCTCCAAGTGTGGTAACTTGAAGTTCAAGAAGGGAGGTTTAAATATGATCGCTACTTGGAGTGGTAGCGAAGTTGAAGTAGTTGAAGAAAGTTTCACAAGCTCGGTTGAGGGTGAGAACAACTACTTCGCATTTCCGGTTTCCTACCATGAAGAAACACAAGCCATCACTAAATGTATGTCACTTGAAGATTTCAAAATTGGTGACTTGGAGTTTGGAAACCGAAGTGGAGCAAACTTGAGAGAAGTAAGTGATGATGATATGAGTCACGAATCCACTAGTGGTAGATGCTTCGAACATGGGAGTTCATGCTCTGGGAACTCTTGTGAAAATGTTGTGGACAACCAAGAGTTCATTGACTACCTTCAAAAATGTTTGGAGGAGAAAAATGATGAATTTCTAAGGTTGATGAAAGAAAATCTTCAACTAAGAACTAAAGTGACTCAGTTAGATGAGGAAATGTCACTTATTAAAGTGAATGAAGTGATGATGGAGAAGGAACTTAAAGAGGTAAGAGATACACTTGCTAAGGTGACTTGAAGTTCGGAAAAGATTGACCATATGTTGGGTATTGGAAAGAAGCCAAATGACAAGAGAGGACTTGGCTTTGTAGATGATGAGCCCACGCCATCCTCGGACAAGACAACTTTTGTGAAGGAATTTATTCCTATGTTGTCTCCTCCATCTCAACATTTGATGAATACCTCCATTGATGACTCATTGATGATGGACAAGATTTATGTGTCCAAGTATGAGAAGGAGATTGAAGATTTCCACCAATGGATGAAGGCCATGAAAGAAGAGCTTGCCAACAAAGAAAACTCCTTAAAGATTGTTAAGGAAAGAGAGAATAAGTGCCTTGAAAAATTAAAGAAGGCCAAGGTTAAACAACCTCAAGCTCAAGGCAAGGGCAAAGCTTCATGCAAGCAATATTCCACTCAAGGAAAGTCCACACAAGCCTTGACAACTCAACCAAAGCCTAGGCAATCCAAGAAGAAAGGACAAGTCCTTGAGAAGTCAATCACCTCTTCCAACAAGCCAATTATGAAGAAAGGAGGTGATCATAAGAAACATGACCAACCAAATAGGCAAATTCAACCGGCTCAACCACCTCAACAAGCTCAACCATAAAGGGATCACCAATCTGCTCAAATTCCAAGAACAAGCCAACCGGTGCATCATCAAAGACAACCTCATCAACATGGCGATGCCTCAATGAGATCTCAATGTAATGGTATAAACTCTTCTTTTATACCTACTTGTCATTATTGTGGTGTATGATTGGTCACTTAAGACCAAATTGCTTTAAATATATTGAGAGGTGTAGATTAAAGAGCATGAAAGAAAAACGGTTGAAAAATATGGCAAGTTTTCATAAACCTAGGAAACCTAGAAACATGTCTATGACCATTAAAAATGTTAAAGTGGAACCTAGGTGGGTTAGAAAGAATGAACCCGCTTGCCTTAGTGCCCATGTGACACCCGT
This sequence comes from Dipteronia sinensis, assembly GCA_033220585.1. Lineage (NCBI taxonomy): Eukaryota > Viridiplantae > Streptophyta > Magnoliopsida > Sapindales > Sapindaceae > Dipteronia > Dipteronia sinensis. Next base: position 58,658,321 of record CM065636.1, on the reverse strand, counting down.
AGATGCAACTAGGTCCATCGGATTTGGTAAGTCTATAGGGGCTCATGCCTCCCATTGACTTGGTTGGATTTGACCTCATTTGGGGAGCTCAAGCAAAGAGAGTGAACTTGCATGATTTGTCATATGCAAAAAGTTGATTAATTTTATGCTCTTTTTATAATTGCTTGAGATGATTGGTTGTACATATGCTTATATGTTCTTTTCTTAATAAGTGTGCAACCTTGCTTTGTTTGCAATCCATGTCATATTTTAGTTCAACTATGCATTTTTTGACTAGGAGATTTTGAATGGGAAAGTACATTTGAATGACCCATAATTTAACTCCATGACATGAGAACTTTTAATGACATGCTTAAAATGATATGCATGAAGTGTTTTTGATTGCTTTAGTGCAAAATATGTGTGAAAGCAAATGAGAAGACTAAACCCAATGAGGATCTAGTATCCATGCAATAAATAAGGGTGTCTCATCCAAATTTAGTCTTCTCTCTCTCTTTATTAGTTGAACAAGGCTACTATCATACGAGTATCTTACCCGGAAAAATCAAAAAGGGTGCAAAAGTCGCTCATGTCTTGTTTTGCTTATAAAGTTTGATATAGTTGCTCTTTAAATTGAAATTCATTTTTGAAACACTATATCTTGTTTGCTTATGACAAAAGGGTACAAATTGGTTTGAATTCTTTTGGAAACCCTTTTGATGTTTGCTTTGCCAAATACCATTGCTTGAACTTGAATGCTATATGTCTTGCATGCAAAGCAACAATTCCACACATTTTTTTTATTGTAAATAAAACTCCTTGAATCTCTCTCAATTATTTAAGTTGCATAAAGTTTGTGTATATGATTATGCAATGTAATTATGCGAATAGCTCTCTTTGCTAAAGCAACCCGATAGGGGGAGCTCCTTTGCCTATCTCATGACAAAAAAGGGGAGAAGTCTTGAGAGATATAGATGGAGCATTTTTTATTTTGTAGGGAGATATCATGAGAGAGAGTAACCTTTTAGGGGGAGCATTGCACATGCATTACTTTGTATTGCTTTATTTGTTATTGAGTGCAATGCTTGTTTTTATTTGTTCACCTCACTTGCACTTGTTCTTGGAAAGTGCCTCTTGCTTTTGTTTGTAGGTACATTGATGATTCTACAAGGAGATAAAAGATATTGAAGATTTAGATTCGAGGAATCTCTTTTGTAATGTAGAAGTGATCATGGACAATAGCTTTATTTTGTTTTGTGAGGAATGTTTGTAAGTGGTTGTTTTGTCATGAAATAGCCTAAGGGGGAGATTGTAAGGACCTCGATTTTATGATTGGCTTATTTCATGACAAACCACACCACATTAGGGATGATTGTGTAATGGGTAGCTTAGGTCCATGTTGGCAAGCTTCCAAGCATCTCCATGACTTCAAGAGCAAAAGGTATACTCACTTGACTTTGTCTCTTGAAGAGTTTAGGTGCACACACACACTTCATGCATGCCTTGTTCATCTTGCATTTGTGTTCTTTATTATTTATATGTGTGCATCCATTATACAACTCACACGAGCACGTCTTTGTTTGTCCTTACGTGTGGTTGTTTTTGTTCTATGTTTTCCGTGTGTGTTCGGAAACATCCTCACTCGCACGATGATGTGCTTGTATTGTGTCTGTGCTTGCATATTGGTGTGCTTAAGTCTTAGCGCGATTTGTGACCATAGAGAGGTTCCATTTGTCCTCTCTTGGATTAGTATTTGGTTACATGGTTTTATACCATGATTGTGGGAATTTTGTTATTGACCAATTCTGCCCTTTGGTCACTCTTTTGACCATAAATATTTCTACGTTTATCCAAATCCTGATTTGTTAATTGGATTAGATATTAGACTTCCATACCTTTCTAACGGTATATTATTCGTAATATTTTATGACCGTTTGGGTTGGTTTTGAAGTCTCCAAAGAGACCACTGAAACAGAGCATCTATGTTGTTATCCGGTTTTGACCTTTGGTCACTTAATGACCATAACTCTTTCTACAGACATCAAAACCTCATTCTGTAAATTGGAGTAGAAATTAGACTTCCATATCATTCCAACGATATATCATACAAAAGGTTTCGATGTCGTTTGTTCATGTTTTGGGTCGCTTGTTTCTGGAGCTGGAGTGCTGTACAGTGTGTTAGGCGACATGCAAGGCCACTTGAGCATGTCGCCTCCAATGTCGCCTCAGACATGTTTTTCTTCTCCAGACCGTTAGGCGACATGGTAAGCGACTTCCGTGTAGCCTCTTAGGCGACTTCCATGTAGCCTCTCATGTCCCCTGACACCAAAACAGGGCATTTTGGTCTTTTCGAATCACCCCGTTTTTCCCACCTTTAAAAACCCCTCTTTCTTTTCTTCTTCCGCAACTCTCCTAAATTTACAGGAACCCTAGAGAGAGAAAGAGAGAGTCTTGAGAGAGAGAAATCTTCCTTTAAGCTTCATTAACTCTCCAAACCCAAAACCATCTCATTCTTGCATCATTCCACATCATTTGAGCAAGGGTCTTCATTGTTTCTTGACTAGGTAAGCAAGAATGTCCTTGAATATCATTTATTGTTCTTCTTACTCTAGATTAGGTATTTATTGCTTGATTAAATACCTTGACTCACTTTATTACATATATTTATGAGTCTAAATTGCATGATTGGGTTTGTTTGTGATAGCTTACATGATTAGGTTGATTTTCCCTAAATAGCTAACCCTAGAACATTCTTGTGATATTGGTTGATGATTAGGTTGATAGATTAATGTTTATTTATCTAGTCAAGCTTTATTGAATGTTCATGTGGATTTAATTGACAATTAGGTTGTTGGAAAATCTCTACACAACTAATAGAGTTTATTATTGATAGTTAGAATTTGGGACCACATTGCCCTTCTAGCTAAGTCTTTATGTTTTGAATTTAGACATTGTTGTTTATGCCTCATTGATTGCATTTCTTGATTGCACATTTATTGCCCTTGTTATTTATTGTGACAACTTGTGTTGGGTGGATTTGTTTGACAATTAGGTTGCTAGAATCCCTTTGCATCTAATTGAGTCCTTATGTATGGGCATGTAGGCATTATTTGATAACTAGGATGTTGTATTGCATTATCTACATCTAGTTAAGCATTGTATGTTTGGTCTAACATATTTTGTGTTGAGCATTCATTGATTGTTCACTTAGACCTTATACTCTTCTTGAGTCAAAGTCTTGTGGCTTCGGGGTGAAGTTACACAAGCATTGAAGTCTTGCAACCAAGGTGTGGTTGGCAAGCATTGGTCAAGTGCCACTATAAAAGGCCCGTGGGGTAGAGTAGGAGGTGCTCACGCCAAGAGTAGTGTATCAGGGGATATCACTAGGGATTGAACCAAGAGTGGTGAGTGGTAGTGTCCATAGCCTGAGGTTATCTAGAGTGAGAGTCCGAGTATCACTTGAGGGTGTAATCTTTTATTCATATAGTGGATTTCTGTGATCGTCTATGGCTAGAAGGATAGCCCGTGGTTTTTCCCTTGTTGAAGGGTTTCCACGTCAAAATCAAGTGTTCTTTATATTTCCGCACTTTACTTGATTTTGTATGTTTGTTTTGATGGGTTAATTGTTATTAATATTGACTAATCGAAAAATTGGTAATAATCGATTAAAAACCCATTCACCCCTCCTCTAGGTTGTAGACACACGCTTAGAGCTGTATTTTCAGGTGATATAGTTGCAGAGATGGGAGAGTGAAGGTTGAAGAAAGAAAGCTAGGGTTAGCAGATCGATGCCAGAACTTCCCCTTTCTTTGAAATCGAGAAACAATGTGAAGGACAAGTGACCAGGACGAGATACTTATAGCAGGAGGAGACGGTTACCAGTAACGGGTAAGGTAATTAATTAGCAGGATAATCGGAGACATGGGAGAAACGATTTCTACAAACGCGCGCCTCCAAATCTTTCCCTTTTTGAATTCGGCCTATCTTAGCCACACACTTGGAGGGAACGTTAATAGAAGCGTGCAAAAGGAAGATTTCATTCCAGAAAACGGTTACGGAAAATTTTCCAACCCTCGCAAATCTTGACTCCAACCCCAACCTGGTACCGGTGTTAAAGTCAGAGGGGACTTCTGTTAACAACCTTTTTTGGGTAGGGGTCCAAAGGAGAATTTTCCACCGAGTCACTACCGAGTAGGATCTTTAAGAGAACCATTCCCAGCTCCCAAGTACCCGGAAGCATCGGTACCGTGATCTGGTAAGGATTGATATCTAGCAGGGCCAAAACCGCGATTGCTTTTTCTACCTGTCTACCTAGATGAAGCACTAGAACTACGACCCAGAAAGAACATGTACAACGTTGTGTCATTACTCGTAATACCAATTGAAGGCAGTACCGTGATACCACGTACCCAGTAACTCACATATACCCGATACCTCCTACCTGGCACCTAGGTACTACGACATATACCCGGTACCTAAGTACCTTGGCGTCAGCCCAGAATCCAACCAAGATAAGCATCCTACCCACCAAGCGAGAAGAATGTCGACATAAAGATACTAGCATTCTAGAACAAGCGCCACACCACCCAGAGAAGACCTGTACATCAGTGTACCGCGTCATCGAGAGACAGAATAGAGCAAACGCCACGACAACAAGAGCCGACTAGTACACTAATGTATCGCGCCATCAAGATACAAAGTCAGATTTTTCCTCCATCAACGTAAGATGGAAGAGTTGACTTCTTCGCCATTAAAAGCGCCATAAATGAGATCAAATGGTCAACCGAATCAGAGTTTAAATGCTATGGTAATTGGAGGGATCTAATCTCACGCCTTTAACCTTACTCAACGTCTTTCAATGCCTAAAAAAAAACTCCAAATAATCCTTAATAAAAGGACCAAATTTTTAGGAATAAAGGGGTCCATAAATACAGCCATGAAGGACGTAAAGAGGGGGACGTTTTTCTTTAGTTTCTGAAAACAGTGAGAGGTCTGGGACCACCTTTGAAAGAATTCGAGCCACTTATCGACAAAACCGAGATCGTCTTTGCCATTATGTGTAATAAGAGATAGGAGAGTGATGGTCTTATGTTGTAATCAAAACCTTACTCTTTGTTATAGAACAAACCCGCGATTAATAAATAATATCATCCTTATTTTATCCTCGTACATCTTTTTTTTTTTTGCACTATGCCTCACTACAAAATTATCCCTCATTCTCAAGCAAGAAATCTCGGTACCAAAGGTACCTAGCCCGCTACCACTTATCGGTAGTGGTTAAGGGTGTTAATCCGAATTCTACTCCTTCAGTGAATTTTCGGTTAACAATTTCAATTAAAGTTTGATTACTCAAACAAATTCAATTTAACAACAAGAATCAAGAGTAGGAATGCCTACTTAATTCAAGAAATAATTAGACACAATTAAGCCCAATGAATGGAACTATATTAATCAAATCAAAGTACAGTGGAAAACCCACATATTCACATTCAATTACATAACCCCCACTATGGGTTTAGCTACTCATGCTAAATACAAAATAAAATCTAAGAGATGAGAGATAGAGAAGACCCATGTAGAGAAACTCCTCATTTCTTGAAGTTTGATTATGTTAACACATTTTATTGGCAAGGGTCCAAAGGAGAATTTTCCACTAAGTTACTACCTGGTAGAAACCAGTCCCAGGTACCCAGCGGGATCAATATCGCGGCCTTGGAGGAATCAATACCTGGTAGAACATCGACTACCTGTCTACCTAGATAAGGCATCAAGGATGCAAACCAGGAAGAGCAGGTACCACGCTATGCATATATTATGGCACCTGGTGAAGCCGGTACCGCAATGCCACGTACCCAGTACCTCACATGTACCCGGTACCTCCTACCTGACACCCAGATACCTCGATATATGCCCGATAACCTGGGGTACCTCGACATCAACCTAGAATCCACCTTAAACCGGTATCTTGCCCGTCAAGCCAGAAGAATGTCGCCGTGAAGTTACCAGCATGCTAGAACAAGCGTCATGCTAGCAAGAAGGGACTGATACAGTAGTATACCACACCATCTAGATGCGAAGAAGAACAAGCGCCACGCCAGTAAAGTCAGACCAGTGCGATAGCGTATCTCTCCGCCAGGGTATAGAACCAATGTACCTCTCCGAGCAACGCAAGCAGGGAAAGTTGACTCCTTTGCAATTTAAAGTGCCATAAATTAGACCAGTCGGTCAACCAAATCAAAATCTGAATATGACAGTGATTAACGGGATCAAATCCCATGCCTTTAGCCTCACTCGACGTCTTTCAACCCCTAAAAAAGGACTCCAAATAATCCTCATTAAGACAACCAGATTCTGAGGAATATTTAGGGTCTATATATAAGGCCATGAATGACAAAAAAGGAAGGAATTTTAGGGACTTCAGGAGAGAGATTTTTATTCCAGAAAAATGACTCTTGAATTCTCTGAAGCCAGTGAGAGTCTTGAGACAATCATTGGGAGGATATATAGCCACTTATCGACATAACCGAGTTCTCCACCACCACCATGTGTAAAAAGAGAGAAAATAGGGAGTGATAGTATAATATTATTATCAGCCTTCTTGTAAACTAATGCCGTGGTCAATAAAACAATGCTATATTTAGTATTTATTTATACACTTATCTCTCCACAGGATTTTCCTCGTTCTAAGTTCAATCTCCTACTACCTTGAGAGGAAAATCCTGGTACCGAAGGTACCTACCCCGCTGCCACCTACTTGTAGCGGTTGAGGGTGCTAACCAAAATCTGATCCCTGAGTAGATTTTCTAGTGAACACTTTTTGGCGCCGTCTATTGGAAGTTTCCACACCCTTAAAAGAAAGCCTGAACATCTCATTTTCTTATAGTAATATAAGTATAAGACTCCGGTCTTCTCAAGATTAGCCCAATCTGTCGGGGCATCAATCCATCGCTTCAACCCGAAAGGGTCAGAAGCAAAAGAAGGGGGGAAAGAGTCATCAACCCATTCCAGATCCCATAGCTACCACGCGAGCTACCCCTCAGATACCTGCCGCTCCGGTAGCCAACCAGCCCAGCCTGGACAAACAAGTCGTAGCCTTCAAAGAGAGTATCAGCCTCCGAATGGTTGTGGAAGGTAACATCACCCAGCCTGCGATACCAGATACCAAGGGGAAACACCGGTCGGATAGGTACCAGGATACCCAACTTTGACAGGTTGGGACTGCCACCCCCGATACCGGTCTATGACAGGCTCAGGCCCATGCCTCTGATACCACCGGTCCATGACAGGCTCGGGCCCATGCCTCCGATTCCAAGACAGCACGCTGGTTATCGGCCCCAACAGGTCAAATCTGTTATCGACCTCCCACCTAGGGAGCACCTCTACCCGGTCCAACCGGTAACAGCTCCTAGACAACCTCAACCGCGAGTGGCCAGGCGGCAGCCTCGATTGGCGGTAGAAGATAGTATTAGAAATAGAAGGAGCGCCAGAGAAAATCCTCCCCCGGAGGAGAACTAGGATGAAGCCTCAAAGGCATCAGAGGGATCTGATGATGGAGACTCTGAGGTAGAATCTGGGAATGATGGTAACAAGTGCCTCCGGGACCAAGTAGCTAGAATGGACAAAGAACTCTAGGAGTTAAGAAAGGGCAAGCACTGAGAGAACTGGAAGGATCCATTGGGAGATATGAACGCCCCCTTTTCTAGAAAAATCAAGGAGGCAGAGCTACCTCCAAAATTCAAGATGCCAACCGACAAATACTCAGGGATAGAGCATCCCTTAAGTCACCTAGAGAGCTTTGTTTAATAGATTGAGGTCCAAAATGCTACCAGGGCCGCCATGTGCAGAATGTTCCCCTTCTACGCTAACTGACTACACCAAGACGTGGTTCAGGAAGCTACCAGTAGGAAGTGTCGACTCATTCACCAAGTTGACTACCGATTTGTGCACTCAATTCCAGTGCATCAAACCTCGCCCCAAGGATCTCATTCATCTTCAATACGTGATCCAGGAGCAGGGTGAATCGCTCAGAGCCTACTTGGAGAGGTTCAACAAGGAGGTAATCCAGATGGGAGTCTTCACGGAGAAGGAGACCTTAGCCAATTTTAGAAGGAACTTGTGGGTTGGCAGATTATTCAGATCCTTCTCCAAGCATCCACCAGAGACATACCAGGATGCCTATAATGGAGCCCTTGAACAAGTAGAGATAGATGGAGCATGACGACATAAGATCTGCCAAGCGCTAAAAGAATGAGGCGCCCAAGCCCGCTCCAGTACAGAAGGGCCCAAACAGACCTCCCAATAGATCTACATACCGGCCGCTACCTTACCAACCTCAGCGGACCGGTACCCAGCTAGGTGGACTCCTCCTAGAGCCACACCTCCACCTAGGGAAGTTGCACGGACAGACAGGGAGGAAGAGGGCTACACACATTACACCCCCCTCTTAATGCATCTCATGAGACGAACTACCTCATCATCTGTGACAAAGGGCTGCTCAGGAGGCCTGGTCCCATGAAGTCACTAGCTGATTAGCGGAGTCGCTACAAGTACTGCGACTTCCACAAGGATGTGGGACATAATACCTTAGAGTGCTATAGTTTGCGCAACCAGATTGAGGCACTGGTAAGGGGAGGTTGCGTGGTTGAATTCCTCCAGCAGGTGAGAGATAGCATCCAGACTATGAATGAGGTGCAAGCAGACATTAGAGCAACAGAAGAAAGAAAGAAAACAAAAGGGAAGAATCGGATGGAGCAGATTCACATAGTCCACACCATCAGTAGAGGTCTCACCCTAGTAGGAACCTCCAACAATTCCAGAAAGAACCACGCTAGGAAGGTGCCCGGGCTAGATGCGGGCCAAGACGTCCTCAAGATCACTAGGGAATCACCGAGATCTCATTCTTCAACACAGATTGTCTTCACTGAAGAGGATGTGTACAATACTATACAGCCATAGCCAATTGCTTGGTCCATCATGTCCTGAACGATATAGGTAGTAGTGTTGAAATCCTTTTCAAGGGTGCTTTGGAGCAATTCAATTTGAAAACCCCTATTACAATAGCTGCACCACCTCGCTATACGGATTCACCAGGGACTTATTGATGCTCGCGGGATTCATGATCCTACCCATGTTAGTAGGAACAACGCCACTCCGGTAGAACCTCATGACAGACTTTATCGTGAGACATTCCATCTGCCTACAACATCATCCTTGGTAGGCCTTTCCTATCAGCCATCAAGGGCGTCATGTCCATCTACCACAAAGTCCTAAAATTCCCAGTAGGGGACAAGGTAGGCGAGGTATGGGGAGATCAACATACAATGCGCAAATGTTATGTTATGTCTACCAACCCAGCTGCACTTACCAAGCAATGTGTGTAGGTAATTCTCGCGAAGAACCAGATATTACAAGATAAGATGGAGGCAATAGAACAAGAACCCGTGGTAGGGATTCCAGACATAGGGGACGAAGATAAAGAAGATAGGAGGTGGGTCAGTGGCCACCCTACAGGTGATTTAGAAGAAGTAACGATCAGGAAGGAGGACCCTTCCAAGATGATCAAGATATGGGAGACATTGGAGGTAGGAGTGAAATAGGGACTATTGAAACTACTCTGGGAGTATAGCGACATCTTCCCAAGGAGCCATGAAGAGATGCGAGGGATTCCTGCCACCTTCGCAGCCCATAGATGGGCTATTTACCCAACAATTAAGCCAGTCAAACAGAGAGAAGGCATTTCAACCCAGAATGGAATGTCGCGGTGCAAGAGGAGGTAGACAAGTTGCTTAAAGCCAAATTCATCATGGAAACCCGGTACCCTGAATGGATCGCCAACGTAGTCATGGTGACTAAAGCAAATGGGAAGTGGTGTATGTACATCGATTACACAGATCTTAATTGTGCCTGCCCGAAGGACAAATTCCCTCTACCAAAGAATGATCAGTTGGCAGATTCAACAGCGGGTAACAAGCTCCTAAGCTTCATGGATGCATTCTTAGGGTACAATCAGATCATGATGCACCCCGCTGACCAAGATAAGACCAATTTTATCACCTGGCAGGGCCTATATTGCTGCAAGGTAATGCCTTTCGGAATTAAGAATGCGGGTGCCACCTACCAGCGCCTGGTCAATCACTTGTTTAAGGAGCATATAGGAAAGTTAATGGAGGTGTACATCAACGACATGATTACCAAGTCCCAGGTAGCCTAGCAGCACTAGGACCACCTCTACCAGACCTTCCAGATAGTCAGGGAAAATCAGATGTGGCAGAACCCCACCAAGTGTGCTTTCGGGGTAGCGGCCAAAATATTCCTCGGATATATGGTTCATGAAAGGGGAATAGAAGCCGACCCGGAGAAGATCCAAGCAATCCTGGACCTCGAATATCCTACCTCGCTCAAGCAAGTACAAGGCCTGACCAGACGAATAACAGCCCTGAACCGCTTCATATCTTGATCAACTGACAGGTGCATTACCTTTTTCAAAGCCATCAAGTAGGTAGGGTCAAAACAACAAGCTAGCTTTCTAGTCATTGAAGAAATACCTAGCTAGCCCTCCACTACTAGTTAATTAAACCAGTACCAGGAGAAAAGCTACAATTATACCTGGGCGTATCTGAGACAGCTGTAAGCGGTGCCTTGGTCAAAGAATATGGAGATGAAGTTCAGCAAACTGTCTACTATGTAAGTCGTGCCCTGACCAAATCGAAGAAGAATTACACTCTCCTAGAAAAGCTTGCTTTTGCACTTGTAACCACCACCAGGAAGCTCTGCCCTTACTTCCAAGCCCATTCAGTCGCGGTGGTCACCAATCAACCTCTGTGTCAATTTCTCTAGAGACCAGACGTTTCAAGGAGGCTGGTACTTTGGGCCATCGAGCTCACTCAATATGACATCAGATACAAGGCCCGAACCACCATCAAGGCCCAAGCTCTGGCAGATTTCATGGCCGAGTTCAGCGTGATACCTAACCCCGATACCACCTTAAACCCAATTCTTACCCCACAGGAGGAGCGAGAACCTGTAAACTGGCCTACCGATCGAGAGACCTGGGTCTTATATACAGATTGGGCATCTAGTCAAGCAGGAAGTGAGGGAGGAATTGTTCTAACTGATCCAGAAAAAGTGGAATGCTGCCATTGCTTCAGATTCGAGTTCAGCACCATAAACAACAAAGCAGAGTATGAGGCTTTGCTAGCAGAAATGAGAGTCGCTGCAGAACTCATAGCTAATTACTTCCTTGTCAAATGTGATTCACTGCCGGTCGTCAACCATATAACATGTGCGTACCATGCCAAAAGAGATAACATGACAGCCTACCTCGAAAAGGTCCAGCAGCTTTAGGCCCGGTTCAAGAGGTTTGAGATCGAGCAGGTACTCAGGCAACAAAACCACAGGGCATATGTCCTCGCTAAGATAGCTGCAAGCGAAGGACAGGCATTGCCAAGAGGGGTGCCACTCCTGATAATCTCCCAATCAAGCATAGCAGTAGGAAAGAAGGTTAACCCTCTGGGCTTCTCCTATGCTGGATGGATCCAATAATTAATTACCTCCAAGAAGGAAGGCTTCCTAAGGATCCCGATTAAGCTTGCAAGCTCAAAAGAATCTTAGTCTGGTACTGTATAGTAAGAGAGCATCTATACCACTAGGGAAGGTCCTTCCCCTTACTCAGATGTCTACACCCCTAATGACGCTAGCTGGGTGCTCAGGGAGGTGCATGCTGGGACTGCAGAAATCATACTGTAGGGGAAGCGCTAGCTTACCAGGTACTTCGTATGGGATATTACTGGCCAACTTTGCACCATGATGCAATGCAATTTGTGCAATCTTGTGAACCATGCCAGAAGGTAGCCAACCTAAATCACATTCTACTAGAACGACTGTCCTCTATCAGCTCGCCATACCCGTTGCCTTCTGGGGAGTAGACTTAACTGGACCGCTCCCAACCGTGCCTGGTCAGTAGAAGCACGCAATAGTAGCCATCGACTACTTTACTAGGTGGGTGGAAGCGGAGCCCCTCTACAAGATCAGGGAGGTAAAAATAACTAAATTCATCAAGAAGAATGTATTCTACCGGTTCGGCACCCCGATGGTCATTATCATAGATCTGGGTAAACAATTTGATAATGCTAGGTTTCAGGAGTTCTGTAAAAACTTAGGAATCGAGCTTCGTTTCGCATCAGTAGAATATCCCCAAACTAACGGCATGGTAAAGGCCACGAACAAGACCATCAAGAGACTTCTGAAGAGAAAGCTCCAGTAAAAGAAGGGTAGATGGGCAGAAGAGCTCCCGGATGTGTTATGGGCCTATCGCACCACCAAAAGAACTGCGACTAGGGAAACCCTTTACTCATTGGCTTTCGGGGTGGAAATTGTCCTCCCAATCGAACATAAACTTACCATCTTTAGGGTCTAACATTTTGAACCAAGGGGCAACGAAGATAGGTTAAAGGCTAACCTAGACCTCCTTAAGGAAAGGCAGGACAGGGCCGTAGAGAGAGTCGCAGTCTATCAGAACCGAATTGCCCGATACTTTAACAGAAAAGTCAGGAACTGAAGCTTCAAGGAAGGGGACCTGGTCCTCAGGAAAGTAACCCAGAACACCATGAATAGATCAGATAGGGTACTAGCCCCGAATATGGAAGGTCCTTACCTGGTTAGGATGGTAATCCTAGGCGGGGCCTATAAAATGGAAGATATAGAGGGTCGTCCTGTCGACCACACCTGGAATGCGGATCACCTGAAGAAGTTCTACCCATAGAGGAACATGAATTTCGAGTAAGCATCTACCAGTATATGTTTGTACCTCAAAAAATGATTGTATCGCCTTTTTTAATCTATCAATAAAGAAGATACTCTTTTTTTCTCCATCTACATTTGCATTATATCGCAAGTATTCACCTTGAGGAATTCGCCATGATCGCCACAAGACCAGGAAAGGCCATACAGCATTCATGTTGCCCTAGCCGGGCACCAGCCCCCGCTAGAAATGATCTGGTACGTAAGAGCATAGTTACCTAACAGATAAAACCTTGGTCGGGCACCACCCCCAGCCAAGAAGGGTCTGGTTTGTAAGAGCATAGTTGCATGCCGCTTCCTCAAGACCAGGACAAGCCAAATGGCCCTTCTGCTGCCTTGGTCGGGCACCACCCCCCGCTAGGAAGGATCTAGATGGCATAATTGCCAACCAGGATCATTTTCGCCCAAGTACCTAGGTTCCTTGAAACAGAAAGGCTAGATACCACTATTCACTAGAATTTTCACCTATGTACTAGGATTCCTGATAATAGGAAGGCTAGATGCCGCGTTTCGCCAGTATTACCACCTAGGTACCAAGATTCATAAAACAGGAACCATAGATACCTGGATTCACCTGCAGATCGTTCACCTATGCATCAGGGGGTCATGATACAGGGACATTAAGTACTCGATCGTGATACCTGAATACCATGTACAGTGAAATGTCTACACCTTAGTACCAAGATCCCAGAAGAATGAGGTTCCCTAGTTCCTAGATTCTCTTCGACTAAAGTTTCACCTATGTACCAGGATTTCATGAATATTATTGAAATTTCTAGGTTGAGTACTAGAGGATCCTCGTATCGGTTACGAGTCCTGCTACACATCCTGATCTTGCCAAATTTTAAAGATTCTCCTGTTACTAGATATCAGTTAAGTCAGATTTATGCTGGGGACTGTTTCTCAGATTTATGCTACATCAAAATTAGAAGCAAGCAACAAAACTCAACCAAGGGGGTCATAATGAAGGTTAGCTAGACATGTACAGAAAAAAGAAAAAGGAAATCTTCATTGATCGAATCAGGGAGCCCATCCCCCAATCACGGGCTACAAAAATGGCAATAAAAATAAAATGAAACGAGAGACACAATGATAAATGGTTGAGCTGGATCATGCATCCATCTGATTTTTGTTGGCCACCTTATCTGCAGTTCTTGCTGAATCACCATCTTCGGGACCAACCGAGACCTCACTCGCTACCTACACGACCACTTCGGCTGAGACTTCCATGTGAGATGGATCGGCCTGAGACTCCTTTACTGCCACCAGGTCAGATAGTTCCCTTACCTCATTTGCTGAAGCTGCCTGGTATTCCACTTCCCCGGTAGAATGGGGGATAGTTATGTCAGACTCCCCATCCATCGACACAGGTTGGTCCTTTACTTCTCTTATGGATCTGGATGGAAAAGTAGGCGGATCGAGAGCTCCACCTTCAACCTGGACAGTTACGACCTCATAAGTCTTCAAATTGGGATGTACCCCAACATGGCATGGTAAAGGAAGGGAGATAGGTCTCTAGTCTTCATCATCCATCTCTTAATTCGCCCCAGCAACCCGAGAAGGACCAGCCTCATCAGACGGAGCAACCTTTTTCAACTTTACAACTTAAGCCATGATCTCCTCCCTGTTCCACCTATCAATGATGCCCATATCAAATGGAGGAGGGAGAGTCAGGGCTACCTGGTAGCCTGCGAAGAAATAACCATCCCCAAAGGAGGTATCCATATATGCCTCCAGGCTAGCCACGCTAGCGCGCAGAGTTTGAACCTCCTTCTCCAGCTCTACTGCCTTCTTCTTCATGGCATCCTTTTCGGTCTTACGGCGTAAATATCTGAGCTACTCCATGTCTAAATCATGCTCCACTTGGTCCATATTTACCCTCACCTCATCAGCTACCTTCTCAGCCTCCTCCAAGGACTGATACAGAATTACCACGCCCTGGGTAGCTTTGGCTAGCTCCTCATTGGCTTTCTCTAGCTCAACATTAGCTTCCTTAACCTGTTTCCAGAGGGAGTTAACCTGCTGGCTCTACTGATTATGCATGTGATAATTCATTTATGTTGGTAGTTTCTGCAGTGCCTCCAACGATTTTGGAGGAGGGACTTTACCTCACCGATTGCGATTCTCCACCGCTCTCCCCTATTAGGCTTCCAACTGGCTCTAACCTTGATGGAGGGGTTGGTACTTTTACTGGATCTAGCAGGATTTCAATCAAGGTGCCTAAGGTTTCAACTCCTCTTGTAGCTTCATCGCTGGATGCTTTTACAGCCCGAGTGGGCAGGGCCCAAGGAGCTCCTATACAGGTGCAAAACATGCCACCCATCGCCCCAGTTACCACCACTGCTGCTACTGCTGCAGATCAACCAGCTTCCTCTACCTCTCAGGCTGTGGCAATTGATCGATCTACCCGGGTCGAGAGAGGTTCTGATCATGCTGCTGCTAGTCGGGTGGTATCTCATGATAGACCGCAATCGAGGTCGAGAGATAACAGCCACGATGAAGTCTTGGCCAAGTGTGTAGCTTCCTGCCTAGGTGAGGGTTTGGAGGCCATGACTTCTATGCCTATTGACTACCTAGTCTCCAAAGGATCCTTTCTTCTAGCTGAGAGGTAAGCTATCTCGTTTAGTCTTGTATCTCAATTTCATAACTGGCAATATTTCTTTTTTTGAAAAGTAAAGCATGATATAGAAAAGGCGCCAAGCCAGGAAAACAAAAGCGAGAACTCCTTAGAAACAAGGAAAACTCCAGGAGTAAAAGACATCAAAAAAGCACCCTACAGAACAGGGGACAGCACCCACAATTACCCCAGATCAGACCCATCGATCCAAACAGAAAACAAGAAGACTGGACAGACACCCAACAACACGCTACACATGCACCAACGCTGCCTAGCTACACAACCTACCACACCACCAAGAACTCTGCCTGCCAACCACCCCGCAGAAGCATAAAACAAAATAGAGGATCTCAGGCGAAGATAACACCACCTTCAGACGATGCTCCAAGACTCCCTATCATCACCTCCTCCTGATCCTCTCTTAGCCAGCGAATCGGCTACAGAGTTCGAGTCCCTTGATTTGAAAATAATGTGAGCTCCATCCATTTTTAATAAGTTACTCCTAACGTCACTCATAGAAAGCATATGATCACTATTGCCACAACCTCCCCCATTGACCCATGAAACGACCTCCCCTGAGTCACTAATGAAAGTAACGTCTTTCTTGCAGATATCCGATTTTGTTATACACAACTCTATAGCTTTCGCTATTGCCATTATTTCTGCTGTTAAAGCATCTCGAATGCCCACATTGGCTAGAAAAGGCAAAGAATTCGACCCTCGTGATTTCTGAGAACACCTCCAATGCCCGCCTAGCCCGTGGTACCTCTGGAAGATCCTTCTACATTGAAATAAAGAGAGCCAAAGGGTGGAGGGATCCACCCCTGAGGTGTCAGAACCTTCGATCTCCATCCCTCAACACAAAACTCTTTAATGTTCGTAGTCAGAAGAGTGACTGAGTCCTCAAACCCTCTACCAAAGTTTTTGAACCACCATGCCACCTTAAACCTCACTATATCCGTAGCCTAGCTCAAGCAAGCATCGCCATTTTTGAAGACCTTTGTATTCCTGGACTCCCAAATCGTCCACACAACCGCAAAAAATAACAAACTCCAGACTCTATCAAACTTTTTCTTTGGGCACAACCCTCTCCACCCCTTCCACCAATCAAGAATTGAAAACGATTGACAGCACCACACCTCCCACCAAATCATACACCTCTGCCAAAGATTCCAGGCCCAATTACACCTAAGAAACAAATGATCAATAGTTTCCACTTCTAGGAGACAGAGGGGACACTGGAGATTCGTACCAACATCAACCCCACGATTGTATAGCACATTTCTGACCAGAACCCTCCCTTAATTAGCTGCCACACAAAAATTTCGATTTTTGGGGGACAAAAGCCTCTCCAGATGTTCTTGAAATGTCTGGAAGGATCTGATTGATCTTCACTGAGACGTCTCCAAAAAGACTTCACCGTGAACATGTGTGACGAATCAAACTTCCACATTATAGTATCTGAAACATTATTCTGAACTGTAAACATATGCAAACAACACCGAAACCTATCCCATTGTTGCACCTCCCAGCTGAAAACTGGCCTCCTAAGCTTCACCTCCCATACCCAAGTCGTGCCTTCCCAATAACCAAACTCTCTCACATACCCCACCTTATCACAGGCTAGAGCGTGGATCCTAGGAAAAACCACCTTGAGGGATTGGCCCTCCACCAACATATCTGACCAAAGCCGGGGTTTGTCCCCCCTGCCCAAGACCACCACCAAACCTTCCTCCAATAGTTTACCATGTACCGTGTCTTGTCGGCACAGACCAGCAATGGTCTTGATGAAACAGGAACCTTTTGCCCCACAGAACCAATCCCATTTCATGGACTTCAAAGGGATGTTGTATTTGGCACAGATTACCCTCTTCCAAAGAGAGCTTTCCTCCACCCCAAACCTCCAAACCCACCTTGCCAAGAGGCCTTTGTTCATACTTAAGATAGAACCAATCCCTAGCCCTCCATTTTCTTTATTTTTGCACAAATTAGCCCATTTAACAGCATGGATTTTCTTCCTCTCCAAGCCGTCACCCAAGAAAAAGTTTCTCTGAATCCTCTCTAACTTTTGAGCCACCCACACCGGTAATTTAAAAACTGACATGTAGTAAGTTGGAATGCTCGACAACACCGCCTTGATAAGGACTAATCGACCTCCTTTATTGAGAAATTTTTTCTTCCACGGAGCTAATCGTAACTCAACACGTTGAATCAAATCCATCCAAAAACTTTTTAACCCCGGACGCCCTCCCAACGGTAGGCCAAGATACATAATGGGCAAAGAAACATTCGGACAACCGAAGAGCTCCCCCCAATTTGTCATCGCCCCCCTAATTTTGCCCACTTGCACAACACAACTCTTGAGAAAATTAATCTTCAAACCCGACGCCAGTTCAAAACACCTCATAATGCGCCTATCGTTCTTAATGTACTTTGCCTTCGGTTGTATAAAAAGAATTGTGTCATCTGTGAACTGTAGAGAAGAAACATGAACATCTTCCGATCCGAAAGCCACACCCTTCACAAGGTCCAATTCGCCAGCTTTCCTAAACAGAGCACTCAGGCCATCCACTGCCATGTTGAACAAGAATGGAGATAAAGGATCCCCTTGCCTTAGACCCCTCTCCACACCAAATTCACGAGACGGGCTACCATTGACTAGGACGGAAACACTTGGAGTCGAAACACAACTCCTCATCCAATGCCTCCATTTCCACCCAAAACCCATATTCCTTATCGTATCATCCAAAAAACTATGACTCAGGCTGTCATACACTTTTTCAAAATCTAGTTTAATCATGAGACCCCCCCTGAACCTCTTCTCCAATGATGGATCGCTTCTTCAGCAATTACAAAACTATCCAGGATCTGTCTATTACTAACGAAAGCCATTTGCTCCTCCCCAATCACTGAACCGATCACTTTCTTCAGACGATTCGCCAACACCTTAGCAAGAATTTTGTACATATAACCAACAAGGCTAATAGGTCTATAATCCGAAAGGGATACCGGTTTAACCCGCTTAGGAATAAGGGCAATAAAAGTCTTGTTTAACTCCTTCACAATCTTACCATCCCGATGGAACTCTTCAATGAACCTCATGAAATCCTCCTGAATAACCTCCCAATTATCCTTAATGAACTTCAAATTGAAGCCATCCGTTCCTGGCGCCTTATTTCCATCACAACTTGCTAACGCCATTCGGACCTCCTCTACGGTGAACTTTTCTTCGAGCGATCCTCTATCCATATCCGACAGTCTCTTGAGAGGTAGGTCAACAATCTTAGGACGACACCACCGCACATCCTTATACACACACTCAAAGAAATCTGCCACCCCTTTCTTAACCTCCTCCGGGTTAGTCTTAACACTGCCATTAACGGATAATTCTTCAATATAGTTAACTCTCCGTCTCCCGTTAGCAACACAATGGAAGAAACTTGTGTTCCTATCACCTTCTAGAAGCCATTTAACTCTAGACTTCTGTCTCCAGTCCTGTTTCTCATGCCTAATTATTTTCCAAAAATCAGAAGTAAACTTTATTCTCTCTTGTCTATTCTCCTCAAACCACCCATGCACCGCTGCCACTTTATCCAGCTCTGCCAGCTTCCGTTCGACATCTTTTGTTGAAGACAAATTCTTGCTACTTAATCTAGCCCACTTCTTAATTTTTTTCTTTTGCCATTTTCAGCTTACAGTGAAGACCGTGGCTCAATGAACCTGTCAGTTTGGTGCCAATCCACGTGCTTCTCACGTTCGCCATCAACTCCTTCGATTCTGACCAGCTGTTGAAAAAGCGGAAAGGTCTAGGACCCCAGTAGGCCTTTCTGACTCCTAGAGTGACTGCACTATGGTCATAGATTGATCTAGGAAAACCCACTTGAACCATATTAGGGTACCAGGATAAAATGATTGGAGACACAAGAAACCTGTCAAGTCTAGCCCAGCATCCATTCACCCTGTTGTTCGACCACGTAAACTGGATACCCTGTAAAGGAATGTCAATCACCTGAGCTTGAAGAATAAAATTGTGAAAATTCCTTACCGAACTTCTGTTAAACAAACCACCCTTCCTCTCCTCTCGCCTAAGCACTGTATTGAAATCTCCCCATATACACCATGGAGCCATAAAACATTGTTGTTTGCTGCAAATGAATTCCCACAACTCTTTCCTCTCGTTTTCCTCATTAGGAGCATAAATATTACAAAACACCACTTCCTTATTAATCTTGGTAAGGACACCCATAAGAATGATACACCACTTGTTCGAAATGCATCCCGTTATGTTGATCATGTCCTCATTCCACAGAGTAATAACACCCCCCGCTGAACCTATCGCTTTGACACCGACGCCTTTGGTGAGAAGAGAGCCACCGATGCTAGTAATGATACTATTATCAAAGACACTCAATTTAGATTCCTGAATAAAAAGGATAGCAGGTTTTTGTTCAAGGACAACTTTTTTAACCTTCCTTCTTTTCTCCAGCTTACCTAAGCCTCTAACATTCCAAGACATACCTAA
This sequence comes from Dipteronia sinensis, assembly GCA_033220585.1. NCBI lineage: Eukaryota > Viridiplantae > Streptophyta > Magnoliopsida > Sapindales > Sapindaceae > Dipteronia > Dipteronia sinensis. The sequence goes on along the minus strand of CM065636.1, from coordinate 58,638,405 downwards.
CATGAACACCCTATAACCCCAACACACAACACAGCCACCGCTATCACTCATTTTGCTCGTCTATCTGCGTCCTCCCTTTCTAAGGCATTCAGAACCTCCATCATCTCCTTCTTATTTCCTCAACTCATGTTTTGCACTTGGCAGACCTTCAAATTCAATGTAGCTATGAAACATCAGGTCAGCTTCCTCTGGAACCAAGTTAATGAGGCTAATGTCGAGCTGGAGAAAGCCAAGGAGAAGCTCACTAAGGCAGCTAAAGGTGTGGTAGTTCCGAACCAGTCTCTGAACAATGCTAAAAAGGAAGCAGATGAGGCGAAGGTAGGTAGGGAGCGGATGCATCATGCTTTGGACAAAGAGAGACTCAGGTCCTTCCGCCATGGGGAGGAGAGGTAGATCGCAAAGGGTAGAGTAGCGGGGCTTGAGAAGGAGGTTCAATCTCTTCGAGATAGCATGGCCAGCCTAGATGCTCAAGTGGATACTGCCTTTGGGGATGGCTACTTCTTCACTGGCTACCAAGGGCTTTAGCTCTCCCTTCTCCATTTGACATGAGGGTCATCAAGGGATGGAGCCGGGAGGAGATCATGGCTAAAACCACTGAGCTAGTTGGGGTTGCACCCTCTGACGCAACTGGACCTTCTCGGGTCGCAAGAGCAAGTGGAGAGGTAAATGGTGAAAACCAGAGACCTATCTCCCTTCCTCCACTAAGAAATGTTTGAGCATATCCTAATCTGAAGACTTTTGAAGTTGGAGCGGCTCTATTTGAAGGTGGGGTTTCTGATCCACTTGTCTCTTCGCCCAAATCCGTCAAGGAGGTATGGGACCAGCCTGCTACTAGTGATGGAGGGTCTGATGTACCGGTCTCCTTACTGGGTCATAAAAAAGGTAGAGGATCAAGCTACCTCAACTAAGGACATGAGGGAACCATCTGGTATGGTAATGGAGGAGCACCAGGCTAGACCTGCTCAAGTGGAGATCCTAGTGATAGCATGAGTCGAGGTAGCAAGTGAGACTCCAGCCGAGGTGGTGGAGAAATTAACTGGTGAGCTCCCAGTTGGACTTGAATGTGAGGCTTAGACCGTGGGAGCTAGAGAGAAGGGGGCCAACCAGGAGCAGAGGGGTGCATGAACAAGCTTGATCCTTTACCCAGTCAACTTTATTTTTCCTTAGTTTTGTAGCCCGTGATCGGGGAATGGGCTCCCCAGTTTTAGTAATGAAAACATTTCTTTTCTTTCTTTTAACTTTAAGCATGCGTGGTTTATTGACTTCTTTGTCGAATCCCTCATTGACTCAAAGAAAAGTCCCCAATGGAAACTTGATTTTACAAATCCCTGGTGACTGAAGGAGCTCTGAAATTTGTCGAGATCAAATTTTGTAGCATAGTTTGTTGCTAGTGCGAGGGTCCTCTGGCATTAAGCAGTCGGTCTTACTTGGGAGGGCTCTGGGTATCAGGCATTCTCGTTTTGAGAATCCTAGTACTTAGGCCAAAATAGTAGTTGAAAGAATCCAGGTACCAAGGATACTCGTCTTCGGTAGAATCCTGGTACCTAGATGTAAACTTGTGATCTATCTTCCATTGAACTCCGATAAAATGCGGCCGTTGATGTGATTGGTCCAGGAGTGGTACCACGACATCAGCTAAACATGGATCGCGGTACCTGGCAATCGAGGTAGTCATGGTATACATCCTATTCAGGGTTATCCTGGTTGAACTTTCTTTCTAGCATTCTTGAGTAAGAATCCCTGGTTTAGACACTACATTTATTTGTTCTTGTATGTGTCAACCCAGGATAAGCTCGTTTGCTTCAGACATTAAACTTCTGAGGCGCACGCTTTGTGAAGCTGTCTTTCCCAATATTCAGGGTGTTGTGAGTCATTAATGACCTTATCTTACTATTACCGAGATCCTTTTTCTCCTTCTATAAATACCCCGCTCTGATTGAGAAATCTTCACATTGCTCATTTGTTCTCCAACAGAGTCAAAAATTTCAGCAAATTGATCGATGATCATCGTGATGGTTATTACCATGAGAGGAAGAGGAGATGCAATTTCTCTGACTGGCAAGATGCTTGGAATTGTTGAATGAGCAGTGCGAGATGGACTAAGTTACCAGGGAACCATGATAGGCTGTGATTCCCAGGATCAGAAGGAGTGGTGGCTTACGATGCTGCGCCTTTTTCCAATGGTGTAAACATTACCTAGGCAGGCTATGACTTCGTATCCAGTTGCCTCTTGAACGTGGACGGTTTCAAGTTATCTTTCTACCCCTCCCATATTTGATGATTCCAACACAGCCTCTGTTCCTACCTCAGGTGGTCGCAATGGTGTCACCGACATTTGTCTTAGATGAGATCAGTGTTGTTGGATGAGATCAGTCGTTGGATGAATAAGTCAAGAGAGTGGACAAGAAGTTTGGAGAGGAAGCTGGCATGTCTGAGTCTTCAACTCATTTCCTGATATTTTTTTCTTTCTTGTTTTCTGTATGTAGCCTGGAAGAAGGGTTGGGCTCCCTGATTTGATCACATTATGTTTTCCTTGATTGACTTTTGTTGCATGCTTCTAACTGTAGTATGAAATTTGAATAAGAGTCCTCAGCATAAATCTGATTTAACTAATATTTGGTAATGCGAGGAACTTGGTAGGAATAGGAGAATAGCGTGATAAGCTGGTGTCGAACAACCCTAAACAATATCCACAGATGTCAAACACACTCACGAACAGCCCACACACAAGAAAAAAACATAAAAAACCAGTATGTCTCACATAAGAATAAACAAAGCTAGATTAACTAATTTTTCAAGGGATACAGATATCACCATCCTTAGTAAACTAGTTGAAATGGCTCACCACCAAGACTAATCTAAAGGGATACAGAAACACCACCCTCTCAACCAGCCAAGAATACATAACCAGTTATAAACTCACCACTCAATGGAAATCCACCAAAGAGATAAAGAGTTGGAAGATAAAAATCTCAAAGAGATAGTATTCTGAAATTCAATATTGATTAACTCATTTTACAAGGATAGAGGCTCATTATAAAGCCTAATCATGGAACAACCCTCCATGCATAGAAAAGGGATGAAAATAAAGGATGTCAACATAAAGCAAAACATTGGAAACTTGAGAAATTAAAGACATTAAACCTGAAATCTTCAAATCCCGTAATTCTTGTCTACTGAACCTTAAAACTTAAAACAGTGATAACTCCTTCTAGGAAATCCCAAATGATGCAATTCAAAAGTAGATGTTGTATTTAAGAGGATGATCTTTCTAATGACATAAGGCACGTCAGCTAATTCTTCGGAAAACAAAAGTTATGAAGTCTTAAAATTGCCCCTCGAACATGACCTGATGTTTAACAAATTAGAGTGAGAATTTGAATTCCCTTTGTGTCTTGAACCGTGGTCGTGCAATAGGACACTCCCGTGTCAATCTCCCCAGGTTGGCAAAGACTTGACCTCAAGTCTGAAACTCTAGTGTCACCATGAAAAGGAGACAAATCAGCTACATTGAAAGTTGGTGACATACCATAAGAATCTGGTAGTTCGATCTTGTAAGCGTTCTCTCCAATGCGTTGAAGTACTTTGAAAGGACCATCAGCTCTAGGCTTTAGTTTACCATATTTTCCTTTTGGGAAACAATCTTGACTAAGATAAATCCACACCAAATCTCCTTCCTTGAACTCAACATGCTTGCGACGCTTGTTGGTAGTTTTCTTGTACTTCTCATTCTGCTTCACAATCTTCTCTCGAACTTGAGCATGTAACTTCTTGATCTCACTAGCTCTAGCTTCACCATCTCCGCTAAAATCTTTGTTAGAACCAGTGGGAACCAAATCCAAAGGGCTGATAGGATTCTTATCATACACCATCTCAAACGGGCTATGATTGGTGCTTTGGCTTTTTAAGCAATTGTAAGCAAACTCGATTTGAGGTAAGACCAAATCCCATTGCCTAATATTTTTCCCCACATAACAACTCAAAGGATTTCCCAAGCTGCGATTAACAACCTCTGTTTGTCCATCAGATTGTGGTGATAAGATGAGCTGAAATTGAGGCTATTACCAAGCTTCTTCGAAAGTGTACGCCAAAAATGACTCAAAAACTTTGAATCGCGATCTGAAACAATTGTCTTTGGAACACCATGAAGCTTCACAATCTCTTTGAAGTACAAATCTGAAATATAAGTAGCATCCTTAGTCTTGTTGCAAGGAACAAAATGAGCCATCTTTGAGAATCGATCAACAACCACCATGATAGAGTCTTTGTTCCTTCGAGTTCTAGGTAAACCCATCACAAAATCCATAGTAACATCTTCCCAAAGGGCATAAGCTACCGACAGTGGTGTGTACAACCTCGTATTATGCCCATGAGCCTTCGCCACATGACATACCCTACACTGCTGCACATGTCTAGCTACATCTCTCATCATCTTAGGCCAATAACACTTTCCTTCTACAAGAGCAAGAGTCTTATCTCTTCCAAAATGACCCCTTATCCCACTATCATGAACTTCCATAATAATGGATTGTCGAAATGAACATTGAGGCACACACAAATAATTGGCCTTGAATAAATACCCATCATGCCTCAAGAACTGCTCAAACAGACCATTTTCACACTCTTGCCAAATGCTACTAAATTATGGATCAGCTGCATACAATTCATTCAAGATTTCAAATCCCACCACTTTAACTTCCATTGTGGACAGCAAGGAATGCTTCCTACTCAAAGCATCAACCACCACATTTTGAACACCCGCTTTGTGCTTAATTGTGAAGTTGTAAGCTTGAAGAAACTCTACCCATACTGCATGTCTTCGATTGAGCTTGTGTTGGCTATTGATGAACGTCAAGGCTGCATGATCTGAATAAAGAACAAATGGTTTAGCAAGAAGATATCGACTCCAATGACTCAAAGCTCTATATATTGCGTAGAACTCCTTGTCATAAGTAGAGCATTTCTTGCGAGATTCATTCAGCTTCTCACTAAAGAATGCAATCAGCTTCCCTTCTTGACTTAGAATAGCACCGATACCTTCATTTGAAGCATCACACTCAACCTCAAACACCTTTGGAAAATCTGGAAGTGATAGGATTGGAGCTTCGGTCACCTTTCTCTTGATCAGGTTAAAGCTTCTTCTAGCCTCTTCCGTCCACTTGAAACCATTCCCTTTCAAGCACTCAGTGATAGGAGCCACAATAGAACTAAACCCCTTGATAAAACGTCTATAAAAAGAGGCAAGTCCATGAAAACTACGGATGTCATGGAGTGTCTTTGGCTCAGACCAACTCAGAATAGCTTCCACCTTGTTAGGATCCATCTCAATTCCATCTTTAGATACTAAATACCCCAAGAAAATTAGGCTCTCCGTAAAGAACTTGCATTTCTTCAAATTTGTATAGAGCTTTTGCTCTCTCAAAATGTCAAAGAGCTGCCATAAATGGTTCAAATGCTCTCCCTCATCTCTACTATACACAAGAATATCATCAAAATAAACAACAATAAAGAGCCCAATGCAAGGTTTAAGGATGTAGTTCATGAATCTCATGAAAGTGCTAGGAGCGTTAGATAACCCAAATGGCATCACCATCCACTCATAGAGGCCATCTCTAGTCTTAAAGGTTGTCTTCCACTCATCTCCTTGTCTCATTCTGATCTAATGGTAACCACTCCGTAAATCAATCTTTGAAAAGATTGCTGCCCCATGAAGTTGGATAAGCAAATCATCAAGCCTTGGAATCGGAAAGCGATAATCAATTGTGTTAACAGAAAAATTGACTTGGGATGAAAATATCAGTTAACACCCTCACCCATTACCGGTAGCAGTAGCGGGGGAGGTACCCTCAGTAGCGGGGTCTCTTTCTATAATTAGGAGCACGAGATCAAGTGATGGAGAAAGAACACTAGAGACCGGAGAATGTAAAAGAACATTGTTTTATTTAACAAATCACTATAAGAGGATTACAATCAGTATTCACACAATCTTCTCTCTATTTTCACTCTTTTACATAGGATGGAGATGGAGACAGCGTTCGTGTCGATAAGTAGATATTTTCCTCCAGTGATTGTCAATGGACTCTCACTGGCTTCAGGGAATTTTTTGAAATAATTCTCTCGGAGTCTCTCTTGTTATGGTGATCAAGAATCCTTCCAGCCTCCCTCCTTTGTCTTTCAATACCGTATATGTAGTATTCTCCCCAAAATCTCTTGAAATCTGGTCGTCATAATGAAGATCATTGAGAATCCTATTTTAGGCGTTGAAAGGCATTTGAGTGGAGCTGAAGGCGCGGGATTTGATCCCGTTAGTCAATGGCGAATTAAAATTCTGATTCGGTTGACCATTGGGTCATTAATGGTACTTTATTTTGGTGATGGAGTCAAATTTCCTTCTTCGTTGGAGCTTGGTGGCGTGGAGTATAACACTGGTACCTCATTTTAATGAGCTTGTTCTGCGTCCTGCTGGAAGGGTGCTTGTATCTTCATGCTTCCTATCGTATTGCCTGGAAGGTAGGATACTTGCCTTGGAAGAGCTCCGGATAGGCACACTAAGTACTAAGTGGGAGTCAGGGTGACACCAAGGAAAATATCAGGGTAGTACCAAGGTGGTATCGAGGTAGGTATTGAGGTACCAGGCACCTTGATTGATGTTGAGATCCTTGCGAGATGCAAGTTATCATCGTACTGGTCTAGAGCTAGTATTAGGAGCTTTAGTAGAGTGAGGACAAGCTTTCGGAGCCGATGTCCTATCTAGATAGACGTATAGTCAAGGTTCCAACCTCGTTGGATATCGGTCCCATCTAGGTGGTGGTAGCGATCCCGCTGGCTTCCTGGAGTATCTGGATGAGTCTTCTTGGGTAGGTCCCTATTGGAAAATTCTCCATTGGTCCATTGCCAGAAAAATCTGTTAACAGATGTCCCCCCTGACTTGAACACCGGTATCAGGTTGGGGTTGGAGTCAAGATAGATAGCACTTGGAGAATTTTTTGCAACGTCTCATAGGAGGGAATCTTCTCTTTGCACGTTGATTTAAATGAAAATTCCACGTGGCTGACCAGAGTAGGCCGAATTCAAAAAAAGAAAATGTTTAGGGGCGCACGTTTCTCGAAACCGTTCCCTCCACGTCGCAGATTTTAGGGCCACATTGATTACCTTTTCTGCCCGTTACAATTAGCCATCTCTATATAAACTCTGGTGCTTCATATTAGGTTCATTCAAGCAAAAACTTCCTGATTAAGAGTTTCTAGTAAAAAGAAACTCTAGCTTCAATCTTCAACTTCCCCCTTCTTTCTTAAGAAATCAGATTTCAAGGCTGTCATCATGTCTTCACTTGATGGCGATAGTATCGAGTGATTGTTTGACGGTGACATTGTGGCTAGCGGAAGCCTCGCCCCTAGAAAAATGGCACACGATAGTAGCGACAGCGGGGACAACGTTCACATTCAACTTCGTCGTTCCAATCGGAACATTGCAATCGGGACAGGCTTCGCGAACAATCCCGAGACTTTGATTGATGTCGACCAGGAGTCGAGTAAAGAAGCAGATGCTGTCGAGATTGGTGGGAACCGGGCTGGTGAAGTTATCGATACTGCGGAAAGGGTACTTGCCCTCCCTTACTAATATAGGTGCATCCTTGATTCTTCCAGTACCTTAGAAACTGTGGCGCGCTTGCAGAGGGAATTCAAAATCCCTAAGGATATCACGATCACTATACCTCTAAAAGGGTATGACATATATACCCCCAATCCCGGCGAGCTCCCAATTCATACGGCGGCCTTTGACAGTGGGGTCAGGCTACCTCTCAATCCTACCTTGCCTAAGGCATTGTATGCTCTACAGCTTGCCCCTCTTCAGCTGACGCCAGGGTTTTGGAGGCACCTGGTGGGTTTTCTAGTGTTGTGGAGAGAGCAATGCGATAAGCACAAAATCGACCGGGAGCCGGGGCAGGACGAGCTCGGGTACGTGTTCCAGATTGTTGCCAACGCCCTAGGCCCGAAAGGGAAATTTTACGCTCGTGATAAAAACAATCTGCAATTTGTGGTGCCAGAGGCCACGAAGAAAGACAATTCCTGGAAGGAGGAATGGGTCGTCGTCGGAGGTGAATAGGGCAATTCAGTACACATTGGAGGAACCGAGTTCAAGGTTCCTACTGGCTTTAGTGGGAAGCCCGCTTTGGAGAAGAGCAGACTCTCTACCGAGTCAGAGAGAATCTTGAAGGCCATTATGGCCCGCCACTACACTAATCTGAGGTATCCTGCTACATATGCCTTCAAAGTAGGAAGGGTGGAGTTCTACCTTCGTATCTCCAGTACTCTTCCAGGTAATAAGCTTTCTTGATTATGCTTTTGTTATCTGATTATATTGATCCTGTGGATATTGACTTTGGTTGTCTTGGTAGTTTCAGCAGTGTCCCCTTTGGTTCCTAAGGGAGATATCAACTAGGCTGGTACTGATTACACATGCCAACTTCTCTCATCAGGCTCCCAGCCAGTTCTGATTTCGATGCAGGGGCTGGCACATCTGCTGGATCGGGTAGGACCCCGGTTGGGACATCGGGATCATCAGCTCCCCCTTCTCCTACCTCGGCTAGGTCGTATGATGCTTTTACAGCTAGAGTGGGGAGGTACCAAGGTGCTTCCCATCCGGTGCAGGATATGTCACCCAACAAAACAATCAGAGCGGCGGCTGTTACTGATGCTGATGCTTCAGCTCCTCCGGCCTCGCTCGTCGTGGTAACCGACCGTGATAACTTGGTCGAGAAGAGTTGTGGCCCTGCGGCTAAGCGGGTGGTACCTCGGGATAAGTCATGATCGAGGTCCGGGGACAGCAACCTGGACGAAGTCTTGGTCTGCTTCATCGATTCCTACCCAGGTGGGAGTCTGGACGTTATAACAGCCATGCCCACTGAGCTTTTGATCAGAAGAAGATCTGCCCTTTTGGCTGAGGTAAGCTGTTTCACTTTAATCTTCTATCCAGTTAGTTGGTTGGAAATATCCTGACAAGTGTTTTATTCTTGGTAGGCCTTCAAATTCAATGTGGTGTGAAGCCAGCAGGTCGGTTCCCTCGTGGAGCGAGCTAAAGGCGCTACCACCGAGCTGGAGAAAACTAAGGAGGAACTCGATAAGGCTTCCAGAGGCATGGTAGCTTTGAACGAGTCTCTGAATAGCTCAAAGAAATAAGCAGACGAAGCAAAAACCGATCGGGAGCGGATACAATTTGACTACAACATCGAGAGGCTCAGGTCCATCCGCCGTAGGGAGGAGAGGGAGGTTGCAAAGGAAAGAATAGTGGAGCTAGAGAAAGAGGTTCAGTCCATTCTCGATCATGTGGCCGATTTGGATGCTCAAGTGGACACTACCTTTGGGGACGGCTACTTCTTCGCAGGCTACCAAGTTGCATTAGCTTTCCCTCATCCGTTTGACTTAGGAGTTATTGCGGGATGGAACCGGGAGGAAATCATGGTGAAAGCTGCTGAACTCTCAAGAGCAGCACTTTCTGATATGGCCGGAACTTCCCAGTTTGTTGGAGCCAGTGGAGTGGCAGGAGGTGAAGGCCGGAGTTCTTTCTCCCTTCCTCCCCCTAGCTAAGTTATAGAAGATCCCAGTTTGATAGCCCCTGCAGTTGGAGAGGTTCAAGCTGAAGAAGGGGTTTTTGCCCCTTCTGTTTCTCTTTCAGAGCTCGCCGAGGCTGTAAGGGATCTATCTGATGTTGATGGTGGAGAATCCGCCCGGCCTACCCCATCTTCTGATCCTGCCAAGGTAGTGGAAGGTCATGCTGCTTCGATCAAGAAAGTCAGAGAAAATTCTGATCAGGTAGCCGCAGGGGAGCCTCCGGTTGCTGGAGGTACCTAGGAGGCAGGCGGGGCTCCATCTAGTATCGAAGAAGAAAAATCTATAACTAGTGAAGCCAGTGAGGAGGCGGCCACTCAGGAGCAGGAGGATGCATGAGCCAGCTTGATCCCTTATTCAGTAGTACCCTTCCAGTCTTATTTTTATTTTATTTTTTTATTTTTTGTAGCCCGTGATCGGGGAATAGGCTCCCCAGTTTTAGAAATGAGAACCTTCTGGTTTTTTTTCCTTAGCTTCATATATGTGTAGTTTAAACTTTTGATCAAACCTCGCCTTAATCTGAAATGAGATCCCCAATGCGATTTCGATTTCATAGATGCTCGTCCTCGGATGAATCCTGATACCTAGGTATAGATTCGGCGATCCATCCTTCATTTGATCCTGATTTGATCAATGAAAGGAAAAATCCATTCTCATCCACATCTGCTGACTGAATTCTGTTGCACATTTTCTGATTGTAGCATCACTTCGAGCACCAATCCCCAGCATAAACCTAACTTAATCAATACCTTGTAATGCAAAGGACCTGATATAAAAAAGAAGTATATAGAGAAACTGCGGGTGATCGGTACCATGGTACCTCGTCAAAGAACCTTGGGGCCCTTTGATAGCCTCACAGAAATTTATTCGAAAGTAATCTGGGTACTGGAGATCCTCATACTTTCTGTTCCAGGAATCTTGGTTCCTTGATTATAATGATCATACCGGTGGACACTCTCGCACTTTAGGTACCTCGCATTCCCATTCTAGGATCCTCGGCAATATGGTGAGTAGTCTGGCGAAACTAGAATCCTTGTCGAATGATTGAGTACCTAGCTTTCCTGTTTCATGGAACCTAGGTCTCCAAGTGAGTATTCTGGCGAAACTGGGCACCTCACACCTCTGTTTGTAGGAGCTTTGGTGGCTTGGCGAACAAATTTGACGAATCTCGGTACCTCGCCTTCCTACCGTAGGAATCTTGGTACCCTTGCAAAAATAATGGCGAGTACATACTGGTAGCAAGATTCAGGTAGGCGATTAAGGCCACTTTAGCACCTGGTCTTTCTTAGCAAGGGGTGGTACCCGGCCAAGGTCTGATCCATCGGGCAACTATGCTCTTACGTACTAGATCCTTCCTAGCGGGGGGTGGTGCTCGGCCAGGGTAGCAGGAAAGCCGTACGGTTCTTTCTGGTCTTAAGGCGATCATACTTGGGTACCTCGCATTCCTGTTTACTGGAATCTTGGTACTCTGGTGAAAACAATGGCGAAATAATACTGGCAGCAAGATCCAGATAGGCGACTAAGGCCACTTTAGCACCTGGTCTTTCTTAGCGGGGGGTGGTACCCGGCCAAGGCATTGATCTGGCTGGCAACTATGCTCTTACTATCCAGATCCTTCTTAGCGGGGGGTGGTGCCCGGCCAAGGTCTGATCCATCGGGCAACTATGCTCTTACGTACTGGATCCTTCCTAGCGGGGGGTGGTGCCCGACCAGGGCAACAGCAGTGCCATATGGCTTTTCCTGGTCTCAGGGAGATCCTCCTAGATGGATTAATCTGATCTAGGGCATCAGGAGTGCTACGTAGCTTTCCTGGATTCATGGCGAGCCTCCTGGAGGGATCTACCCGGTCCAAGGCATCGGGATTGCTATGTAGCTTTCCAGGACTAATGGCGAGCCTCCTGGAGGGATCTACCTGGTCCAGGGTATCAGGAGTGCTATATAGCTCTCCTGATCTTAAAGCAACAAATATGGCGGATTTAATTGGCGACATAAAGCAGATAGATTTAGACAAATGTAGGCAAGGACAGATGGAGAACGAAATCTTCTTTATTGATGACCTAAGAAAAATGAATACAAGTACTCATGATTATTAACATTTTCTACCATTCATTTTGGGGTAATCCTGGCCGATTTCCAGCATGACTTATAGGTAGAACCTCTTGAGATGGTCAGCATTCCAAGTGTGATCTACGGGATGTCCGTCCATGTCATCCAACTTGTAGGCCCCACAATGGATCACCATTTTTATTAGGTAAGGACCTTTCCAATTAGGTGACAGTACTCCATCTGACCTCTTCCGGGTATTTTGAGTAACCTTTCAGAGCACCAGATCCCCTTCTTTGAAGCTTTGGATTCTCACTTTCTAGTTGAAGTAACGAGCAATCCGGTTCTGGTAGACTGCTACTCTTTCTGCTATCTTGTCTTGCTTCTCCTCTAAGAGGTCCAGGCTGGCCCTCAGTTTGTCGTCAGTTCCATCGGGTCAAAATGCTGTACCCGGAAAGAGACGAGCTTATGTTCTATAGGAAGGACATCTTCTACCCTAAAAGCTAGTGAGTAGGGAGTTTCTCCGGTAGCGGTCCTTTTGGTGGTGCGTGTAAGTTCCTCATATTTTGATTGGCTTATTTCGTTGACAAACCACATTGGGGATTATTCTTTGTAAGGGTAATTTAGGCCTCGTGAGTGTGATCAAGCTTCAAGGATATCATCTCTCTCAAAGAGCACTTCAAAGGTATCTCACTAGTTTAACTTTCTTTGAAGAGATCTAGTTGCACACACTCACTTGCATGCATTATTGTTCTTATCTTCATGTTATTGAATGATGTATTGTATGCCTCTTTTCACACTCCACACTTGCACATTTTGCACATCACTTAGTGTGTTGAGTTTGCCTAGAAAAGAGAATTTCTTCTCTTAGCGCGGCCTAGACCGCTAGGCAAGACATGCTTGCACCGTGGCATACAGAGCGGTATACCTCAGCAGGGTCATGCTCCCTGTACCGCTTCCTGTACACTTGCACGCAAAGCGACCCAAGTCGCGGTGTTGTCCAGTAAGCCTCTGTTGCCCATACCGCGGCCTGTGCACCTGCAGGCACAGCGCCCTGCACCGCGTTGTTGTCCAGACGGTGCACTGCTGTGTGTACCGCGGTTTGGACACTTGCCTACGACGCGGTCCATCTAGCGGTATTGACGGGATTTTGTGCCCTAAGTTCAAAACGACGCTGTTTCAACTAGGGCTCCCATATATATGCTCTATCTTCTTCCTTGCTCGTGTCTATGAGTTCAAGAAGCCATTTTTGCTAGGCCAAGCTTCCCTTAGAGAGAGAAACTCCCAAGAACTCATCTTTACTCAACCAAACACAAATCCATGCGCATTTAACCTCTTCAAGCATTATCTCATCATGGATTCTTCTTGCTTTCATTGAGTAGGTAACTTGAACATGCCCTAAATCTCTTTGTATTTATTTATGTTCTTGTTTGCCTAGGGTTAGCTCTTTTATGTGATTTTCTTGCACATCTTTATGTTTATTGGCATTTATAACATGATTGAGTTGTTGTGTGTTGGTTGAGAGCCTTGTTCATTAATAGCTAGCATTTAGGACGATTTTACCCTTCTAGCTAAATCTTCATGCATTTGCATTTAGATATTGATATCTAGGATTTGCATTTATTGACATCTTTAAATCCTTAGATAAGCATTTATTGTTGCCTAGAATTAATTGCATACTTGAATATCTTTTACATATTCACTTAGGTTGTTTAACCTCTTCATTGATTGTTTAAGCTTTGTGACTAAGTGAGTTAGTGCACAAGCTTGTGGTCAAGAATCACTATTAAAAGCCCGTTGGGTAGAGTGAAAGGGTTAGTGACCAAGTAGGTGTGACTTGAGGTCAACCTAGGTTGTAAACTTTCGTTCAAATAGTGGATTTGAGGACCGTATGTGGCTAGAAGGATAGCCCGTGAGTTTTGCCCAGTTGGAGGGTTTCTCACGAAAATCAATCCTTGTGTTTTTATTGTTTTCTGCATATTTATGTTGGATTGATTGATTGTTAATATGGAGTAGGATTATTAAAATTGATTAAGTCAAAAAGTTGGTAATAAATCAACTAAAACCTATTCACCCCCCCCTCTAGGTTGTATTAGACACACTTTGTGTATTTTCAATTGGTATCAGAGCGAGTTCCTAGATACACTTAGGTGATCCTTGCTCGTTGTGTGTCTTGCATTTTTTTTGTGTTTGTTGCATCATAAACATTCATCTCATTCATACCCAAACACTATGAGTGGAAACGGGAGTGGTAATGAGGGAGCCTCTAGCACAAGACCCCCTTTGCTCACCGGAATAAACTATGCCTCTTGGAAAGGTAAGATGGAGTCCTACATTTGCCAAATAAATGACCTAGCATGGATGGCAATTGAAGATGGCTACGCTCTTCCGGAAAAGACTCTTGAAGACGAAAGTGTAGTTCCCAAGCCAAAGTCGGAATGGTCAACTCAAGAGTTTGAAGCATCCAAGTGGAACAACAAGGCTATGCATGCTATTCTTTGTGCAATGGATGACAATCAGTACAAATTGATCCAAACAACAAGAATTGCAAAAGAGGCATGGGAGATTCTAGAGACGGCCCATGAGGGAACCGAGGTGGTCAAGGACTCCAAGCTTCAAGTCCTCCAAACACAATTCGAGCAAATTAGGATGGAGGAGGATGAGTGCTTCAACGACTTTCAAGTGAAGATGATGGACATAGTCAATCAAAGCCATCAACTTGGTGATCCCTATTCGGATAGGAGGATCAAGCAAAAAATTATGAGGTCGCTTCCAGCAAGATTTGAGTCAAAGGTGACGGCTCTTGAGGAGAATAGTGACTACAAGAATATGAAGCCAAGTGAAGTTATTGGAAGGCTTCTAGCATATGAGTGTGAATGGACTCCCACACCTACACCTCAAAAGAAGCAAAAGAGCATTGTTCTGAAGACTTCTAAGGTTGAGAAGGAGGAAGAAGACTCAGATGAAGAAATGGCCCTCATGGTGAAAAGATTCAAGAAGTTCATCAATTTTGAGAAGAGAGGATTTGGATCCAAAGGAAAGGAAATAAAGAAGAAGACTCCTTTCAAGAAGCTTGAGTCAAGTGAAGACAAGCCCACAAGAAAAGGGATTCAATGCTTCGAATGTGGAGGTTTCGGACACATCTCCACGGATTGTGGAAATTTGAAAAATAAGAAGAAAGGAAAGGCCATGGCCGCCACGTGGAGCGATGGTGATGACTTGGAAGAAGAAGGAGAATCCTCAGATGATAAGGATCATTTGGCAAACTTTATTGCCTTCGCATCTTCTCTCAAGAGTAAGGAAGCAATAGATGATGAAGAGGTAGAGAAACAAAGTGAAGATGACTCTAGCTATGGTGACTCTTCATCCCATTCAACAAATATGGATGTAGGAGGAATGGATCTTGAAGGCTTCATTGAGCATTTTCAAAGCTCAAGATTGAAGATGAAGAAAGAGATTCAAAGGCTAAAAGGAGAGAATCTCAAGCTATCCGCCGAAGCTACTCACTTAAATAAAGAAGTGAAGATAGCCAAAAGGAATGAGGAATTGATGGAAAAGGAGCTTGAAGAAGCTAGAGAGATCATTGCTAAGATGACTTCAAGCACGAATAAACTTGACCACATGTTGGGAGTTGGCAAGAGGCCAAGTGATAAGAAAGGTCTTGGCTATGAAGATGACAAGGAGACCTCATCCTCAAGCAAGATTGTGTTTGTTAAGAGTTTTTTTAACAAAGAACCTCCACCCCCACAATATCCTAGGAAAAAGATCGAACTAGGAGAGTGCTCTAAAGATCCTCAAGTCAAGGTAGCACAAGGGAAACAAGCTCAAGCTCAATCAACAAGGGCGCATCAAGCAAGTTTCCCTCAACCGAAATACCATCAAGCCAAAAAGCAATTCATGCAAGGTCAACCAAGGAAGCAATTCATTCCAACTCAACAACAAAGAAGAAGAGAACCAATCCAACACCAAAGACAAGCTCAAATGCGTGGGAAAGCCCCTTTGTACTCACAAGGGCATGGTATGTCTTCTTATTTTATTCCCACTTGTCACTTTTGTGGTGTTAATGGTCACATTAGACCTAATTGCTTCAAGTACATTGAAATGTGTAGAATCAAGAGCATGATTGTAAGAAATAGAGCTAGAGCTAAAATGCATGTTCCTAGGAAATCTAGAGCAAATTTGCATGATCCTAGGAAATCTAGGGCCAATGTGACTAATACCACTAGGAATGAGAACATTACACCTAGGTGGATTAGAAGGGATAACTATTCTTGCTATGTGGCTCAAATTGCCTTGAAGGTAAATGCCTCTAACACTTGGTATTTGGATAGTGGGTGTTCTAGGCATATGACGGGGAACAAGAGCTTCTTTAAATCCCTTGTCTTGGAGGATGGAGGATTTGTCACCTTTGGTGATGGATCTAAAAATAAAGTCATAGGGAAAGGAACCATTTCCATTCCCGATTTACCCTCCTTGTCCAATGCTTTACTTATTAATGGCTTGCAAGCAAATCTTATAAGCATTTCTCATCTTAATGATGAGGGACTCTCTGTATTGTTTAACAAAAATGATTGCTCTATTTTAATGCCAAATGGAAAAACCTTGCTAAAAGGAAAGAGATCTAGTGACAATTGCTATTGTCTTGAAGCTAGTGCTATCTCTTGCAATATGTCCAAATGTGAGGAAATTGAGTTATGGCATCAAAGACTTGGCCACATGAACTATCGAGATTTGAGAATCTTAGATAAGTTCAAGGTTGTGCGTGGCCTCCCTAAGCTTGGGAAGAAAGTCGATGGCGTTTGTGGACCTTGTCAACAAGGGAAACAAACCAAAAGTATGCACAAGAAAGGCAAGTATCTCGCCACCAAGGAGCCATTAGAGCTTCTACATATGGACCTTATGGGTCCCATGCAAACCGAGAGTCTCGGCGGCAAGAGATACATTTTTGTTTGTGTTGATGATTTCTCAAGATTTACATGGACATATTTTCTTAGAGAAAAATCTGAAACTTTTGAAAAATTTAAAATGCTTTGCACTAAAATTCAAAATGAAAAGAACTCACACATTAAAAGCATTAAAAGAATCAGGAGTGACCATGGGAGGGAATTTGAAAACGCTTGTTTTGAAAGCTATTGCAATAGCTTAGGCATTTCCCATGAGTTTTCGGCTCCTAGAACTCCTCAACAAAATGGGGTTGTTGAGAGGAAGAATAGGGTCCTTCAAGAGATGGGCCGTGTGATGTTGCTTTGCAACAATGTCCCTAGGAACCTTTGGGCCGAGGCCGTCAATACGGCTTGCTACATAGGAAATAGAGTCTTCCTAAGGCCCGGCACTAGGCAAACCTCCTATGAATTAGGGAAGGGTAGGAAGCCAAATATTAGCTACTTCCACTCATTTGGGAGCAAATG
This sequence comes from Dipteronia sinensis, assembly GCA_033220585.1. Classification (NCBI taxonomy): domain Eukaryota; kingdom Viridiplantae; phylum Streptophyta; class Magnoliopsida; order Sapindales; family Sapindaceae; genus Dipteronia; species Dipteronia sinensis. Next base: position 58,621,346 of record CM065636.1, on the reverse strand, counting down.
CTACATTCTAAATGACCGAGATCAACTTGGCAAGTTTGATGCCAAGAGTGATGAGGGAATTTTTATTGGCTATGCCCTTAATAGTAAGGCCTATAGAGTTTTCAATTTAAAAACTCGGGGTGTCATGGAATCATCTAATGTCGTCATAGATGATTGCAGGCCTAAGACTAGAGACCATGATGAGGAGGTCATTGTGCTTGATGATCCATTCTTGGAGAAGAATGTTGAGACTTCAATTGATGTGAAGTCAAGTCTTGATGAAGAGGTCATCCAACCTCTTGATAGAGATCCATCTTTGGACTCTAAAGAACCCGCTCCATGGGTTAGACATCTCCACAATAAGAATGACATTCTTGGAGATATGAATGAGGGTGTTAGGACTAGGCGTCAAATAGCTAATCAAATTAGCTATACTTGTTACACCTCTCAAATTGAACCCAAAAAGGTTGATGAAGCCTTGAATGATGAGTTTTGGGTTCTTGCCATGCAAGAAGAGCTAAACCAATTTGAAAGAAATGAGGTTTGGACTCTTGTTCCTAGACCCAAGGATACTAATGTCATAGGCACCAAATGGGTTTATAGGAATAAGTCGGATGAGAATGGCAACATTGTGCGCAACAAGGCTAGACTTGTAGCACAAGGATACTCTCAAATTAAGGGTATTGACTTTGAGGAGAATTTTGCTCCGGTTGCCCGTCTTGAGTCCATAAGGCTTCTTTTGTCCATATCATGTGTGCAAAAGTTCAAATTGCATCAAATGGATGTTAAGAGTGCCTTCCTAAATGGTCTCTTGCATGAGGAAGTGTTTGTTGAGCAACCCAACGGGTTTGTGGATCCACACCACCCCAATCATGTCTATAGCCTCAAGAAGGCTTTATATGGGTTGAAACAAGCACCAAGGGCTTGGTATGAGCGCCTCACTCAATTTCTTGTTGACAATGACTACACTAGGGGTAGTGTTGACAAAACCTTATTCATCAAGAGGAACAAAGATGAGGAGCTTTTCATAGCTCAAATTTATGTTGATGATATTATTTTTGGCTCGACCAACAAATTCAAAGTCCAAAAATTTGTTGATGTCATGTCTCATGAGTTTGAGATGAGTCTTGTTGGGGAGCTCAATTACTTCCTAGGTTTGCAAATCAAGCAATTGCATGATGGGATTTTCATATCCCAAGCTAAGTATGCTAAGAACCTAGTGAAGAAGTTTGGCCTTGAGAATGCCAAACATTGTGACACACCCATGAGTACCACCTTGAAACTAAGCAAGGATGCTAGTGGCAAGAGTGTGGAACAAAGTCTTTATCGTGGTATGATTGGTAGCTTGCTTTACTTGACCGCAAGTAGACCCGATATAGCCTTTAGTGTGGGTGTATGTGCTAGGTACCAAGCGGATCCCAAGGAATCCCATCTCTCCTCTGTGAAGAGAATCATTCGATATGTGAATGGGACGTCCAACTATGGGATATGGTACTCTTTTGACACTAATGCTAGCTTAGTTGGCTTTAGTGATGCAGATTGGGCAGGAAATTGTGATGATAGGAAGAGTACATTGGGCGGTTGCTTCTTCCTAGGCAACAACTTGGTCTCATGGTTTTGCAAAAAGCAAAATTCCATCTCTCTATCCACAGCTGAAGCGGAATACATAGCCGCCGGAAGTGCTTGCACACAACTCCTTTGGATGAAACAAATGCTTGTGGATTACGGCTTCGATCAAGGTATTCTTACCCTTTATTGTGATAACATGAGTGCAATTAACATTTCAAAGAATCCTGTTCAGCACTCTAGGACAAAGCATATTGACATTAGGCATCATTTCATTAGGGAACTAGTTGAAAACAAATGCATTGCTCTTGAGCATGTGGGCACTAATGATCAACTAGCGGATTTATTTACAAAGCCCTTAGACTCAACTAGGTTCAAGTCACTTAGTAGGTCTATTGGGATTGTCATATGCCTTGATGTGTTTTGGTGTTTGACCCCTTATGGGGAACTCAAGCAAAGAGAGCAACCTTGCATGTTGGAATAAGCAAAAACTTGATCAACTTTATGCTTCTTTATTAATTGCTTAAGTATTCTTGGTTGTGCTTATATATATTCTTATATGGTTTTTTATTTAATAAGTGTGCCTTGCTTGATTTGTAATCCATGTCACCTCTATGTTCAAAAATGCATTTTTGGACTAGGAGATTTTGATTGGGAAAGTACACTTGAATGACCCATAATTTAACTCCATTACATGAGAACCTTTAATGACATGCTTAAAATAATATGCATGAAATGTTTTTTTGATTGCTCTAGTGCAAAATATGTATGAAAGCAAATGAGAAGCCTAAACCCAATAAGGATCTAGTATCCATGCTATAAACAAGGATGTCTCATCCAAATTTAGTCTTCTCTCTCTCTTTATTAGTTGAACAAGACTACTATCATACGGGTATCCCACCCGGAAAAATAAAAAAGGGTGCAAAAGTCACTCATGTCTTGTTTTGCTTATAAAGGTTGATATAGTTGCCTTTTAAATTGAAATTCTTTTTGAAAAACTATATCTTGTTTGCTTATAACAAAAGGGTATATATTGGTTTGAATTCTTTTGGAAACCCTTTTGATGTTTGCTTTGCCAAATACCATTTGCTTGAACCATGATGTTACATGTCTTACATCCAAAGCAATTAAGTCACACATCTTCTTCTAAACAATAAAACCCTCAATGATTCTCTCTCAATTAATTGAGTTGCATAACGTTGTTGTATATGATTATGCACTTATCTTGCAAATAGCTCTCTTTGCTAAAGTGACCCGGTTGGGGAATACTCATTTGCCTATCTCATGACAAAAAGGGGGAGTAATGTGGTTTTATTTAAGGGGATTGCATATTTGGAGAGATTGTCCCGTTGAGGGGGAGTAACCTATATAGGGGGAGCATTTGCATGTTGCATGTTGTAGTTTTCTTTTATTATGCAAATTGCTCTTATTTATTTATCTCTCTTGATCACCTCACATACACTTGTCTTGGAAAGTGTAGTCTCATTGTTTTGTAGGGATGGCTATTCTACAAGAGCTTGAAGTTTTGAAGACCTAGTATCTAGGTATCTTTTTGTAATGTAGAATATCTCTTTGTTGACCTTTAGTTTTTACTTTTTTGTGAGGATGATTTGTGAGTGGTGGTTTTGTCACGAAATAGCCAAAGGGGGAGATTGTAAGTTCCTCATATTTTGATTGGCTTATTTCGTTGACAAACCACATTGGGGATTATTCTTTGTAAGGGTAATTTAGGCCTCGTGAGTGTGATCAAGCTTCAAGGATATCATCTCTCTCAAAGAGCACTTCAAAGGTATCTCACTAGTTTAACTTTCTTTGAAGAGATCTAGTTTCACACACTCACTTGCATGCATTATTGTTCTTATCTTCATGTTATTGAATGATGTATTGTATGCCTCTTTTCACACTCCACACTTGCACATTTTGCACATCACTTAGTGTGTTGAGTTTGCCTAGAAAAGAGAATTTCTTCTCTTAGCGCGGCCTAGACCGCTTGGCAAGACATGCTTGCACCACGGCATACAGAGCGGTATACCTCAGCAGGGTCATGCTCCCTGTACCGCTTCCTGTACACTTGCACGCAAAGCGACCCAAGTCGCGGTGTTGTCCAGTAAGCCTCTGTTGCCCATACCGCGGCCTGTGCACCTGCAGGCACAGCGCCCTGCACCGCGTTGTTGTCCAGACGGTGCACTGCTGTGTGTACCGCGGTCTGGACACTTGCCTGTGATGCGGTCCATCTAACGGTATTGACGGGATTTGGTGCCCTAAGTTCAAAACGACGCTGTTTCAACTAGGGCTCCCATATATATGCTCTATCTTCTTCCTTGCTCGTGTCTATGAGTTTAAGAAGCCATTTTTGCTAGGCCAAGCTTCCCTTAGAGAGAGAAACTCCCAAGAACTCATCTTTACTCAACCAAACACAAATCCATGTGCATTTAACCTCTTCAAGCATTATCTCATCATGGATTCTTCTTGCTTTCATTGAGTAGGTAACTTGAACATGCCCTAAATCTCTTTGTATTTATTTATGTTCTTGTTTGCCTAGGGTTAGCTCTTTTATGTGATTTTATTGCACATCTTTATGTTTATTGGCATTTATAACATGATTGAGTTGTTGTGTGTTGGTTGAGAGCCTTGTTCATTAATAGCTAGCATTTAGGACGATTTTACCCTTCTAGCTAAATCTTCATGCATTTGCATTTAGATATTGATATCTAGGATTTGCATTTATTGACATCTTTAAATCCTTAGATAAGCATTTATTGTTGCCTAGCATTAATTGCATACTTGAATATCTTTTACATATTCACTTAGGTTGTTTAACCTCTTCATTGATTGTTTAAGCTTTGTGACTAAGTGAGTTAGTGCACAAGCTTGTGGTCAAGAATCACTATTAAAAGCCCGTTGGGTAGAGTGAAAGGGTTAGTGACCAAGTAGGTGTGACTTGAGGTCAACCTAGGTTGTAAACTTTCGTTCAAATAGTGGATTTGAGGACCGTATGTGGCTAGAAGGATAGCCCGTGAGTTTTGCCCAGTTGGAGGGTTTCTCACGTAAATCAATCCTTGTGTTTTTATTGTTTTCCACATATTTATATTGGATTGATTGATTGTTAATATGGAGTAGGATTATTAAAATTGATTAAGTCGAAAAGTTGGTAATAAATCAACTAAAACCTATTCACCCCCCCCCCCCCCCTCTAGGTTGTATTAGACACACTTTGTGTATTTTCAGTGCTGTAAGCCCATAGCACGTCCGGGAGTTCATCAGCCCATCTTCCTTTCTTCTACTAAAGCTTTTTCTTTAGAAGCCTCTTGATAGTTTTATTTGTAGCCTCTACCAGGCCATTAGTCTAGGGGTGTGCTACGGATGCGAAGCGAAGTTCAATCCCCATACTCCTGCAGAATTCTCAGAATCTGGCGTTATCGAACTGCTTACCCAGATCTGTGATGATGACCATCGGAGTCCCAAACTGGCAAACCATATTTTTCTTGATGAACTCCGTTGTATTTGCTTCAGTAATTCTGGAGAGGGGTTCTGCTTTCACCCACCTGGTGAAGTAGTCAATAGCCACGATCGCATATTTTTGCTTACCCGGGGCGGTTGGGAGAGGTCCAATTAGATCTATTCCCCAGAATGCAAATGGATACGGCGAGCTAATGGTTGATAACCGTTCTGGAGGTAGGTGATACAGGTTGGCCATTTTTTGGCATGGTTCACATGACTGTACGAACTGCCTCGCATCATGGTGCAAGGTCGGCCAGAATTATCCCATGCGTAGCATCTGGTAAGCCAATGCTTCTCGTCTGATATGATTTCCGCAGTCTCCCGAGTGCACTTCCATCAATGCCCAATTTGCATCCTCAGGATACAGGCATCTAAGCAAGGGGAGTGACCTACCTCTGCGGTAAAGGTGCCCCTCTACCAAGCAGTATCGGACTGAGGTTCTCTTTGTCTTGCGAGCTTGATCGGGGTTTTCAGGGAGCTTCTCTGACTGAAGGTAATCCGTGATAGGGTCTATCCAGCATGGAAGCCATTCCACGGGGTTGACTTCCTTGCCTTCAGAGATGCTTGACGCAGTGATTATCTGGAGAGGAACTCCTTTCGGCAGCGCTTGTCCTCCGTTTGCAGCTATCTTGGCTAGGACACCAGCTCGATGATTCTGCTGCCTAGGTACCTGCTCGATCCTTAAACCCTTGTAGCGAGGTAACAAGTCCTGCACGTTTTCGAGGTAGGTTGCCATGTTATCCCCTTTTGCCTGGTATAGACAAGTTACTTGGTTAACTACCAGTTGTGAATCACATTTGGCAAGGAGGTAATCAGCTCCTAGCTCTGCTACTGTTCTCATTCCTGCTAACAAAGCCTCATACTCAGCCTCGTTATTGGTGGTGTTAAACCCGAATCTGAAACACTAGCAGCATTTGACTTTCTCGGGGTCGGTTAAGATGATCCCACCCCCACTTCCTGCCTGATTCGATGCTCCATCGGTATATACGATCCAGATGTTTCGATCGGTAGGCCAATCTGCAGGCTCTCGTTCCTTCGTAGGAGCTTGATTCAGGCTCGAGGTAGCATCTTGATCGGGAATCGCACTGAATTCTACCAAGAAATCTTCCAAAGCCTGGGCCTCAACGGTAGTCCTTGCTTTATATTTGATGTCGAACTGGGTAAGCTCAAGGGCCAACAGCACGAGTCTTCCCGATACATCCGGCCTTTGAAGAAATTGTCGCAGAGGTTGATCAGTGACAATCAGGATTGTGTGAGCAAGGAAATAAGGGTAGAGCTTTCTGGCTGCTACCACCAATGCAAAGGTGAGCTTCTCCAATAGAATGTAGTTCTTTTCTGATTTGGTTAGAGCGCGGCTCACATAGTAGATAGAGCGCTGGGCTCCATCTCCGTACTCTTTCACCAATGCTCCGCTGATGGCGGTTTCAGACACTGCTAGGTATAACTGTAATTCTTCTCCTGGTACCGGGCTAGCTAGCAGGGGTGAGCTACTGAGGTACCTCTTTAATGACTGGAAAGCTAGCTCACTACTTTGATCCCATTTCATGTTTTTCCCTTGTTTGATTGCCTTGAAAAACGGGGTACACTTGTCAGTGGACTGTGATATGAAACGATTTAGGGCTGCGATTCGCCCAGTCAAACCTTACACTTGTATGAGTGAGGTGGGAGATTCAAGATCTAGGATGGCTTTGATCTTTTCGGGATTAGCTTCGATCCCTCTCTCGTGGACCATGAATTTGAGAAATTTTCCGGCTGTAACTCCGAAGGCGCATTTAGCAGGATTCAAGCGCATCTGATTCTCTCTGACAATCTGGAAAGTTTAGCGGAGGTGGTCTTGGTGCTGTTCAGCTACCTGAGACTTCGTGATCATATCGTCAATGTATAGCTCCATTGACTTTCCTATCAAACCCCTGAATAAGCGGTTGACCAGGCTCTGGTACGTAGTCTCAGCATTTTTGAGTCCGAAAGGCATGGCTCTGTAGCAGTACAAGCCTTGCCCAGTTATGAAACTTGTTTTATCCTAGTACGCTGGGTGCATCATGATCTGGTTGTATCCTGAGAAGGCGTCCATAAAGCTTAGGAGTTTGTCGCCTGCGGTTGAATCTACCAGTTGGTCGATTTTTAGTAGCCGGAAGCTATCTTTCGGGCAGGCGCGGTTGAGATCTGTGTAGTCAACGCACATGCGCCACTTCCCGTTTGCTTTAGTTACCATGACTACGTTGGCAATCTATTCGGGGGTACCGAGACTCCTTAATGAATTCTGCCTTGAGTAGTTTGTTTACCTCCTCTTGCACCGTAGCATTTCTCACTTGGTTGAAATGCCTTCTCTTCTGCTTGACTGGCTTAAAGGTGGGATCCACCGCTAACCTGTGTGTTGCTAAGGTAACGGGTATCCCTGGCATCTCCTCATGACTCCATGCAAAGATGTCATTAAATTCTCGTAGGAGCTTTATCAGAGCCTTCTTTACCTTTGTCTTTAATGTTGAACCTATCCTGACAACCTTGGAAGGATCGCCCTACCTGATAGGTACCTCTTCTAACTCTTCTGCAGGATGGCCATTGGCCCATCCCTTCTCTTCTTCTCCCCTGATTTCTACGTCGGGGAGTTCCGGCGTGGATTCCATTTCAATGGAGTCCGTTTCGCCTTCAAAATCTTCTTCTGAGAACTGGTGATCTTGATTAATGGTTATTTGCATACATTGCTTGGCCAACGTTGCTGGGTTGGTTAACACTGTGTAGCACTTACAAGCAGCCTGCTAATCCCCCCGTATTTCGCCCACTTTGTCTCCCACTAAGAATTTTAGGACGTTATGGTATATTGATAGGACCCCTTTGAGGGCAGACAAGTAGAGCCTTCCCAATATAGCGTTGTAGGCGGACAGGGTATCTACAACAACGAAGTCTGTCATTAGGTTCTGCTGGTGTGGCATTATTCCCACTGTCACTGTTAGGATCATAGACCCGGTGGGAATCAATGAGTCCCCTGTGAACCCATACAATGGGGTAGTGCAGCTGTTGTAGCAAGGTCTCTTCAGATTGAATTGCTCCAAAGCACTTTTAAAGAGGATATCAACACTGCTACCTGTGTCAATCAAGATAAGATTGACCAAGTTGTTGGCTATTAGAACAGTGATGACCATGGGATCAACGTTAGGCTAGACGGTGTTGAATACGTCCTCTTCTATGAAGACTATTTGTGCAGTAGGAGGAGACTGAGGTGACCCCCTAATAGCTTTGAAGACACTCTGGCCTGCTTCCATTCTGGGAGCTTTCCTGGCGGGATTCTTTCGAGCATTGTTGGAAGTTCCTGCCAGGGTGGGACCTCCACTGATAGTATTGACAATGTGGATCTGCTCCATCAGATACTTCCCTTTTGCTTTCCTTCCTTCTTCATATGCTTTGATATCGGTCTACACCTCCTTTCCAGTGCGTATGTTGTTGCACACTTGTTGGAGGAATTCCTCCAAGCAGCCTCCCCTGACCAAGGCTTCAATCTGGTTCCGTAGACTATAACACTCTTAGGTATTATGGCGTACATCCTCGTGGAAGTCACAATACTTATAGCGGTTCCGCTGATCAGTTGGTACCTTTATTGGACTTGGCTTCCTGAGCAAACCCTTGACGCAGATGGCGAGGTAGATAGTCTCGCGAGATGCATTCAAGGGGGTATAGTGGGAGTACCCTCTTTCATATCTATCGACCCGGGCTACTTCCTTGGGTGGAGGTACGGCTCTAGGCGGAGTCCGCCTGACAGGGTACCGGTTCCGCGGGGGCTGGCAGTGCGGCGACCGATATGTAGATTTGTTGGGAGGTCTGTTCTGACTTTTCTGAACTGGTGCCGGCTTGAGCACCTCCCTTTTCTGGCGCTTGGCAATTCTCATATCATCATGCTCAATTTTGACTCGGAGCTGTTCATCTATTTCAACCTTCTCTAGAGCTCTGTTGTAGGCTTCCTGGTAATTCTCCGGGGAATGCTTGGCGAAGGATCTGAACAGCCCGCTTGCCCATAGGTTCCTTCTGAAATTGGCCAAGGTCTCCTTTTCCGCGAAGACCCCCATCTGGATCACTTCCTTGTGGAATCTCTCAACATAAGCTCTGAGCGTTTCACACTGCTCCTGGATCACATATTGGAGGTGAATGGGATCCCTGGGGTGAGGCCTGATGCCCTAAAACTGAACACAGAAGTCAGTAGTCAACCTGGTGAATGAATCAATGCTCCCTGCTGGTAGCTTCCTGCACCATGTTTTGGCATGGTCAATCAGAGTGGTAGGGAACATTCTGCACATGGCGGCCCAGGTAGCATTCTGGACCTCCATCTGGTGAACAAAACTTTCTAGATGGCTCAGGGGATCCTCAGTCCCAGAAAATTTGTCGGTTGGCATCTTGAATTTGGGAGGTAGTTCTGCCTCCTTGATCCTCCTAAAGAAAGGAGCATTCATCTCTCCCAAAGGATCTTTCCGGTTTTCCTGGTGTTTACCCTTCTTCAGCTCCTAGATCTCCTTTACCATTCTGGCGACCTGGTCCTAGATACGTTTGTTATCATCATTTTTTGATTCCACATCAGAATCTCTGTCGTCAGACCTCTCCAATGTCGCAGAAGTTTCATCCTCCTTCTCTCCAAAGGGAGGGTCTTCTCCGACGCCCATGTTGCTACCTCCTGCCACTGAACGAGGGCGCCTCCTTGTAGCCTCCTGTTGAGGCTGTCTAGAGGAAGCTTCTGGTTGGACCAGATGGCGGCTCTCCCTAGGCGGGAGATCGATGGCGGATCGAGCACGTCGGGGTTGATAACCTGTAAGATTCCCTGGAAACGGGGGCATGGGTCCAAGTCTGTCGTAGACCGATGGTACTGGGGGCATGGGCCCGAGTCTATCATGGACAGGTACGGGAGGTGGTGGTCCCAACCTGTCGAAATGAGGTACCCTGGTACCTTGCCAATTGGTATCTCCCCTGGGATCTAGTACTGCAGGCTGACTGGTATTTCCTTCGGTAACCATTCGGAGGCGAATGCTTTCTATAAAGGCCGTGACTTGTTGGTCTAGATTGGCAGGTCCAGATGCTGGGGTAGCAGGTACCTAGGGGGTAATCTGTGCGGTAGCTAATGGCTTCGAGGTGGGTTTGCGACCCTTTCCCCCATTCTTGGGCTTCTGACCCTTTTGGGTTGAAGCGTTTGACTGATGTCCTCACGGGTCAAGATGATCCTGAGAGGATCGGAGCTTCATTCTGATAATCTAGCAAGAAAACGAGACACACAGGCTTTCTTTTGAAGGTGTGGTGTTTCCTACAGACGGCGCCAAAAAGTGTTAACGGAAAAATTCACTCAGGATGAAAATATCAGTCAACACCCTCGCCCACTACCGGTAGCAGTAGCGGGGTAGGTACCGAGGTACCGAGGTCCCTTTCTATAATTAGGAGCAAGAGATCAAGTGATGGAGAAAGAAAACTAGGGACCGAAGAATGTAAAAGAACACTGTTTTATTTAATAAATCACTATAAGAGGATTACAATCAGTATACACACAATCTTCTTTATATTTTCCTCCAGTGATTGTCAATGGACTCTCACTGGCTTGGGGGAATTTTTTGAAATAATTCTCCCGGAGTCTCTCTTGTTATGGTGATCAAGAATCCTTCCAGCCTCCCTCCTTTGTCTTTCAATACCGTATATGTAGTATTCTCCCCAAATCCTCTTGAAATCCGGTCGTCATAATGAAGATCATTGAGAATCCTATTTTAGGCGTTGAAAGGCATTTGAGTGGAGCTGAAGGCGCGAGATTTGATCCCGTTAATCAATGGCGAATTAAAATTCTGATTCGGTTGACCATTGGGTCATTAATGGCGCTTTATTTTGCGATGGAGTCAACTTTCCTTCTTCCTTGGAGCTTGGTGGCGATGGAGTGTAACACTGGTACCTCATTTTAATGAGCTTGTTCTGCGTCCTGCTAGAAGGGTGCTTGTGTCTTCATGCTTCCTATCGTATTGCCTGGAAGGTAGGATACTTGCCTTGGAAGAGCTCTGGATAGGCACACTAAGTATTAGGTGGGAGTCAGGGTGACACCAAGGAAAATATCGGGGTAGTACCAAGGTGGTATCGAGGTAGGTATCGAGGTACCAGGCGACTTGATTGATGTCGAGATCCTTGCGGGATGCAAGTTATCATTGTACAGGTCTCGAGCTGGTATTAGGAGCTTTAGTAGGGCGAGGTACAAGATTTCGAAGCTAATATCCTATCTAGATAGATGTATAGTCGAGGTTTCAACCTCGTTGGATATCGGTCCCATCTAGGTGGTGGTACCGATCTCGCTGGCTTCCTAGAGTATCTGGATGAGTCTTCTTGGGTAGGTCCCTGTTGGAAAATTCTCCCTTGGTCTCTTGCCAGAAAAATATGTTAACAAATTGTTATCTTGTTCACAACCCTGCTATCAATACACATGTGCCACGAACCATCTTTCTTAGGCACCAAAAGAGCTAGCATTGCACATGGACTCATACTTTCCCTCGCCATTCCCTTGGCTAACAATTCATCCACTTGACGTTGCAACTCTTCATGGTCTTTAGGACTCATTCGATAAGCTGCTTTGTTTGGAAGTGTTGCAACCGGAACAAAATCAATGCAATGATGAATGTCTCTCAATGGTGGTAAACCAGGTGGTAACTCATCCGGAACCACATCAAAATATTCTTCAAAAATAGTCTTCATAATTAGCGGAGGATCACTGTTCCCTTCATTTTCTTCGACCACAACCAGCACATACACTTCACCCCCTTGCATCAACTCTCTCCTACAATAAAATAGAGTAAGCAAGCTATTTCCCTCTCCTTTAGAAGGTTTGGGAACCTCTTCTGGTCTACTAGGACCTAACACAATCTTACAACCATTTTTAATAAAAGAGTACATGTGTTTAAAACCATCATACAACACACGCCTATCATAATGCCAAGGCCTCCCTAGCAATAAATGACATGCATCTATAGGGGCTACATCACACCAAACTTCATCTCTATAATTTTTACCAATTGAAAAAGAAACAAGGCAACGTTTATTCACCTTAATCTCGTTGTCCTTTTGAAGCCATGAAAGCTTGTAGGGATGTGGGTGCTGAACTATTTTGAGGTCTAACTTGTCAACCATATAAGAAGACACTACTTTCTCAAAACTGCCATTATCAATAATCACAACACACACCTTGCCATGAGAAGTGCACTTAGTGTGGAACACATTCTTTCTAACCCAATCATCCTCTTCCTCTTCTCTAACCACACTCAAACTCCTTTGAACGACCAAAGAAGCACCCTTATCTCCATAAGTCATGTCTTCCATAACGTCTTCATTCTCATACTCCTCCTTTCAAATCTGTTGCTCAGTCATTTCCATCACTGTCTTCTTCAACCAATGAAACGATCTTGCTATTTGGACACTCGGAAGCAATATGTCCAAACCCTTGGCACTTGAAATACCTGCGAGAATTGGTATTAGAAAAACTAGGTTGTTGTTGTTTTTTAAACACCACGCCTTCTCCTTTTGATATCGAAGCTTTCGTATTGGTTTTGTTTGCTGCAATAGGCTTAAAATCACTCAAGGAGCAATATCTCGGTTAGCACCCTCACCCACTAGCGGTAGCCAGTAGCGGGATAGGTACCTTCTGTACCGGGATCCCTTTTACAATCGAAAGCAAGGAGTAATATGATAAAGAAGAAACAAAAGAGGACCGGGAGATATAGAAGAACACTGCTTTATTAAACAATACTATAACGAAGTTACACGATATACACTCTTCTCTCGTTTCTCACTCTTTTACACAGGGTGACAGTGGAGAAAACGTTTATGTCGACAAGTGGATATTTTCTCCCAATGATCGTCAGTGGACTCTCACTGGCTTCGGAGAATTTCACAATGGAATTCAACAGGAAAAAATCTCTCTATCTCTGTCTTTGGCGATCCTAATATTCCAAAAAAGCAAAAAGCCTCCTTTGTTTACCCTTCAACGCCGTATATATAGTTCTCCAAAGAATCCCTATGAAATCCGGTTGTGTTAATGAGGATTATTGAGTGTCCGTTTTTAGGCGCTGAAAAGCATTGTGTGGGGCTGAAGGCGTGGGATTTGATCCCATGAAATCACTGTCGAATTCGAATTCTAATTAGATTTCATTAATGGCGCTTTATTTTGGCGATGGAGTTAACTTTCCTTCTTCATGGAGCTTGAAGGGAAACTCTGATTCTGAATTTTGTTGGTAGGGCGAGGCACTGGTATACCAATCGGATCCTACCGGCATGGAGCTTGTTCTATCTCTTGATGGAGTGGTGCTTGTGTCTTCGTGATCATCTTCGTATTGCTTGGCAGGTAAGGTACCTGCCTTGGAAGGGCTTCGAATATATACATCGAGGTACGTGGCACTAGGTGGAAGTCAAGGCAGTACCAAGGTGGGTGTCGGGATACCGGGTTCCTTGATTGATGTCGAGGCACTTGAGGGGTGCTGGGTGTGCGATCTACCATTGTACGGGTCTTGAGTTGATATCAGGAGCTTCAATAGGGCGAGGTATGTACCTTTGTTAGCTCGCGGTACTAGTGTTCTATCTAGATAGATAGGTAATCGAGGTCATGGCCTTACCAAGTATCGGCTCCATCTAGGTAGTGGCATCGACCTCGCTGGTCACCCGGAAGCTAGGACTGGCGCCCATCAGGTTGATACTAGTTGGAAAATTCTCCTTTAGTCCCTTGCCAAAAATCCCTGCTAACAGAATTTGAAGTGCTTCCTTTATTAGCAAAGCCTTCCCTTGAACCATACTTAGAACCTCTGCTACGCATCTCCTTTTGTTGCTTCTCCACCTTAAGGGCAAGCTTACACACATCATTGAGACTCCAATATGGTTGTAGCTGCACCACATTAGAAATCTCATAATTTAAACCACCAAGTTAACGTGCAATGGACTGTTCTTCTGGCTCCACTACGTCCCCGTTCAACATGAGATTATCAAACTGAGCAGTATACTCTGCAACTGAAAGGTCTTTTTGTCAAAAGTTGTGGATTTTCAATAAGATATCCTGCTGATAATTATCTGGAAGGTATTTCCTCTTCAACTATTTCTTCATCTTTTCCCATGTAACGATCCTACTTCTTCCTTCTCTTTCTCGTTGTCTCTTAAGATTCTCCCACCAAAACGATGCATGCTTCCTAAGCTTGATGGCAACAAGCTTTACCTTCTTGTTCTCAGGCACATCTTGATAATCAAAGATACGATTTACCGTATTCAGCCATTCTACGAACTCGTCCGGTTGCATCTTCCCTTCAAACTCCGGAATCTCTACTTTCGCATTGAAACCTCGCTAAGTATCACGTTCTCTATACCCATAAAATCTCAAATCACGCGGATGGGGAGGAGTACTATCATCAGAATCATGGTTGTGTGTTTGATGGAACGGATTAACATCATCACCATCATTTTCAGATCCTTCATTCTCATCATGACCGAGATTCTCTTAGAGATGCAAACGTTGCTGGAGATGATGGATTTTTTGTCTCAAATCATCCATAATAATGTTCTGTTGATTCACTTGAGGAGCTGATTGTTCTTCGCTAGTTGATGCATGATAACGACGACTCACCATTGCTCTTTGCTCTGATACAAAATCTGGTGTCGGACAGCCGTAAACAATATCCACCGACGTCAAACACACTCGCGGACAGCCCACACACAAGAAAGAACATACAAAACCAGTCCGTCTCACACAAGAATAAATAAAGCTAGATTAACTAATTTTCCAAGGGATACAGATATCACCACCCTTAGTAAACTAGTTGAAATGGCTCACCACCAAGACTAATCTAAAGGGATACAGAAACACCACCCTCTCAACCAGCCAAGGGTACAGAACCAATTAAAAACTCACCACTCAATGGAAATTCACTAAGGAGATAAAGAGTTGGAAGATAAAAATCTCAAAGAGATAGTATTCTGAAATTCAATATTGATTAACTCATTTTACAAGGATAGAGGCTCATTATAAAGCCTAATCATGGAACAACCCTCCATGCGTAGAAAAGGGACGAAAATAAAAGATGACAACATATAGCAAAACATTGGAAACTTGAGAAATTAAAGACATTAAACCTGAAATCTTCAAATCCCGTAATTCTTGTCTGTTGAACCTTGAAACAAAAATCAGTGACAACTCCTCTAAGGAAATCCCAAATGATGCAATTCAAAATTGGAAGTTGTAGCTAAGAGGCTGATCTTTCCAATGACATAAGGCATGTCAGCTAATTCTTCCGGAAACAAAAGTTATGAAGTCTCGAAATTGCCCCTCGAACATGACCTGATGTTTAACAAATTAATATGAGAATTTGAATTCCCTTTATGTCTTGAACAGTGGTCATGCAATGGGACACCCCCGTGTCATAAGTGACTGGTACCAAGGTACCTAGCCAATTGATCTCTGGACACCCTTCTAGGTGTGAGCACTCCTTTGCACATGGTTTCTGGTACATAATTTGGGCCTAGTACCTAGCGCTCTTGCTTTAAAGGTTCTGATACCTAGGCGGTGCATGGTACCTAGCCTTCCTATTTTAATGAATCTTGGCATGTAGGCGAGTATTCTGGCGAATCATGCCGCCTCGCATCCCTGTTCTTGGAATCTTGGTACCATGGCGAACAACCTGGCGAATCTGGGTACCTTGTGTTTCTGTTTTTAGGAATCTTGGTACTTTGGCTAGGACAGTGGTACCTAGTCTTTCCTATTTCAAATAACCTAGGCACATTGGCAAAAGTAAGGTGAATCGTGGCACCTCGCATCCGTGTTCTAGGAATCTTGGGACATGGCGAACAATCTGGCGAATCCAGGTACTTCGCACTCCTGATTATAGGAATCTTGGTATTCTGGCGAAGACAGTGGTACCTAGTCTTTCTTATTTCAAGGAACCTAGGCACATTGGTTAAAATAAGGCGAACATGTTGGCAATAAGATCCTGGTAGGCGACTGAAGCCACTTTTGGCACTACCATGGGGGTGATGCCCGACCAAGGCCTTGATCTGATGGGCAACTATGCTCTTACCATCCAGACCATTCCTAGTGAGGGGTGGTGCCTGTCCAAGGTTTAATTCGTTAGGCAACTATGCTCTTACGTACCGGATCCTTCCTAGCTAGGGGTGGTGCCCGACCAGGGCATTAGGAATGCAGTGTAGCCTGTCCTGGTCTCGACAAGATCCTCCCAGAGGGATTAATCCGGTCCAAAGCATCAGGAAAGCTATGTAGATATCCCGGTCTTTAAGGCGATCCTCCTAGAGGGATTGATCTGGTCCAGGGCATCAAGAGAGCTATGTAGCTATCCCGGTTTTTAGGCGGACGTGGCAAATTTACATGGTGAATTATGGTGACATAATATAGATAGATGTAGTCAAATATAGATGGAGAAAAAATCTTCTTTATTGATGAATCAAGAGGCCATACAAATGTTCATGAGTACCTACCTATACCTATCTAGGGAGATATCAATTGATCCTCACTTTATGTCTTACGGGTAGAACCTTTTCAGGTGATCTTCATTCCAGATATGGTCAATATGTTGTCCATCCATATCCTCCAACTTGTAGGCCCAACTCCGGATTACCATTTTAACCAGGAAGGGTTCCCAATTAGGCGATAGCACCCCATCAGACCATTTCCGGGTATTCTAGGTTACCTTCCTAAGAACCAGGTCCCCTTCTTTGAAACTTCGGTTTCTGGCTCTCTTGTTGAAGTATCTGGCAATCCGACTTTGGTAGACCACTACCCTTTCTGCGATTCTTTCCTGTTTCTCCTCCATGAGGTCTAGGTTAGCCCTCAACTTGTCTTCGTTCCCCTCTAGGTCAAAGTGTTGAACCCGGAAAGAGGTGAGTTTATGATCGACAGGAGGACAGCTTCTACCCCGAAAGCTAATGAATATGGGGTTACCCTAGTAGTAGTCCTTTTGGTAGTGCGATAGGCCCATAGCACATCTGAGAGTTCAGCTACCCATCTACCCTTCTTCTATTGGAGCTTCCTGTTCAAGAGTCTCTTGATAGTCTTGTTTATGGCCTCTACTAGGCCGTTAGTTTGAGGATGTGCTGCTGATGAAAAATGAAGCTCGATTTCCAACTTCCCATAGAAGTCCCGGAATCTAGCATTATCAAATTGTTTGCCCAAATCCGTGATAATGACCATCGGGGTACCGAACCAATAGACCACGTTGTTCTTAATGAACTCAGTCGTGTTCGCTTCAGTGATCTTAGTGAGAGGCTCCGCTTCCACCCATTTGGTGAAATAATCAATGGCCACAATCGCGTGCTTCTGTTTACCCGGCGCGGTTGGGAAAGGTCTAATTAATTCCACTCCCTAGTAGGGGGTATGGCGAGCTGATTGTGGACAGTCGTTCTGGAGGTAAGTGCTGCAAGTTAGCCGTTTTCTAGCATGGTTCGCAAAGGCTGTGCAAACTGCCTCGTATCGTGGTGCAAGGTTGGCAAGTAATAACCCATGCGCAGCACCTGGTAAGCTAGCGCTTCTCCTCCCATATGATTCCCACATTCCCCTAAATGTATCTCTCTAAGGGCCCAGCTCGCATCATCAGGATGTAGACAACTGAGTAAAGGGAGAGACTTCCCTCTACGGTAAATGTGTCCCTACACCAGGCAGTACTGAACGGAGGTTCTCTTGATCTTACGAGCTTGATCATGGTCATCAGGGAGCTTTTCTTCTTAGAGGTAATCTACAAGGGGATCCATCCAGCATGGAAGGTGATCTACAGGGCTAACTTCCTTTCCATATGCTATGCTCTATTGGGCTATTATTTGGAGAGGTACCCCTCTTGGAAGTGCATGTCCTTCGTTGGCAACTATCTTGGCTAGGACATCGGCCCGATGATTCTGTTTCCTGGGTATTTGCTCGATCTTGAATCCCATGAATCGAGCTATGAGTTCTTAGACCTTTCCGAGGTAGGCTACTATGTTATCTCCTTTAGCCTGGTACTTGCCAGTTATATGATTAATTACCAGTTGCGAGTCACACCTAGCGAGGAGGTAATTAGCTCCAAGCTTCACTGCTATCTTCATTCCTGCCAGCAAAGCCTCATACTCGGCTTCATTATTTGTGGTACTGAACTGGAATCTGAAGCAATGACAGCACTCCACCTTCTTAGGATCAATTACGATTCCTTTTCCATTAATCGCTTGGAAATAAGGGCGGAGCTTCCTGGCAGCGGTTACCAACGCGAAGGCGAGCTTCTCTAGGAGAGTATAATATTTCTCTGACTTGGTCAGGGCACGGCTTATATAATAAACAGGTCATTGAACTGTTTCTCCACATTCTTTTACCAAGTCCCCACTTACAGCTGTTTCGGATACAGCCAGGTAAAATTGCAGTTCTTCTCCTGGTACTGGGCTAGATAGCAAGGGTGGGCTGGCAAGGTGTCTCTTCAACGACTATAAAGCCAGCTCATTATCTTGGTCCCACTTCATATTCTTCCCTTGTTTAATAGCTTTGAAGAAGGGAATGCATTTGTCAGTGGATCGGGATATGAAGAAGTTCAGGGCTGCTATCCGTCCAGTCTTGCACTTGTTTGAGTGAGGTAAGAGATTCAAGATCTAGGATGGCTTTGATCTTTTCTGGATTTGCTTCTACTCCCCTTTCATGGACCATGAATCCGAGGAATTTTATGGCTGTAATCTGAAGGCACATTTAGCAGGGTTAAATCATATATGATTCTCTCTGACTATCTGGAAAGTCTGTCGGAGGTGGTCCTGGTACTGTTCGGCTGCCTGGGACTTGGTGGTCATGTCATTAACATATACCTCTATTGACCTTCCTATCAATTCCTTGAACAGGCGGTTAACTAGGCGTTGGTAGGTAGCACCCGCATTCTAGAGCCCGAAGGGCATTACCCTATAGTAGTATAGACCCTGCCCGGTGATAAAACTTGTTTTATCTTGGTCGGCGGGGTGCATAATGATTTGATTACACCTCGAGAATACGAACATGAAGCTCAAGAGCTTGTTACCCGCAGTTGAATCTACCAGCTGGTCAATCTTTGGTAAGAGGACGCTATCATTTGGGTAGGCACGGTTGAGATCAGTGTAATCAACGTACATATGCCACTTCCCATTTGCCTTAGTCACCATCACTACGTTGGAGATCCACTCAAGGTACCGTGACTCCATGATTAATTTTGCCTTTAGAAGCTTATCGACTTCCTCCTGAATCGCAGCATTTCGTTCTGGGTTGAAACGCATTTGCTTATGTTTGACCGGCTAACAGGTGGGATCAGCCGCTAATCTGTGAGCTGCCAGGGTGATAGGAATTCCCGGCATCTCCTTGTGGCTCCAAGTAAAGATGTCGCTGTAATCTTGAAGGAGTCCTATTAATCCTTCCTTCACTCCTGCTTCCATCGCTGAACCTATCCAGACTACCTTGGAAGGGTCGTCCTTTCTGATAGGGATTTCTTCTAAATCGTCTGCAAGGTGACCACAGGCCTACCCCCTATCTTCCTCATCTCTACTTTCTTTATCTTGAATTTCTACCTCGGGTTCTACTATGGCCATCTCATCCTCATGGTCCTCGTCTGGTACGATCTGATCCTGTGTAGTTGTTATATGTGCACACTACTTGGCAAGCACAGCGGGGTTAACAAACACTGCGTAACACTTGTGTGCTACCTGCTGATCTCCCCCTTACCTTGCCTACCTTGTCCCCTACCGGGAATTTCAGGACATTGTTGTAGATCGACAAGACACCCTTGAGGGCAAATAAGTAGGGTCTCCCAAGGATGGCGTTGTAGGCAGATGGAGTGTCTACCACAAAGAAATCTGTCATGAGATTCTGCTGGAGTGGGCGCCTCCTTCTTTTGGCGCTTGGCAGATCTCATGTCATCATGTTCCATCTTGACACGGAGCTGTTCATCTATCTCCACTTGTTCAAGAGCCCTATCGTAGGCCTCATAGTTCATCTCTGGTGGATTCTTGGCGAAGGATCGAAACAACCTGCCTGCCCATAAATTCCTTCTGAAATTAGCCAAGGTCTGCTTCTCCGTGAAGACCCCCATCTAAATTACCTCCTTGTGGAACCTCTCCACATAAGCTCTGAGTGACTCACCCCGCTCCTGGATCATGTACTGAAGGTGAATGGGATCCTTAGGGCAAGGCTTGATGCCTTGGAACTGAGCACAGAAATCGGTAGTAAACTTGGTGAATGAGTCAACGTTCCCTGCTGGCAACTTCCTGAACCATGTCTTGGCATATTCGTTAGCGTGGTAGGGAACATTCTACACATGGCAGCCCTGGTAGCATTCTGGACCTCCATCTGTTGAACAAAGCTCTTCAGGTGGCTTAGGGGATCTTCAGTCCCCTAATATTTTTCGGTTGGCATCTTGAACTTGGGAGGTAGTTATGTCTCCCTGATCCTCCTGAAGAAGGGAGCATTCATCTCTCCCAAGGGTTTTTTTCGGTTTTCCCGGTGCTTGCCCTTCTTTAACTCCTGGATCTCTTTCACCATTCTGGCTACTTGGTGCTGAAGGCGCTTGTTGCCATCATTCCCGGACTCTACTTCAGAATCTTTGTCATCAGACCTCTCTGAAGCTACTGAAGTTTCATCCTGGTTCTCTCCCTGGAGAGGGTTTTCTCGGGTGCTTCTAACGGTACCTCTTGCCGCTGACCAAGGTTGACTCCTGGCCGCTTCTGGTTGAGGTCGTCTAGAAGCTGCTTTCGGTTAAACCCGGTAGTGGCGCTCCCTAAGGGGGAGGTCGACGGCGGATCTCACCTGTTGAGGTTGATATCCTCTGGGTTGTCCCAGATTCGGGGGCATGGGCCTGAGCTTGTCGTGGACCTGTATCGGAGGTGGTGGTCCCAACCTGTCAAAGGGCGGTATCTTGGTACCTTGCCAACTTTCCTCTCCCCTGGTATTTGGTACCGTAGGCTGACTAGCTCCACCTTTCGTAACCATTTGGAGGCGAATACTCTCTATGAAGGCCGCGACTTGTTGCTCCAGACTGGTAGGGTTAACTGCCGGGGTGGCAGGTATCTGTGGGGTAACCTGCGAGGTAGCTGATGCGTTAAGAGCGGGGTTATGACACTTCCCCCCTTTCTTTCACTTCTGAACCTTTCGGGTTGAAGCATTTGATTGGTGCCTCGACAGATCAAGATGATCTTGAGAAGACCAGAGTTTCATATTAGTAATGATATAAGAAAACGAGTCTAACAGGCTTTCTTTTGAGGGTGTGGTGTTTCCCATAGACGGCGCCAAAAGTGTTAACAAAAAAATCTACTCAGGGAGGAAAATTTTGATTAACACCCTGTTCCACTACCGGTAGGTGGTAGCGGGGGAGGTACCTTTGGTACTAGGGTTCCTTCAAACAATTAGAGATGAAGACGGACAAGAACAAAAGAACCAGAAAGAAGATAAATGATACTATTTTATTAAAATAAGTACTATGTAAAGGTTACAACTCTCTCTCTCTCTTCACTCTCTCTAACACAAAATGGAGATGGAGAATTCCGTTTATGTAGATAAGTGGCTATTATCCGTCCAGTGATTGTCCTAAACTCTCACTGACTTCAGGGAACTCACAAGAAGTTTCTCTCCTTTTCCTATCAAAAAATCCATCCACATCTTTCTCCTTCAAGGCTGTATGTATAGGTCTCCAATATCCCTCAGAATCTGGTTGCATTTATGAGGATTATTTGGAGTCCTTTTTTAGGCGTTGAAAATAGTTGAGTGAGGCTAAAGGCACGGGATTTGATCCCATTAATTACTGTCGTGTTTAAACTATTGTTCGGTTGACCGTTTGGTCTCATTTATGGCGTTTTTAATTGTGAAGGAATCAGCTTTCTTAGCTTACGTTGCTTGGAGAGGTACACTGGTTCTATGCCCTGGTGACGTGGTACACTAGTGTACTATTCTGACTTACTAGCGTGACGCTTTTTCTATCATGCTAGTGGCTTCGTAATGATGTCCGTCCTGCAGGACATGCGGGGGGGCCTGTCTTGGTTAGTCTCTGGCTGATGTCAAGGTGTTCTGGAACACCAGGTATGCGTCGTGGTACCGGGGTTCCAAATATGAGGGACTGGGTACTTGCAAGACACGAGGTCTGCAATATCATAGTACCCTCTTTGTCAAGTGTTAGAATTGATGCCCATCGTGGTACCTGCTTTTCCTGGTTGAATGTCTCAGGTTCTTCATCTAGGTAGGTTGGTAGTCGAGGTTCTAGTTTTTACTAGGTACTGATTACCTCTAGATCGTGGTATTGATCCCACTTGGTGCCTGGGAGCTGGGATTGGTCCTTACAGGTTGAAGCTTTTGGTGGAAAATTCTCCTTTGGACCCTTGCCAAAAAACCCTGTTAACAATGTCTTTAGAGACTGTGAAATTTCTCCTCAGACGCCTAATTGTATCTGTGGTAGAGGTCGAGTCAGGTATGCACCGATATTCGTAAGGAAGGGCAAGCACCCTCCCCACGGAATCGGTAACATCACCAGCCAGGTCTCCACCTACCCCGGCAACGACTAAATCCTCATTTAACTCCCAATCAACATCGACCGGAGTATTGGGGTCGTTCGAGAAGCCAATCCCGATTGCAACGTTCCGATTTGAGCAGCGGTGCTGAAGTGCAGGGATGTCGTCTCTGCAATCATCATTGTCACCATTCTCTTTCTGGTGAGTGAGGTTCCCGCTAGCAGTTACATCACCGGGGAAGAACTGTTCGATACTGTCACTATCAGGGGAAGACATGATAGGAGAATCAAAGTTTTGTTTTTCTGAAGAGTAGAAGAGATTGAAGGTCGAAGAAGTTGGGGTTTACAAATGTTTTGAAAGCAAAAAAGAGCAACTGGAATGAAAAGTGAAGAAAAGTGAGATGGGTCGAGGTATAAATAGAGAAACGGTTACTTGCAACAGGAAGAGAAGGTGATTAATGACATGGGATAATCGGAAATGCGCGCCTCCAACATATTTCCCTTTTTGAATTCGACCTATCCTGATAAGGCACGTGGATTACCCATTAAATCAGCATGCAAATGAAGGATTTCATTTTACAAAACGATTACAAAAAATTCTCCAAGTGTCATAGATCCTGACTCCAACCCCAACCTGGCACCGATGTTCAAGTCAGAGGGGACTTCTGTTAACAGAATTTTTTGGCAAGGGACCAAAGGAGAATTTTCAACCAAGTTACTACCTGGTAGGAACAAGTCCCAGGTACCTAGCGGGATCAATACCACGACCTTGGAGGAATCTATACCTGGTAGAACCTCGACTACCTGTCTACCTAGATAAGGCACCAAGGATGCGAGCCAAGAAGAGCAGGTACCATGCTATGGATCTATTCTGGCACCTGATGAAGCCGGTACCATAATGCCACGTCCACAGTACCTCGCATGTACCCGATACCTCCTACCTGACACCCAGATACCTCGATATGTTCTCGATACCCTGGGGTACCTCGACATTAACCTAGAATCCACCTTAGACCAGTATCCTGCCTGCCAAGCCAGAAGAATGTCGCTGTGAAGATACCAGCACACTAGAACAAGCGCCATGCTACCAAGAAAGGGCTGATACGTTAGTGTACCACACCATCGAGATGCGAAGAAGAACAAACGCCACGCCAGTCAAGTCAGACCAGTGCGTCAGCATATCGCATTGCTAGGGCATAGAACCAGTGTACCTCTCCAACCAACAAAAGTAGGGAAAGTAACTCCTTCGCCATTTAAAGAGCCATAAATGAGACCAGTCGGTCAACCAAAGCAAAGTTTTAATACGACAGTGATTAACGGGATCAAATCTCACGCCTTTAGCCTCACTCGACGTCTTTCAACTCCTAAAAAAAGGACTCCAGATAATCCTCATTAAGACAACCGGGTTTTCAGGAATATTGGGGGTCTATATATAAGGCCATGAAGGACAAAAAGGGGAGGATTTTTTAGGCCGCTAGGAGAGAGATTTTTATTCTAGAAAAATGACTTTTGAGTTCTCACTCTGATGCCAGTGAGAGTCTTGAGACAATCATTGGGAGGATATATAGACACTTATCGACCTAAACCAGTTCTCCACCACCACCCTGTGTAAAAAGAGAGAAAAGAGAGAGTGATAGTGTAATATTATTATTAGCCTTCTTGTAAACGAATACCATGGTCAATAAAACAGTGCTATATTTAGTATTTATTTATACACCTATCTCTCCATAAAATTTCCCTCATTCGAAGTTCAATCTCCTACTACCTTAAGTGGAAGAACCCGGTACCGAAGACACCTACCCCGCTGCCATCTACTCGTAGCGGTTGAGGGTGCTAACTGGAATTCTGCTCCCCGTGTAGATTTTCCAGATAACAGATTCCAATCTCCTAGTAGCCTTGAGTATAAGAGGATGAAGATGATGTAAGAAGGTTAGGATTTGGTGGGGAAAGATTCCTAGATCTAGGTTTGTGGTTAACGATGTCAAAAGGGTGTGTAAGAGGTTAGGACTAGAGTACTAAGTTCGTTCAAGAAGCCAGTCCCGATTGCAACGTTCCGATTTGAGTGGAGGCACTGAAGAGCAGGGACGTCGTCTCGGCTATCATCGTCGACGCGAGTCCTTTTCCAGTGAGTGAGGTTCTTGCTAGCAGTTACATCAGCGGTGAAGAACTTTTTATACTGTCACTATCAGGGGAAGACATGATAGTAGAATCAAAGTTTTGTTTTCCTGAAGAGTAGAAGAGATTGAAGGTCGAAGAAGTTAGGGTTTGTAAAGGTGTTGAAAGCAGAAAAGAGCAACTGGAATGAAAAGTAAAGAAAAGTGAGATGGGTCGAGGTGTAAATAGAGAAATGGTTACTTGCATCGGAAATAGAAGGTGATTAATGACACGGGATAATGGAAAGTGTGAGAGAATCGGTTTCAGGAAATGCGTGCCTCCAAAATATTTCCCTTTTTGAATTCGACCTATCCTGATAAGGCATGTGGATAACCCATTAAATCAGTGTGCAAATGGAGGATTTCATTTTACAAAATGATTACAGAAAATTCTCCAAGTGTCATAGATCCTTACTCCAACCCTGACCTAGCACTGGTGTTCAAGTCAGGGAGGACTTCTGTTAACAGATTTTTAGGCAAGGGTCCAAATGATAATTCTCCACCAAGTTACTACCTGGTAGGAACCAGTTCCAAGTACCCAATGGGATCAATACCGCGGCCTTGGAGGAATCAATACCGGGTAGAACCACGACTACCTGTCTACCGAGATAAGGCACCAAGAATGCGAAACAAGAAGAGCAAGTACCACGCTATGCATCTATTCTGGCACCCGATGAAACCGGTACCACAATGCCACGTACCCAGTACCTCGCATGTACTCGGTACCTCCTACCTGACACCTAGATACCTCGATATGTGCCCAATACTCTGGGATACCTCGACATTAACCTAGAATCCACCTTATACTGGTATCCTGGCCGCCAACCTAGAAGAATGTCACCGTGAAGATACCAGCATGCTAGAACAAGTTCCACGCCAGCAAGAAGGGACTGATACGTTAGTGTACCACACAATCGAGATGCGAAGAAGAACAAGCACCACTCCAGTAAAGTTAGACCAATGCGTCAGCGTATCGCGCCGCCAGGGAATAGAACCATGTACTTCTCCAAGCAACGCAAGCAGGGAAAGTTGACTCCTTCACCATTTAAAGCGCCATAAATGAGACCAGTCAGTTAACCAAAGCAAAGTTTAAATACGACAGTGATTAACGGGATCAAATCTAGCGCATTTTGCCTCACTCGACGTCTTTCAACTCATAAAAAAGGGACTCCAAATAATCCTCATTAAGACAACCGGGTTTTCAGGAATATTGGGGGTCTATATATAAGGCCATGAAGGACAAAAAAGGGAGGATTTTTTGGGACGCTAGGAGAGAGATTTTTATTCTAGAAAAATGACTCTTGAGTTCTCTGAAGCCAGTGAGAGTCTTGAGACAATCATTGGGAGGATATATAGCCATTTATCGACATAAACGAGTTCTCCACCACCACCCTGTGTAAAAAGAGAGAAAAGAGAGAGTGATAGTGTAATATTATTATCAGCCTTCTTGTAAACGAATACCGTGGTCAATAAAACAGTGCTATATTTAGTATTTATTTATACACATATCTCTCCACAAGATTTCCCTAGTTTGAAGTTCAATCTTCTACTACCTTGAGAGGAAGATCTCGGTACCAAAGGTACCTACTCCGCTGCCACCTACTGGTAGCGGTTGAAGGTGCTAACTGGAATTCTGCTCCCCGAGTAGATTTTCCAGTTAACAGATTCCAATCTCCTAGTAGCCTTGAGTATAAAAGGATGAAGATGATGTAAGAAGGTTAGGATTTGGTGGGGAAAGATTACTAGATCTAGGTTTGTGGTTAGTGATGTCAAAAAGGTGTGTAAGAGAGTTTTTGGTCGTGGCTCCCCCCCTTTTAGAAAATCAAAACAAGATATATTTATAGGGCCAAAAATTAGGTCTGAAATACTGATGCGGCTAGCTAATGCAACGTAGTGCATGGGTACATGTGCGTAGGTAGGTACCCGTGCAGTGACCAGTGCACATCCTTTCCAGCTACTTCTTTCTTCTATTTGCTGGTAACTATGCATATAGGACCCGTGCAGTACTAGCAAATTGGGCACTTGGTTTATTTCTAGAGGATTTTCGATCTCCGGTTCGTGGGTTGATGCGCTGGTGTGACCAGCAAAGTTCTGAAGCTTGGGACTACGTGGGTAATGCACTGGTAAGGGTACCCGTGCACACAGCAGCGCACTGCTGCTGTCTTCTTGCTTCATTTCGCCTGTTTTTCGCCAGAATTCTCCACTTTCTTTGCCAAGACAGGGATTACACCTATTGCCTACAAATGTGATAAAAAGAGCCCATAAGACACAAAAACATGCTCTAAAACAAGACAAGGGGTAAGGAATGAGGGCCAAAATATATAACAATTTTGGCGCAATCAAATACCCTTAAACCAAACCTTTGATCATCCTCGAGCAAACTCAAAACAAAACAATGACACTCGACACAACAAACAAGACTCTGTCTAAAAATTTCCTAGACTCGAAAACATTGTCGTATGCCCAACCGATGATGAGATGCATGGATGTGTGATAGAGAGAAGTATACATATGCAATATGTTCTAAAGCATCTCGAAGGCACTAAAGGGAAACTCGCACAATCACGAATCTCACACCTAAGAGTATCTCGTATCAATAACTACTCACTCTCACACCTAGAGTGTAATTCGCTTCGACTCTAGCCTCTCGTAGAGTATCTCTGTTCTTTCCGCTCAGATTTCTAAGTTCACACTCAAACAAGGTATGCAAAGACGGAATTTGTGCGTAGAAATCTATTGCTTTGCATACATGTCAAATGAAAGACCGATAATGTCTGTGGACTAGCCTAGGAAAGATTCATTATGCCATGAACGTGGAAGATCAAGCTTCAACAAACATTCCCAATCAAGACTCATCCTAGATCAAAAAAGACTTTCCGTTTGGTTTTGATTGGCCCATGAGGTTTAATGTGGTGAAACAAATAAAATAGGAAAAATGTAGAGTTCAAAGATCATCAATCTTGCAATAACTCACAGATACTTACACCCCATACTTTTAGCTCTACTTAACACAATTTATACATAAGCATCAAGGCATTCAAATACATACACATTTGTGCTACAAAATTATAATCAATTTGTGAGTACTTACATTTCATTACAAGGCTCTTTTCTTTATTTTCTTGCCTTTCTCTTCTTCTTTTTTTGCCTCTTTCTTTTGCATTGACATTTTTTTTCTTTTTATTGTTCTTTTCACATATTGCATACTTTCCATTGTCAACTAGGCTCCAAGTGCAATTTTGGCAGTTTTACATTTTTGAGCCCATGCTTGCACATTTACATCACTGCCTAACTATACGCTATTTCATATAAAAGCTTACACCTTTCAACAACAATACACACACACACAACCCACATGATTGACAATTAAAAGGTTGGTTTGTGTTTGGCTTATGGCTATATGGTTTATTGTAGTTCCAAAAGAATGGGTAAGTGTTTGGCCTCAAAATTGGCTATGGACCACACATAAGGGGCATAGGAATGTGTTTAGGCTTATTTGAGTAGTTGAATGCACACATTGCCAAAAATCATTTCCACAATTAGTCTATCAAGGGAATGAATGCATCCCAGAAGCAATCCATAATATATGTATGATGAATGTCCTATGGAATGTGACACATATGACGAGAAGAGTCATTATTTGGATCAAAGCTAGCCTATGGGTGGCAATTAGAGGCAGGCTCTCTACTCGGGATTGCATCCATAAATATGACCCTATGGCGGTTACTACTTTTGTTCTTTGCAACACCCACCCGGAGTCTCATGCCCACCTTTTTTTTGAGTGTTTATTCAGTAGAGCCATTTGGACTCAGCTTATGAATATTTGTGGGTCTCCTTGGAATGGCCTCTGTTGGAATGCTTTCATTGATTGGGCTTCCACTCATTGGAGAGGGAACTCTCCCGCTATTGTTGCTAACAAGCTTTGTCTTGGGGTTGCGGTTTATCATATTTGGAGAGAGCGAAATTGTCGCATTTTCGAAGGCACTCAAAAGACTAGTTTGGTTGTTGCTCGCTCCATTATTGACACCATTCGCTGCCGGCTATCCTCTTTCAATTTAAAGAACCACCCTATCATTGCCTTGAATTGAAATGTCAACTCTAGTTGATTTGCTGTCTTGCTCTTGTCTTGTCTTGCTCGTTTGTTAGAGCTGTTTTGAGCCTTTGTTTAGCTCTTGCTTTGCTTCCTGGGGTATGCCCCTTGTATTTTGTACATTCTTTCTCTCTTTCTATGATACTATTTACTTACCCAAAACAAAAAAACAAAAAAAAAACTACCCCCAAGTTCTCTATCTCTTTAAATGTGAACTAGCTGGTTTTTTCTCCAGAAAGAGGGGCCTTTGCTAAGGGGATCCCATGTCTACCTACCTCTGTGTTATTGTTATGGAAGTTCTTTCAAAAATCCTGGCCAAGCGCATTGAGAACTCTCATAGCTTCAAGTTTCATTGGAAATATGACAAGATTAATCTTTCCCACCTTTGTTTTGCGGATGACCTTATTATGTTATGCCATGGCTCCCTTTCCTCGGCCCTTGTTCTTAAGGCAGCGCTTGATGAGTTCTCCTTGTTATCGGGTCTCCATGCTAATCATGCTAAAAACAACATCTTCATTTCCGATTTATCCTCCACCATTAGCCATCAGCTTATTAACCTCTTTGGTTATACGGTTGGTTCTCTACCCATTCGTTATCTAGGCATTCCTATCATCTCTTCTAGGTTATGACTTCGTGATTGCGCCCCCTTTGTGGACAAAGTCTCGGGAAGACTTACTTCTTTGTTGAACCGTGGACTAACTTATGTCGGACGCTTGCAGCTCATTGTCTCGGTTTTGACTAGTTTACAAGTGTTTTGGGTTAGTTATCTTAATCTCCCTAAAAAAAATTTGAAAATTATTGAGCAGAAATTCAGAAGCTTTTTGTGGAAAGGGATTGAAGGTGATAGCAAGGGTGCAAAGATCTATTGGTCTGATATTTTTCTCCGTAAGAAAGAGGGAGGTCTCGACATCAAGGACCTATCCTTTTGGAATAAAGCCCTCATGATTAGGCTTATTTGGATTTTGATTTATGGCACAAATAAACTATGGTCTTCTTGGATCAAAGCCTACCACCTTAAGGACTCTAATCTTTGGGAGGCTAAAGCTCCTTCTACATGCTCTTGGAATTAGAGAAAACTCTTCTACCTTCGGCCTCTTGTTCGCCCCCTTATTCAGTACCTCATTAGTAATGGTTCTAGCACCTTCTTATGGTTTGACAATTGGCATCTGGATGGTCCTCTTCTTTCGAAATGGAGCACCCGTGTTGTCTATGACTCAGGCCTCCCCATTTATGCAGCTGTTAGTTCCATTGTTCATGGTGATTCTTGGAGTTGGCCTACTGCTATGTCCATCGATCTTTTAGAAATTAGAAGTCGTATGCCCACCTACAATCCTAACTCCAGCGTGGATGATAGTGTTCGCTGGCTCCCTTCCTCTAGTGGAACTTACTCAGCCTCATTTGCTTTGGCTTCTCTTAGAACCCCTCAACCGATTGTTCCTTGGTTCAAACTTGTTTGGTTCCCCAAAAATATTCTGAGAATGAGTTTCTTCCTTTGGTTGGCAATTAGAGGCAGGCTTTCTACTCGGGATCGCATCCTTAAATATGACCATAGGGCTATTACTACTTGTGTTCTTTGCAACTCCCATCTTCAGTCTTATGCCCACCTATTTTTTGAATGTTTATTCAGTAGAGCCATTTGGACTCAGCTTTTGAACATTGGTGGGAATCCTTGGAATGGCCTTTGTTGGAATGCTTTCACTGATTGGGCTTCCACCTATTGGGGAGGGAACTCTCCTACTATTGTTGCTAACAAGTTTTGTCTAGGGGTTGCGGTTTATCATATTTGGAGAGAGCGAAACTGTCAAATTTTTGAAAGCACTCAAAAGACTACTTCGGTTGTTGCACGCTTCATTATTGACACCATTCGCTGCCAGCTCTCCTTTATCAATTAAAAGGATCACCCTATTATCGCCTTGAACTGGAATGTCAACTCTAGTTGATTTTGCTTTGTCTAGTTCTTGTTTCTTGTCTTGCTCGTTTGTTTGAGCTGTTTTAAGCCTTTGTTTAGCTCTTGCTTTGCTTGTTTCTTGTCTTGCTTGATTGTTTGAACTGTTTTGAGCCTTTGTTTGGCTCTTGCTTTGCTTGTTTCTTGTCTTGCTCGTTTGTTTGAGCTGTTGTGAGCCTTTGTTTAGCTCTTGCTTTGCTTCCTGGGGTATGCCCCTTGTATTTTGTACATTCTTTCTCCCTTTCTATGATACTATTTACTTGCCCAAAAAAAAGAATAGAAGAAATTGTACACTCAATGCGCTTTTTAATAGGCTTGTGTTTGTGAACTCACGGGTAGTCTCCACTATTAGAACAAGGCGTAAGAGCACCGAGTCCCCTCAACTTAAGCACAAAAAGGATGGGACTAGCCCATGACGTGCGAGTGAGACCCAAGAGTGACAACAATTTTCTACATAAGCTCAACATGCATACATACACTCACCAAGAGCACACGCTCAAAGCATCACATCCAAGCTAGTTAAAGCTCAAAAATTTGGCCAATGCAACAAATTTGAAAAATTTAGATCAAAAAGATAACAAAAATGACTCAAAAATAAAAAGATGACTCATCAAGGCATCTACACCCCCAAACCAAAACCCAACATTGTCCTCAATGTTGAAGACAAGAGAGTCCACCTAATTGACACAAAACTCAACAACCTAGGCACTAATCACACACAATCAATGCCTAGCAAAATAAAAGACTCAAAAATAGACTCATCAATAAAATAAGGCATTAAAATGCAATATCGACATTTAACAACAATCCAACATCAAGCATTTTTTTCAATCAAAAATTATGGAGTGGGGACATGATGACCCCCAAACCGAGTATCACTATATGCACAAGACCTATACAAAAATATTAGTAATCAAAAACCACCTCCAAACCAAATGAGGCTATATATGTACAATATGAACCTGTACACTCACATATGTATCCACAAGAGCCTTCGGCTCATTCATATCAAGAATGAATAAATCAATCAATTCAAAAATTCAAGTATATGTTCAATATGTTCACCAAAAATATATCATCCAAATATCTCTCCACACAACTATCCCAACATAACAAAAATTATTCAACTAAAGAAAGTAAACGTAAAGCAATAAAGTTCAGAATTCTAAAATGAATTTAAGAATCCAAAACCAATAGTGGTTGCTTCCTCGCGAGCTTCTGCTTTGAAGATATGGCTCTTGCTCTTTTTATGAGCACTCTTGTCCTGCTTGTCCCTCCAAGACGTACATGTTGTCATTGTTTCCTACCAAGAGATAAAGAGCCTCGCTTTGATACACAAGCCGTAAAAAATTAGCTTCCTCTAGAAGCTGTAGATTATCTACCACACTAGAACACATATCAGAAAGTTCAGGCAAGCTAAATATTTCTCAATACATGCAGTTGCCCAACAAAAACTTGCAACACCACTTCTTATTAAAAAGAAACAAACTAAACAACTAAACAAATCCCACAACATATTTTACTGCCAAACATAGTTCTTTCTCTCCTCTCAATTACCATGCACTATTTCACACATAAAGAGAAATACTAGTGTTAATAGCCTTTTTTGGTAGGGGTCCAAAGAAGAATTTTCCATCTGCCTAGTGCCTGGTAGATCCTAGATCGGGACCGGTACCCAGATACCGGGGATACTCGATACCATGAAGTAGGAAGAAGTCAGTACCACATCGCACGGTTTGGCCGGCTGCTATGTCCATTGATCTTTTTGAAATTAGAAGTCGTATGCCTTCCTACAATCCTAACTCCAATGTGAATGATAGAGCTCGCTGGCTTCCTTCCTCCAATGGTACTTATTCTGCCTCTTATGCTTTGGCTTCTCTTAGAACCCTTCATCCATTTGTTCCTTGGTTTAAGCTTGTTTGGTTCCCCCAAATATTCCTAGAATGAGTTTTATCCTATGGGTGGCAATTAGAGGCAGACTCTCTACTCGGGATTGCATCCATAAATATGACCCTATGGCGGTTACTACTTGTTTTCTTTGCAACACCCACCCGGAGTCTCATGCCCACCTTTTTTTGAGTGTTTATTCAGTAGAGCCATTTGGACTCAGCTTATGAATATTTGTGGGTCTCCTTGGAATGGCCTCTGTTGGAATGCTTTCATTGACTGGGCTTCCACTCATTAGAGAGGGAACTCTCCCGCTATTGTTGCTAACAAGCTTTGTCTTGGGGTTGCGGTTTATCATAATTGGAGAGAGCAAAATTGTCGCATTTTTGAAGGCACTCAAAAGACTAGTTTGGTTGTTGCTCGCTCCATTATTGACACCATTCGCTACCGGCTATCCTCTTTCAATTTAAAGAACCACCTTATCATTGCCTTGAATTAGAATGTCAACTCTAGTTGATTTGCTGTCTTGCTCTTGTCTTGTCTTGCTCGTTTGTTAGAGCTGTTTTGAGCCTTTGTTTAGCTCTTGCTTTGCTTCCTGGGGTATGCCCCTTGTATTTTGTACATTCTTTCTCTCTTTCTATGATACTATTTACTTACCCAAAAACAAAAAAACAAAAAAAAACAAGTAGGGCCAACATCGCGGTACCTCCCACCTGGTACCTAGGTACCGCGACATTTACCTGGTACCCTGGTACTGCGATACCTGTCCTGGACCGGTCCATCAAGTATCGACCCTCTACCTAGCATGGGAAATGGTAGTAGGAAAGTTCCCACACTGCACTAGGGAATCAACCCAGCACCTCCCACCCATCCAGAATGGGAAACAACAGCAGAAGGCCTCCAACTAAAAGAAGAGAATGTTGACCTCTCTCGTTATTAATGGAGATAGTCAACTCATTAATGGCCATTCATAATGCCATTAATGAGGAATCAGTCAACTCTATTAATGGAGATAATCACAACGCCATTAATTAGAAATTAGTCAACTATTTAATGGTCATTCACAACGCCATTAATGAGTAAATATCCAATCAACTCTTTAATGGTCATTCACAATGCCATTAATGAGTAAATATTCAACTCTATCAATGCCCAATAAGTGTTGACATGATTGAGAATTGATTAACTAAATAAACGGAGTGGGCTACAAGAAAGAGAAGATATAAATATGACAAAGCACTCTTCAAGAAAAGGATCTCCAATCTAAAAAAATGAGAGAACGAATCCAGAAATCAACAAGAGAGAAGAAAGTTCACCGTCGTCTACATCATCAGAAATACCATGCCCAAAGTCCCTCTACACCACTATTGTATCATCTACTACATATGTCAATTTTCACCAGTAATGTATCGGTACCAGGTGGTACCCCTCCAACTACGACCTACCAGGTCTTGTTTGTACTTATGTAAGCTCTTCGGAGCACCTCTTGTTGATTTATATGAGAAAGGATTTTCTCCCTTCTCCGGATACTGCCTAGTGGTTTTTCAGCATATGATCATTCATGATGCTTTTTCCCCCTAGGTCAGTCCACCTCTACCAAAAGAATTGTCATTCTCTCATATATCTCTTTTATTATGCATGTATGTGAGCTAGGCACCGACCCCACTGGTCCTAGCTCTCATGTACCTCTCCTTGCACGTTATTTAGGTCGGGGAACTATGGAGGACACCTAAAGAGGTGACCAAGTATCGGGATCAGATACCAAGACTGGGTACCGGCCTACTACATTAGATGGGCAGGACAATTTTTTCTCCTACCAACCGCAATATGTAAGTTCCTCATAGTTTGATTGGTTAATTTCGTTGACAAACCATATTGGGGATTAATTTTGTAAGGGTAAATTAGGCCTCATTGGGTGTGATCAAGCTTCAAGGACATCATCTCTCTTAAGAGCACTTCAAAGGTATATCACATGCTTAATTCTCTTTGAAGAGGTTTTAGTTGCACACACTCACATTCTATGCATTTGTATTGACATGCATGTATGGTTGCACACACACACACACACACACACACACACACACTCTTTGCATGCCCATTTTCATTGCATCCTAGTTGGATAGGCATAGGATAGAAAATCCTACAAAAAGCATAATGACCACTGTGAATTATCACAGCGGTAGACACAGAGATCCTTCATCAGTAAGGCACCGCTCCTTTTGCGCTGTGAATTACTCACATCGGTGAGCCCTCCAATTGGTCACCGCTGTGTGATCGATGTGATACCGCTGTGATAATTCACAGCGGTGGGTAACACAGTGTGTGACCGCTGTGACTACCTACAGTGGTACTCACAGCGATCGAGCCCTGTTTTGCCCAAAACGATGTCGTTTTGCTTTGACCTGCTATATAAACTTTGTTATCTCTCCCATTTTGTTCTTGTGAGTTCAAGAAGCCATTTTTGTGTGTCCAAGCTCTCTTCAAGAGAGAGAAACTCCCAAGAACTCATCTTTACTCAACCAAACACAAATCCATGTGCATCTAACATCTTACAAGCATCATCTCTTTTTTTTGTGGGTAAGTAAATAGTATCATAGAAAGAGAGAAAGAATGTACAAAATACAAGGGGCATACCCTAGGAAGCAAAGCAAGAGCTAAACAAAGGCTCAAAACAGCTCTAACAAACGAGCAAGACAAGACAAGAGCAAGACAACAAATCAACTAGAGTTGACATTCCAATTCAAGGCAATGATAGGGTGGTTCTTTAAATTGAAAAAGGATAGACGGCAGTGAATGGTGTCAATAATGGAGCGAGCAACAACCAAACTAGTCTTTTGAGTGCCTTCGAAAATGCGACAGTTTCGCTCTCTCCAAATATGATAAACCGCAACCCCAAGACAAAGCTTGTTAGCAACAATAGTAGGAGAGTTCCCTCTCCAATGAGTGGAAGCCTAGTCAATGAAAGCATTCCAACAAAGGCCATTCCAAGGAGACAACACGGGGGCTCTATTTCAAAATAAGAGGACCATCCGGGTGCCAACTGTCAAACCATAAGGAGGTGCTAGAACCGTTACCAATGTAGTGCTGAATAAGGGGGCGAACAAGAGGCCGAAGATGGAGGAGTTTTCTCCAATTCCAAGAGCAAGTACATGGAGTTTTAGCCTCCTAAAGATTAGAGCCCTTAAGGTGGTAGGCTTTGATCCAAGAAGACCATAGGTTATTTGTGCCATAACTCAAAATCCAAATATGCCTAATCATGAGAGCTTTGTTCCAAGAGGATAGGTCCTTGATGCCAAGACCTCCATCTTTCTTAAGGAGACAAATATCTGACTAGCATATCTTTGCACCCTTGCTATCGCCTTCAACTTCTCTCCACAAAAAGCTTCTAAGTTTCTGCTCAATAATATTCAAAACTTTTTAGGGAGGCAAAGATAACTAGCTCAAAATACTTGTAAACTAGTCAAAACCGAGACAATAAGTTGCAAGAGACCAGCATAAGAGAGGCCTCAGTTCAGCCAAGAAGCAAGTCTTCCCGAGACTCTGTCCATAAGGGGGGAGCAATCGCGAAGGCGTAAGAGATGATAGGTATGCCAAGATAATGAATGGGGAGAGAACTAACCGTATAACCAAAAAGGTTGATAAGCTGTTGGTTGATGGTATAAGAAACCCCGGAAGTGAAGATGTTGCTCTTAGCATGATTAGCATGGAGGCCCAATAACAAGGAGAACTCATCAAGCGCTGCCTTAACAACATGTGCTGATGAAAGAGAACCATGGCATAACATAATAAGGTCATCGGCAAAACAAAGGTGGGAAAGCTTAATCTTGTCACACCTCTAATGAAACTGAAACTAGAAGAGTCCTCAATGCGCTTGGCCAGAATTTTTGAAAGAACTTCCATAGCAATAACAAACAGGTAGGGGGACATGGGATCCCCTTGGTGAAGGCCTCTCTTTCCGGAAAAGAAACCAGTAAGCTCCCCATTGATAGAGATAGAGAACTTGGGGGTAGTTAGGCAAGCTTTGATCCACATAATGACTTTAGGAGGGAAGGAAAGGCAGCAAGGGTTTCAAGTAAGAATCCCCAATCCACCATGTTAAAAGCCTTCATTAAATCCACTTTAAGAGCCAACCTAGGACAGCTAGCATCTTTGAGGTAGTTCCTCATAAGCTCTTGCACAAGAAGAATGTTATCACCAATACACCTACCAGCCACAAAAGCCGATTGAGAAGGGCTGATCATATCCGGAAGGCAAGGCTTGATCCTTTTCGCAATTATCTTTACAATGATCTTATAGAGTGTGTTGCAATAAGAGATAGGTCTGAAGTCCTTCATCTTAGAAGGGTTAGGAACTTTAGGGACCAAAGCAATCGATGATTACTCTTACAAGCATCATCTCATCATGGATTCTTCTTGCTTTCATTGACTAGGTAACTTGAACATGCCCTATATCTCTTTGTATTTATTTATGTTCTTGTTTGCCTAGGGTTAGCTCTTTTATGTGAATTTATTACATATCTTTATGTTTAATGGCATTTATAACTTGTTTGAGTTGTTGTGTGTTGGTTGAGAGCTTTGTTCATTGATAGCTAGCATTTAGGACGATTTTACCCTTCTAGCTAAATCTTCATGCATTTGCATTTAGATATTGATATCTAGGATTTGCACTCATTGACATCTTTAAATCCTTAGATAAGCATTTAGTGTTGCCTAGCATTAATTGCATGTTAGAATATTCTTACATATTCACATAGGTTGTTTAACCTCTTCATTGATTGTTAAGCTTTGTGCTAAGTGGATTAGTGCACAAGCTTGTGGTCTAGAATCACTATTAAAGGCCCGTTGGGTAGAGTGAAAGGGTTAGTGACCAAGTAGGTGTGACTTGAGGTCAACCTAGGTTGTAAACTTTCATTCAAATAGTGGATTTGAGGACCGTATGTGGCTAGAAGGATAGCCCGTAAGTTTTGCCCAGTTGGAGGGTTTCTCACGTAAATCAATCCTTGTGTTTTTATTGTTTTCCGCATGTTTATATTGGATTGGTTGATTGCTAATATGGGGTAGGACTATTAAAATTGATTAAGTTGAAAAGTTGGTAATAAATCAACTAAAACCTATTCACCCCCCCTCCCTCTAGGTTAGTAGACACACGCTATATAGTATTTTCAATTTGTGTCAGAGCGGGTTCCTAGATATACTTAGGTGATCATTGCTCTTTGTGTGTCTTGCATTTTGTTTGTGTTTGTTGCATTATTAACATTCATCTCATTCATACCCAAACACTTCGAGTGGAAACGGAAGTGGAAATGAGGGGACCTCTAGCACAAGCCCCCCTTTGCTCACCGGAGTAAACTGTGCCTCTTGGAAAGGCAAGATGGAGTCTTACATTTGCCAAATAAATGACCTAGCATGGATGGCAATTGAAGATGGCTACACTCCTTCGGAAAAGACTCTTATAGGCGAAAGTGTAGTTCCCAAGCCAAAGTCGGAATGGTCAACTCAAGAGTTCGAAGCATCCAAGTGGAACAACAAGACTATGCATGCCATTCTTTGTGCAATGGATGACAATCAGTACAAATTGATCTAAACAACAAGAATTGCAAAAGAGGCATAGGAGATTCTAGAGACGGCCCATGAGGGAACCGAGGTGGTCAAGGACTCCAAGCTTCAAGTCCTCCAAACATAATTCAAGCAAATTAGAATGGAGGAGGATGAGTGCTTCAACGACTTTCAAGTGAAGTTGATGGACATAGTCAATCAAAGCCATTAACTTGGTGACCCCTATTCGGTTAGGAGAATCAAGAAAAAAATTATGAGGTCGCTTCCTGCAAGATTTGAGTCAAAAGTGACGGCTCTTGAGGAGAACAGTGATTACAAGAACATGAAGCCAAGTGAAGTTATAGGAAGACTTCTAGCATATGAGTCTAGGTGGACTCCTACACCTACACCTCCAAAGAAGCAAAAGAGTATTGCTATGAAAACTTCCAAAGTAAAGAAAGAGGAAGATGACTCAGATGAGGAGGTGGCCCTCATGGTGAAAAGATTCAAGAAGTTCATCAATTTTGAGAAGAAGGGATTTGGATCCAAAGGAAAGGAAATAAAGAAGAAGACTCCTTTCAAGAAGTTTGAGTCGAGTGAAGACAAGCCCACAAGGAAAGGGATTTAATGCTTCGAATGTGGAGGTTTCGGACACATCTCCACTGATTGTGGCAGTTTAAGGAACAAGAAGAAAGGAAAGGCTATGGCTACCACGTGGAGCGATGGTGATGACGTGGAAGAAGAAGGAGAATCCTCGGATGATGAGGATCATCTGGTAAACTTTATTGCCTTCGCATCTTTTCTTAAGAGTAAGGAAGCAATAGATGATAAGAGGAAGAGAAATAAAGTGAAGATGACTCTAGTGATGGTGACTCTTCATCCAATTCAACAAATATAGATGTAAGAGGAATGGATCTCGAAGGGTTCATTAAGCATCTTCAAAGCTCAAGATTGAAGATAAAGAAAGAGATTCAAAGGCTAAAGGGTGAGAATCTCAAGCTATCTACCGAAGTCACTCACCTAAATAGAGAAGTGAAGATAGCAAAAAGAAATGAGGAATTGATGGAAAAGGAGCTTGAAGAAGTAAGAGAGATAATTGCTAAGATGACTTCAAGTACGAAGAAACTTGACCACATGTTGGGAGTTGGTAAGAGGCCAAGTGATAAGAAGGGTCTTGGCTATGAAGATGATAAGGAGACCTCATCCTCAAGCAAGACTGTGTTTGTTAAGAGCTTGGACATCAAAGAGCCTCCACCCCCATAACATCCTAGGAAGAAGATTGAACTAGGAGAGTGCTATAAGGATTCTCAAGTCAAGGTAGCACAAGGGAAACAAGCTCAAGCTCAATCAACAAGGGTTCATCAAGCAAGTTTCCCTCAACCCAAATACGATCAAGCCAAGAAGCAATTCATGCAAGGTCAACCAAGGAAGCAATCCATTCCAACCAACAACAAAGAAGAAGAGAACCAATCCAACACCAAAGGCAAGCTCAAATGTGTGGGAAAGCCCCTTTATATTCACAAGGGCATGGTATGTCTTCTTATTTCATTCCCACTTGTCATTTTTGTGGTATTGATGGTCACATTAGACCTAATTACTTCAAATACATTGAAATGTGTAGAATCAAGAGCATGATTGAAAGAAATAGAGCTTGAGCCAAAATACATGTTCCTAGGAAATCTAGAGCCAATGTGACTAATACCACTAGCAATGAGAAAATTTCACCTAGGTGGATTAGAAGAGATGACTATTTTTGCTATGTGGCTCAAATTGCCTTGAAGGCAAATGCCTCTAACACTTGGTATTTCGATAGTGGGTGTTCCAGGCATATGACGGGGAACAAGAGTTTCTTTAAATCCCTTGTCTTAGAGGATGGAGGATTAGTCACCTTTGGTGATGGATCTAGAAAGAAAGTCATAGGAAATGAACCATTTCCATTCTCGATTTACCCTCCTTGTCCAATGCTTTACTTGTTGATGGCTTGCAAGCCAATCTTATAAGCATTTCCCATCTTAATGATGATGGACTCTCTGTCTTGTTTAACAAAAATGATTGCTCTATTTTAATGCCAAATGGACAAACCTTGCTAAAAGGAAAGAGATCTAGTGACAATTGCTATTGTCTTGAAGCTAGTGTTATCTCTTGCAATATGTCCAATTGTGAGGAAGTTAAGTTGTGGCATCAAAGACTTGGCCACATAAACTATCGAGATTTGAGGATCTTAGATAAGTTCAAGGTTGTGCGTGGCCTCCCTAGGCTTGGGAAGAAAGTTGATGGCGTTTGTGGACCTTGTCAACAAGGGAAACAAACCAAAAGTATGCACAAGAAAGGCAAGTATCTCACCACCAAGGAGCCATTAGAGCTTCTACATATGGACCTTATGGATCCCATGCAAACTGAGAGTCTTGGGGGCAAGAGATACATTTTTGTTTGTGTTGATAATTTCTCTAGATTTACATGGACATATTTTCTTAGAGAAAAATCTGAAACATTTGAAAATTTTAAAATGCTTTGCACTAAAATTCAAAATGAAAAGAACTTACACATTAAAAGCATTAAAAGAATTAGGAGTGACCATGGGAGGGAATTTGAGAATGCTTGTTTTGAAAGCTATTGCAATAGCTTAGGCATTTCCCATTAGTTTTTGGCTCCTAGAACTCCTCAACAAAATGGGGTTGTTGAGAGAAAAAATAGGGTCCTTCAAGAGATGGCCTGTGTGATGTTGCTTAGCAACAATTTCCCTAGGAACCTTTAGGCCGAGGCCGTCAATACAGCTTGCTACATAGGAAATAGAGTCTTTCTAAGGCCTGATACTAGGCAAACCTCCTATGAATTATGGAAGGGTAGGAAGCCAAATGTTAGCTACTTCCACTCATTTGGGAGCAAATGCTACATTCTAAATGACCGAGATCAACTTGGAAAGTTTGATGCCAAGAGTGATGAGGGGATTTTCATTGGCTATGCCCTTAATAGTAAGGCCTATAGAGTTTTCAATTTAAAAACTCAGAGTGTCATGGAATCATCGAATGTTTTCATAGATGATTGTAGGCCTAAGATTAGAGACATGATTAGGAGGTCATTGTACTTGATGATTCTTCCTTGTAGAAGAATGGTGAGACTTCAATTGATGTGAAGTCAAGTCTTGATGAAGAGGGCATTCAACCTCTTGATAGAGATCCATTTGGTGCCTATGACATTAGTGTCCTTGGGTCTAGGAACTAGAGTCCAAACCTCATTTCTTTCAAATTGGTTTAGCTCTTCTTGCATGGCAAGAACCCAAAACTCATCATTCAAGGCTTCATCAACCTTTTTGGGTTCAATTTGAGAGGTGTAACAAGTATGGCTAATTTGATTAGCTATTTGATGCCTAGTCCTAACACCCTCATTCACATCGCCAAGAATGTCATTCTTGTTGTGGAGATGTCTAACCCATAGAGCGCGTTCTTTAGAGTCCAGGGTTGGATGTATAGGAACAAGTCGGATGAAAATGGTAACATTGTACGCAACAAGGCTAGACTTGTGGCACAAGGATACTCTCAAATTGAGGGTATTGACTTTGAGGAGACTTTTGCTCTGGTTGCCCATCTTGAGTCCATAAGGCTTCTTTTATCCATATCATGTGTGCACAAGTTCAAATTGCATCAAATGGATGTTAAGAGTGCCTTCCTCAATGGTGTCTTGCATGAGGAAGTGGGCAATAAGAATCAGAACATATAAATATGACCAAGTTCTCTCCAATAAGGGGGTTCGAATGATAAACATAGTTCACTAGCTCTGGTTTAGACTTTGGCCACCACCTCTCTCAAATTTCTCCATCTCAAGGGTTCATACAGTTTCTCCGGTTGATTCCTCAATATTTCTCCAGTCGGACATTTTCTCCAACATGGGGTTCGAAAGATAAACACAGTTCACCAGCTTTGGTTCGAACTTTGGCCACCAGCTCTCTCGAATTTCTCCATCTCAAGGGTTCATACATTTTCTCCGGTCGATTCCTCAATATTTCTCCAGTCAGACATTTTCTCCAACATGGGGTTCGAACTGAAAACACAGTTCACTAGCACTGGTTCTGACTGGGCCACCAGCTCTGGTCGTGGGTTCGTTTCCCACAGATCCAACATCTCTATATCTCCAAGCTTTCTCCAATCTCCAACCAGAAATATGGATGTCTGATTTGATCCAGAAATCTCAAGAGACACCATAGTTTATCAATGGAGGACGGATTTCATCCCCTCTTCCAAAAATACAGTCACCATCACCTACGGAGAGTTTTCTCCATCATGGTATAGAAAAACACTTACTTATCTTCTACAGCATGAGTTTTCCATCGCCTAGAGTGTAAAAGGGACCCTACCCGAATTCCCTCTACACCACCATTGTATCGACTGCTATGTATGTCAGTTTTCACCATGAATGTACCGGTACCAAATGGTACCCCTCAAACTTTGACCTACTAGGAATCAGTTTGTATTAATGTAAGCTCTCCGGAGCACCTCTCGAGATATATAAATATAAAAAGGGGTCTTTCTCCTTCCTATAGATACTGCCTGGGGGTTTTTCAGCATGTGATCAATCGTGATGCTTTTTCCCCCTAGGTCAGTCCACCACTACTAAAACAGTTGTCATTCTCCCATCTATCTCCTTGTTATGAATGCATGAATGCGAGCTAGGTACTAACCCCGCTGATCCTAGCTCTCATGTACCCCACCTTGCATATTATCTTGGTCGGGGAATCATGGAAGGCACCTAGAGAGGTGACCAGGTACCAGGATCAGATACCTGGATCGGGTACCAACCTACTGCACCAGATGGGAGGGATGGCTGTTCTCTTACCACAGCATATATTCTCTCCTTCACTCTTACCAGAATCACGGTATGAAGTACCTACCACACCCGCTGCGACCTCCAAAGTAGCGGGTCGAGGGTGTTAATTGAGATTTTCACCCCGCGTGGATTTTTCTGTTAACAGTATATATATATATATAGATACAATGCGAATGGTAATTATTCTTATTGATCAAGGAAATTGTTTACAGGGAGAATGATTTATCACACTATCATTCTTTCTCTCTATACCAAATGGCGATGGCGAAACTGTGTGTGTTGCTAAGTGGCTAAAAAATCCTCTCAGTTATGGTTCTGAACCTTTTATTTACTTCAGAAAACTAAAAAAAAAAGCTTCTGAAAAAGGATCCCCTCTTTTCGTCCTTCATGGCCATATGTATAGACACCAATATTCCTCAGAATCCGGTCATATTAATGAGGATTATTTAGAGTCCTTCTTTAGGTGTTTAAAGACGTTGAGTGAGGCTAAAGGCACGGGATTTGAACCCTCCAATTACTGTTGTATTTAAACTCTGATTTGGTTGACTGTTTGGTCTCATTTATGGCGCTTTAAGTGGAGATAAAGACAATTGGTTGGAAAGAGAAACTTACTTTGTATCCTTGTATCGCGGTACACTGGTTTACCGGTCTGCTTTTCCTGGTGTGGCACTTGCTCTGTATCTTACTGGCGTGGCGCTTGTTCTATCATCCTGGTATCTCTTGGTTGGATTATGGACCGATATCAGGGTACTGGGTACCAGATAGACGTCGAGGTACTATGGTACCGGGTAGATGTCCATGGTACCTAAGTGTCAAATAGGAGATGATGGGTACCTGTGAGGTACTGAACATGTGGTATCGCGGTACCTGCCCTTTCTTGAGTCATGGTTCAGGTGCTTTAACTAGGTAGATAGGTGGGCGAGGAGGTAGCGGTTCTGGCCTTACCAGGTATCGGTTCTTCCTAGATCGCGGTATCGTTACTTCCGTGCACCTGGGAATGGTTCCTACCAGGTAGCAACTTGGTAGAAAATTCTTCTTTGGACCCCTGCCAAAAAAGGCTGTTAACAGAATCTTTCTAGGTAGGATCTGAGCGATTCACCCCGCTTTTGGATCACGTATTGCAGGTGGATATGATCCTTGAGGCAAGGCTTGATACCCTGGAATTGAGCACAGAAATCACTGGTTAACTTGGTAAAGGAATCAACACTACCTACTGGTAACTTTCTGAACCATGTCTTGGTATAGTCAGTCAGCGTGGTTGGGAACATTCCGCACATAGGGGCCCGGTTAGCATTTTGGACTTCCATTTGCTGCACGAAGCTATTAAGATGGCTTAGGGGATCTTTTGTCCCGGAGTACTTATTAGACAGCATTTTGAACTTGTAAGGACCTCGATTTTATGATTGGCTTATTTCATGACAAACCACACCACATTGGGGATGATTGTGTAATGGGTAGCTTAGGTCCGCGTTGGCAAGCTT
This sequence comes from Dipteronia sinensis, assembly GCA_033220585.1. Lineage (NCBI taxonomy): Eukaryota > Viridiplantae > Streptophyta > Magnoliopsida > Sapindales > Sapindaceae > Dipteronia > Dipteronia sinensis. Next base: position 58,576,942 of record CM065636.1, on the reverse strand, counting down.
CCAAGCATCTCCATGGCTTCAAAAGCAAAAGGTATACTCACTTGACTTTATCTCTTGACGAGTTTAGGTGCACACACACACACTTCATGCATGTTTTGTTTATCTTGGACTTGTGTTCCTTATTGTTTATATGTGTGTGCATCCTTTTCAAACACACTCACTAGCCTGCATTAGATATCATATCTTGCATTGTATCTAAATTTCTAACATGTCTTGCATGTTAATTGTGCTTCATTGTGTGCATCTCACTCACTTCACACTTGCACAACATTCATGTAAGATAGGCATTTTTCTTGAGTGTTAAAAAGGGATTTTTCCCTTTAGCGCGCCGTAGACCGCTTGGTAGGCTCTGCTTGCACCGCGGCTCATGGAGCGGTTTTCTCCAATGCGTCATGCGCGGTGTGGACCGCGACCTGTGCACTTGTATGCACAGCGGTCCCAACCGCGCTGTTGTTCAGACGGTGCACTACTGTATGTACCGCGGTCTGGACACATACCTGAACTGCGGTATGCAGAGCGGTTTTGACGGGATTTTGTTTTCCAAGTTCAAAACGACGTAGTTTTAACTAGAGCTTCATATATACTCTTCCTCTTCTCTTCTTGGCCGACAAAGAGCTTATAAAATCATTTTTAGAGAGAGGTTAGAGCTCCTACAAAGAGAAAGCCTCAAGAAAGCATCTTTGACTCTCCAAACCCAAAACCCATCTCTATATTGCATCTTTCATCATCATTTGAGCATGGGTCTTCATTGTTTCATGACTAGGTAAGCAAGAACTTCCTTGAATATCATTTATTGTTCTTCTTACTCTAGATTAGGTATTTATTGCTTAATTAAACACCTTGACTCACTTTATTGCATATATTTATGAGTCTAAATTGCATGATTGGGTTTGTTTGTGATAGCTTACATGATTAGGTTGATTTTCCCTAAATAGCTAACCCTAGAACATTCTTGTGATATTGGTTGATGATTATGTTAGGATTATGCTCAATAGCAAGAGTGTAATATTGTAATTGGCAATCTTTTCATATAAATAAAGTGATTTCTGATTCTGCAAAATCTTATAGCATTTATAATTATAATTGTCAAGGTAAATAATCATAAGGTCAAAAGACTATGAGATATGAAGAATTGTTTGTACATCCGGATATGTATAAGGTAGACACAATTCTTTAGTTAGTATTGAATAACGTTCACAACTTAAGTTAAAGGTTGGGCACCTCTATCTTGATAAAGTTGTAGAATTCTTTTACTAGCATTTGAGTGGGATCAAATGAGTTATGATGAGTCTAAAATCATCGAAAGGTTTTCGAGTAAAAGAATCTAGTGCACTGGGTGCATTGAACAGGATCACAATGAAATACTTTATCTAGAACCGTCACTAGATATAAGTCTTTTCATTATTAGGACAATCGGAGAGTCGATCTTAATCCTGAGATAAATGATGGACTTATGGTTGCAAGTGTTATCATTTGAGCTATCAATGAGTACGATTATATAGCATAGTCTATCTTCGATAGTTTGGTGGTATTCATTTGTTAATCGATAAAGGACTTCATTTATAGATATGGACATCGTGGCTCCATTTATTAAATGAGAGTATAATATCATCATATGAATGTTTTGAGGTATTGGATATTAAATCTCAACGTTGAGTTTTCAATAATGATTATTGAAGACATGGCTTCTGGACAAGTCAAAATATCCAAGTTCAAAATGTGGTCATATGAGGAAATATGGTAACTTGGAGAGCTATAGGCGGTCTATGAGCTCTTGGCGATTACTGATATTATTCACAAGGGTACATCATCTCCTATAAGATTGTCTAGGGTATGAATGAGAAACATCTCCTTATTCTATCTTTATTTAAGAGTTCAATTTTAGCTCTTTAGTGGAATGAGTTAAAATTAATAGATCGGACATAAGTGAATCATTTGTTGATTGTGATTAGGTTATGTCTATTGAAGCTTAAATTTAGATAGCCCGCCAAGATCCACAATCCACACGTACTTGCATGGATCACTTGATATATTCTACCGGACCAATTTATGGGTCCATCTAGAATTGCATTTAATATATTAAGAATGTAATATGTCTATTATTTATTTAATGGGTTGCACTATTATATTAATATATTAAAAGAAGACATGTAGGCTTGTTTCTTTTAATAAGAATAAGTCTGGTTCACATGTGGGCTTTTATTTAAAGTCTAATGGATTAAATAAAATAAGAAAAATAATATTGGGCCCATATATACATGGTGTGGGCGGCAAGGCTAAATAAAATAGCTCAAGATATTATTTTATTTTAATGTTTTGATTAAATGGGAATTAATTAATTATTTAATTAATTAATAGTTTAAATCAAAATCTTTTCCTGATCAGTAAATTAAATACTATGTGTTAGATTAGGGTTGGAATTCTTTTAAGTGATAGGAGTCTTAATGTGGTAAGGATTAAGTCCACATACACTCCTTATTATACAAAGAATTCGGCCACCACTAGTCCTACAAGGGTTAGGATTCTTGAATTGATAGGAATTAGGGAAAAGGATAATTCCTTTTCAAGTAAGGAAATTAACCAACCCTAGATTTCCTATTCAATGAATTCGGCCAACCCTACTTGGTGAAGGAGAAAATTCGGCCAACCTATAAATATAAGGTTACGAATTTTTGGCCACTAAGAAGAAAAATAGAGAGTGTTTTTTGTTTGTTTTGAAAATAAAAAATCCTACTCTATACACATAGATTTTCGGCCAAGAGAGAAAAAGAAAATAAGTTCTCATTCGATAGTGCACTTACAAGCCTTTAACATCAAAAGGTTTTGTGCACACTTTCGATTGAGGGTTACGCGAGTTTCAATCATATTGATTGTGAATTCAAAAGTGACCGGAACTATTTTTTTAGTCTCTTGGTGTTTTACTATTGAAGATCAAGATCAGAAATTCCATACATCCATTCTAAGGTAAGCAATTCAAAGAAAAAGGGAGACCACGCTCCTAGGTGATTCACGTACATGCTAGGATTGAAGATCTTGCTGATTACCATCGACGTAAGTCAATCGGATCACGCGACAAGAGGTATTTAACTCTAACCGTATATTTGAGTTTAATTAATTAAAGGGTTAAGGTTCAAATCTTTAGAAAAATTTTAAACTATACGAAAATTATTTTTTCACCTTCCGCTGCGGTTTTAAGCAATTTTTCCGTACAGATTAGGTTGATAGATTAATGTTTATTTATCTAGTCAAGCTTTATTGAATGTTCATGTGGATTTAATTGACAATTTGGTTGTTGGAAAATCTCTACACAACTAATTGAGTTTCTTATTGATAGCTAGAATTTTGGGACCACATTGCCCTTCTAGCTAAGTCTTTATGTTTTGCATTTAGACATTGTTGTTTATGCCTCATTGATTGCATTTCTTGATTGCACATTTATTGCCCTTGTTATTTATTGTGACAACTTGTGTTGGTTGGACTTATTTGACAATTAGGTTGCTAGAATCCCTTTGCATCTAATTGAGTCCTTATGTATGGGCATGTAGGCATTGTTTGATAAGTAGGTTGTTAAATTGCATTATAACATCTAGTTAAGCATTTTGTATGTGGTCTTACACATTATTGCATTTTAGCATATTGTCTCACATTCACTTAGACTTTTATACTCTTCTTGAGTCAAAGTCTTGTGGCTTCGGGGTGAAGTTGCACAAGTATTGAAGTCTTGCAACCAAAGGTTGGTTGGAAAGCATTGGTTGCCAAGAGCCACTGTAAAAGGCCCGTGGGGTAGATTAGGAGGTGCTCACGCCAAGAGTAGTGTATCAGGGGATATCACTAGGGATTAAACCAAGAGTGGCGTGTGGTAGTGTCCATAGCCTAAGGTTATCGAGAGTGAGAGTCCGAGTATCACTTGAGGGTGTAACTTTCTTTTCATATAGTGGATTTCTGTGGCTCAAGTGGCTAGCATGGCTAGTCCCATGGTTTTTCCCGTTTGGAGGGTTTCCACGTAAAAATCAAGTGTTATTTACATTTCCGCACTTTTACTTGATTTTGTATGTTTGATTTAATTGGGTTATGTGTTTAATATTGACTAATCGAAAAAGTTGGTAATAATCGATTAACAACCCATTCACCCCCCCTCTAGGTTGTAGACACACTTTAAAAGTGTATTTTCAGAACTTAGGGGGGGAGCTCTGCCTCCCTGATTCTTCTGGAAAATGGAGCGTTCCTCTCGCCTAGGGGGTTCTTCTGGTTCTCCTAGTGCTTACCCTTTTTTAGCTCCTGGATCTCATTTGCCATCCTGGCAACCAGATCCAGGACGCGGTTGTTTCCACCATTCCTGGACTAGACCTCAAAGTCTTCATTGTCAGACCCCTCTGATGCTACGAAGGCTTCGTCCCGGTTCTCTTCTTGTGCAGGGTTTTCCCGGGCCCTTCTTCTGTTGTTGGTGTTACCTCCTGCAGCTGATCGAGGTTGCTTCCCTGTAACTGCCGGCTAGGTCGGGTGGTTATGCTCCCTTGGTGGGATGTCAAAAGCAGACTTTACCTGTTAAGGTAATAATTTACAGGTCGATCTAGAACCGGGGGCAGTGGCCCAAGCCTATCATAGACCATAACTGGAGGTGGCAGTCCCAATCTGTCAAAGGCAGGTATCCTGGTTCCTAGTCGGTTGGTATCTCCCCTGGTATCGGTACCGTGAGTGGGGGATGATACCCTCCGCAATCAATCGGAGGTGGACGCTCTCTACGAAGGCTGCAGCCTGCTGCTCTAGGATGGCCTGGCTTGCTACTGGGGCAACCGGGACCTAGGGTGTTGCCCGCGCAGTTGCTGGAGGTGCGGGAGGTGGGTTGCGATGCTTTGATCCCCTTCCTCGTTTCTGACCCCTCTGGGTTGAAGGGACAGATTGATGCCAAGATTGATCGGGCTGACCTTGGGAGGACCGAAGTCTCATTCTGATATGCTGCAAAAATATAAAAATTCACAGGCTTTCTAAAGGGTATGGTAATTTCCCACGGACGACGCAAAAAAATGTTGACCGAAAATTCACTCTAGAAAAGGAATTATAGTTAACACCCTCATACTGCTACCTGATAGGTTACAGCATGTAGGTACCTTTGGTACCAGGAGTTTTTATGAAGAATGGGGGAGAGATAGTAGAGAAAGAGAAAAGAAACAATGAAGATATGGTGTGAATTAGGTCGACCCTATTTTATTAAATATAAGTATAACAATGGTCTACTTCACTCAATCTCTCCCTCACACAATCGGAGGTGGTGAATACCGTTGAAGTCGATAAGTGGATACTCCAATTTGGCGATGACGATCTCGTCCGTGTCGATTAGTGGCTAATTCCTCTGGTGATGGTGAAAACCTTCTGTAGCAATGAACCTTCTTTCTTTTGATTCTCTCCCCTCTATCGTTGTTTGGCCTTGTCTTTTATTTCCCCCGATCCTCCCAATCAAATCCCCCTAAATTGGGCCAAACGATATGCAATTATGGGAATTGATTGGCGTGGGTGGAGGCTGTCAATTAACGCAGGAATTGCTCCCTGTAATTACGTCATTTGTATTTCAATTTAGTTGATCTGTAATTAATGGCGCTTTAAATAACGAAGGGGTCAACCTTTTTCTTCCACATTGCTTGGAGTAAAATTCTGACTCTGTGCTCTGGTGGCACGGTACCCTGATGTACCGACCTGCTCTTGTTGGCGTGGCGCTTGTTTTGGTAGGCCGGTAACTTCACGGTACCATTCTTCTTGCTTAGTGGGTAGGATACCTATCTCGGTTGGATCCTGGACTGATATCGCGGTACTTGGGCACCAGGTATATGTTACGGTACCTAGGTACCAGGTGAGAGGTACCATGGTGTCAGCCATGCTTGATACATGGTAAAATGTGCGATGTGGTACTGACTTCTTCCCGGTTTATGGTATCGAGTATCCCCGGTATCTGGGTACCGGTCCCGATCTAGATTCTACCAGGCTCTAGGCAGATGAAAAATTATTCTTTGGTTCTTCGTCAAAAAAGGCTATTAACATATATTTTAATATTAACATGAGTTAGTGGTTACTAGTTAGTACTTAGTACATGAGTATTGATTGAAGATGTAAACTTTAAATTTGAAGTATTAGAAATATTTATATTTATTTTGCATTACTTTAAACCAATTATATATTTTATAACTAATATTTTGATTACTTTTTAGATTGAATATTTTAACCGGATTAAACTTAGGATTGGAATGATCGGATTCCAAATTTCGTGTTTCAATTTTGAGAGTTGAAATTAAAAATTTAGAATTGAAAATGAAAATAAATAGGAAAAATGGGGTTTGGGCGTGGGGGAGGTTCCCCTCCCCCTAAAATACCCTCACCCCCAATCTCCCTAAATGGGTTTTGGGGGAGGTGGTGGGGGAAGGGTTGAGGAATGGGGATGGAGATGGGGGTAAGGGGACCCTCCCCCACCCTATTGGGCCCCGCGCCCATCCCTAGCGTTAAATGGGTGGATATTTTAGTAAATAGGAGGTCTAGCAAAATGATAAACCATCTGTATTTGCAATATCTAGGAGATTCCAGTTGCTAGGGATGGAACATTGTTGACTTTGGGAAGAACAGTTGAACACCAACACTTGCGATGATCACACCTTGAAGAAGCTTTCCCAATTCTCCGTCGTTTCTTACGGCCATCAATGTTACCGAGGGTTTATACATATCCTTTTCTTCTTGTTGTCACGTGCTGCCAATTCCAACACCTGTTATTATCATCACAAAACCACCATTTCTTTGCATCTATACATGTATATATTTATACCAGGTTTTATTCCTTCATTTTAGCCCATAATCACTTGTGAAACCAAACTAAAGCACAAATCAAATATTGTTAACCGATAAGATTTTCCTTAAAAAAAATTAAGGAATTATCATTTTTGGCCCTGTGTTTCTATTTTCTTTTTCTTTTTAATTATCTATTTTTTTTTTAACTATTTGTCTATTTTTTACTCGCTGAGTCTCTATGTTTTACTCGCGAAGTCTCTGTGAGGGAGACGTGAGTCAAATTTAACGGTTCCAAAGGTATTTTTATCTTTAATCCATAAATATAACATTTATCAACACGAAAAAAATAGAAAATAATTTCTCTTAAATTTTTATATAATTAAAAAACATTTATTTTTTAAAAAAAGTAGATGGATCTCCACCATCCATCTCAGATATGGACGGTTGTGATCCAATTACAAAAATATTTTTTGAAAAAATTAAAAAAAAGAAAAAAGAACATTTAGTTGGATCCATCTCTAAAAAAAGAACATTGAGGTGGAGATCCAGGTTGAATCACCATCCATCTATCGCCACCTCCATGGTGATCCATCTGGATCTCTAAATCAATGGAGAAACAGATGGAACTCCAACAAAATCGGCACCACCAAACGGCCAAACCCAAACACGAAATCTCACCAGTCTAACCACCATTAAAACATAAATACAAAATCGATGAAATTGCACCACCACCAAACCCAAAATCGCCCAGTCAAACCACGACCCAAACACAACACGAAATTGATGAAATCGCACCACCACTGATGTAGGTGGAAGCAATTTGAATTAGGAAATTCACACACACGCGAGCAACAAGCTTTCTCGTCTCTGTTGATTCAAAGAATACCAGGAAAAAGAACAGTTTGAGAGCAAAATCTCAATCACGAATTTTATTTCACTAAAAACTGAATTTCAAAACCCTAAATACATTCTAATAAATAGGGAATAAAATAAACTCCTAGATTCCTAAAACAACTCAAACAAATCCGGAAAAGAATCTCAAATAAAACTAAAAACAAAACTAAATCTTAACTTATTCGAAAAAAGAAAGAAAACCCAAATTGTGGCGCAAGAAACTTAAAATGCCCGGATGACAAGCTAAATGACATTTTCTTGGGCCTAAACTGAATGCTAGCCTGTAGAACACATCCTGACCTTTCCGAAAATATATTATAATAGTCGTTTGAAGCTCGTATGTGAAAGTTATACCCCTGCGAAGTTAGGCCCGTTTTGAGTGCTCAAAGCGACCCAAAAACGAAAGTGAAACATGTACTGCATTAACCACCAAACCTAAATCCACACAAAGTCCAACCACCACCAACACCTAAATTTTTAAATCAATGAAATAGTACAAGTCAAACCACCAAAACCCAACACGATACCGAGGGGGAGAGAGAGAGAGAGAGAGTGATGAGAGATCGATGGATTTGAAGAAAAGAAGGAGACAACCGTGCAACAGTGATGTGAATAGAAGAAAATTTGAGAGAGGAATCAATGAAGTGATGGTTTTCTTTTTAAACTTAATTTCAATTTTTTGTCTGGATCAGGAAGCCTAGCATGAACTTACATGGATTTTTATTTTGAAAATGATATCGAGGGATTGAGAGAGAATGAAGAAAGAGAGAGAAAATTTATTTTTTAATTCATTATTTGACATTTACTATTTAACCTTTTCGTTTTCTTTTATTTCATTCTTTGAAGAGTTTTATTTTATTACATTATTTTAAGTTTTTTGTAAGTATAAAAAGGTCATTTTAACTTTTCTGTAAGGGTTGACCAAATTTATGGGTATTTAAAAACATAGAGATCAATCCAGTGAAAAATGGACAAGCAGTTAAACAACAGATAATTCAAAGAAACGAATTCCCCTTAAAAAAAGAGTGTGAAAATTGAATCTAAGAGAGTACATTAGCAGTGAGAAACTTTGAAATAGCAACCATGTAAATGGGAGCATCGGTGCACATTCTCTGGGAATATCGACCCTTTATAAGAATCGGGCAATCTGACCAACCAAAAACTGAAAACCGACTTTGATCGATTTGGACACCGACTTCTTTCTGTCTCCTCCCTAAAATAACCCATGTAATGGTATAAAAAAAATTAACAAAGTATGATGGAATGACCATTAGTGTCACACTATACGTCTTAAATGGCCATTTTAAAACAAATTTAACATTTAATGATCATTTTGATAACGCCCAATCAGTGGCTGACCAAGGAATTTTAACTATGTGGGGCACTTAATAAATATAACAATTATATATAAAAAAAATACTGAAAAATTGAGATCATAGTAAAATGAGTTTTTTTTTGAAAGAAAATTAATTTTTTTTACATAAAACAAAATCGATGGTATAGCGAAGTTTAGGATATAAAATAAAACAAATAAAACACTTACTTAAAATGAACTAAATAATCTTATATTTAAAAAAGAAATAAAAACAAGAAATGTAATATTAATAAATGAATAATAACAAGAAAAATAACATAAATTACAATCTAATTTTATAATAAAATTTTATTTTATATTTATAATGAATTTATTTTAAATTTATACAAAATAATTGATTAATAAATCTTACTAAACATGTTTTTGAATTTGTTATTCTTCTAATTATTGGTAAATTATTGATTTTTTTTATTCTACATAAATTAAAGTTATAAATTAAAGAAAAATACTACGGATAAAATCATATGAATCATAATAATATAATGACTATTTTAATACAGTAAAATAAATTTGAGATTTTAGGGTTTATTGATGTGATGTGTTAAGCATCTCAAACTAAAACTATTAGAAATAATAACAGTTCAAAATAATACTAGATTAATTAACATAAAATTAAATTAAATTAAATTAAATTAAGTAACCATAAATTATGGGTAGCTACGAAGTTGATAATGACGGAAAAGAGAAAGAGAATTATTTTTTATTTTAGAATAAAATGAAAATTTGATAAAGGAATTAGAAAAGATGATAAAATAAAAAAAAGATATAAAAATTTATTAAAATCAAGTAAAATGTAATTGTTAAGACTTGAACCCTCCATTATCATCAATACGGATGGGATGTACCCTATCAACTACGCTATAAGGTTATCTTTTGTAATTTGAGTTAGTTATTATTATTATTATATATATATATAGCCATTCTTCGGTGCAATATTACACGATATTAAGTATGTGATCACATATGATTGCATGTGATCACAAATATATATAATATTATCATATATGAATTGCATGTAATCAATACATGATCACAGTCGAAAAATTTTATATTGCACCATACAAAGTTGCACCCAAGGGCAGCCCATATATATATATATATATATATATATATATATATATTATAAACATAATATTTTTTTTAAAAAAAAGGAGGTTGTACATGTGCCTCATCTGATCTTAACGTGAGTCAGTCACTGTGTCCAACCAAATGGGTGACTACTAAGATAATCATTTATTTATTATATTTTAATAGAAGACCACTAAATGTTCTAGGTGAGTCAGCCACGATAAAACAATAAGTGGAGAATGTATTATATTATTGAAATTTACTTATCAATCCAAAATTAGTAACCAATAGCAAACATATTATATGTGGGAATGACAACTCATTTGACACATCATTTTGGTTGAAATTTAGATTAATTATTTAAGTTGTATAGCATTACTTTTTCTATATATATAATATCATAAAAATTAAATATAAATTACAAAAAAATCATCACATCATTTAAAATGACGTTTCATATATTTTAAAAGTATACTGTTATTTAAAAGTAAATAGATAAAAAAAATGTAAGTAATAATTCATAAAAATTACGTAACATTGTAGCGTGTGTTATAAATTAAAGTATAAAAGCATAGAAAGTAATACTAGTAGAAAAGAGAAAGAATGAGAGCAAACCAATTGTATCAGTTTATTTCTCTGTTTATTGAAAGCTTATACAATGAGCCTATATATAGGCATACGAAGAATTGAATCTACAATGAAATAGGAAATAAGATCAAGAGAGGTAATTGCCCTATATTGAAATAGGAAATGAGATCAAGAGAATTAATTGCAAACTATTTTCTAGGTTGTGAAAATCAATTATTTCACAACACTCCCCCTTGGACGTACGCCACCTAGATACTAATTTATGAGATTCTTCTAAAAAAATATTGGACTTGCTTAAATACTGCCTCATTAAAAACCTTGCTAGGAAAACCAAGTGGGACAAAACTTAATCAAGGGAAAAAGAGTGCAGTGCACAAATGTCCAAATGAAGAATGCTCTCCCCCTGAAAAATGCTTCATTCTTAATCTTGTAGTTTGCTAAGTCGACGCATCCCAATGTCTTTATAATTTCTCTAATGTCGCTGTTGGTAAGGTCTTTGTAAATAAATCTGCAAGGTTATTTGTAGACCTTATCTGCTTGACATCAATTTGTCGAATTTCTTGAAGTTCATGAGTGTAGAAGAACTTTGGTGATATATGCTTGGTTCTATCTCCCTTGATGTAACTTCCTCTGACTTGTGTAATATAAGTAGCATTATCTTCATATATTGAGATAAGGAACTCCTGCATTGTGTTAAATATAATACAACAGTAATATGATACGGTACTTCTGGACCAAGTATCATTCCATCATTATCTTTAGATCGAAATGGATCTTTCTTAAGATCTAAAGATCAAACAACCATAGGGATGCTCAAAGAATGAGACGCATCCATATTGAGACTGAAACAAGTAATCCAGTATTTAAAATATGCTCTATCTTCAGGCCGAAACAATATTTTGTTTTTCCCAAAACTTTCATTTCAAATTCTTGTTTCAAATGCTCAGTAGTTTTAGAAGCTCTTCGGGAGCTCCAATTAAATTCATGGCATCGACATATATTGCTTTAATTGCAAATTCGGATTCCGATGTCTTTATGAATACAAATGAGGCATATAAGAACTTTAATTTATATGCTCATTTAATGATGTTTTCTCTAAGACAATCATATCACATTCTTCTGAATTGCTTCAAACCATATAAAAATCGTTGTAACTTTATTTAACATAAGTTACGAGAATTTGAATTATATGCTTCCAGCATTTTGAATCTTTCAGGGATTATTATGATCACATAAATGCAATAAAATATTTGCATACGATCAATATTGGGTTTCTGCAGTAAACCCTTTGTTTCGGGATATAAGTTATATCTCGCTATTTTAATTTTCTTACGAATAATTGTTTTAATAAAAAAAAACGTTTGACGTCTTCAAGCGTCTACATTATATGTCCATGAATATAGCTCTGTATTTTGGACAATAGTATTATGTCGATATTCATCCACAATTGTGTGGTTCAAGATCCTCATCATTTCGTAATGTGCAGAGCAACACTATAGAAGATCTCAATTGTTGTTTACAGTACATATGCCTCTTAAAGAGCTACTGTAAAATTTTACAGTGGGGAACTGTAATACTTATATATTTCTAGTATACGTGCCTTTGCATCGGCAATTAAGATCCCTTTAATTTATGAGTCTCGGAGGGGGAGATCACATTTCATTACTTTGTACCTCTTCAAAAAGGTTTTTGTCTCTTCAAAGACATTTAACTCTTCGGGAGTCATGATAAGGATTACTTATAGCTCGAGCATTAGTCTTAACTATCATGATCATGATCTTTCATATTCGCTTCAGGGAATAATAACTTTAAATAAAAGTCGAATTTCACACTTCTAGTGTGCCACGAATAATTTATTTGTTGACATTTGCATAAATTGTTCTTCAGGAACAATCACCCGGGTTAATATATTGGCAATTAATAAATTCATTCGAATAAGCAATTTGCAAGCGAATGATCCTTTGAATTTCAAAGAAGGATCAATATAAGATAAATATGATGCATGCCAATTGCAATTTCACGTTGTTGATTTTTCTAATTGTATTTTTCTCCCCCTAACGACGTGAATTTATTTGTTTGTTGGCCTTATTTTGTTATCCTTCATGGATTTATTTGCATCATCAAAATGTCATTTTCAGACATATCTTCATGGATATATATTGTACTATCATATTGTCTTTCTGGGACATTTATTAAAGAATCTGCAGATTCTATATGACAAACTCAATTATAAGAATGGAATGTCATGCTTCTAGCATGGGACAATATAAAATAATACAACATATATTTATGATGTATATATTTATAACTAAATAGATTCTTCCGGATCTATTAAAATAACAAAGTGTCATGTACATATCATTTTGTTTTTCACTTTGTAACATACAATTAGCTCTCCCGGAGCATTGACCAAAATTTTCCACCATGACAATTAGATGACTTAAAATTCACTTCAGGGAATGATATCAATCAATCTAATCAGACAAGTTAAATGATTTTGTTCGGGAACAAAAGAAAAAAAACATAATTTCCCCATATAATTATTTTCAAGTGCAAAAGGCATAGCAAATTTAAAAACGTCAATGTAAATCATGAATATAGATAATTAACGATGATATGTATAATGTATATAACATAGTATTTTTTGGATTACATACCATTCATTGAGAATTCGAATTTTTACAGCTACAGCTGAAACAGAATCATCTACTGATTGTATCATCGGTCGTAAGGTGATCATGAATTTGGAAACAATTCACAAATACAAATCCCCGCAATATGTATTTCTATGTATTTTTTTTCACTGTGTTTCTATCATACGTACACAACACACATATTCATTATGTATTTCGGTCGGCATCAAACATACTCCCATCGATACAACCAAAAGCACTGTTCTTCGTATGGTTTTGGTTGGATAATCCGGAAAATGTGCTCGAAGTCTAATAACCTGCGTCAACAATCTAGAAAAAACAGTATTATGTGTAGACAATAAGCAAATATGTGACCATCGTGCAGATACGTCAATTAATACCATAAAGTATCGAAATGGTCCATTCGCTGGGTGGATGGGCCCACAAATGTCTCCTTAAATTCATTGTAAGAAAGATGGGGTTTCAAAATCAACCTTTGTAATAGATGGTCTGATCACTAACTTTCCTTGTGAACAAACAGTACACATATTTTCATTGGACAGTAGAATCTTCTGGTTCTTTAATGGATGTCAATGAGAATTCTCAATTATCCTACACATCATTGTAGATCCTGGATGACAGAGACAATCATGTCAAAGTAAAAATATTTTTGGATTTGTGAACTTCTGGTTCATAATTGCATAGGTTTCAACTGGTTTTATATTTATATAATATAATCCAGATGAATAAGCATTGGGATTTCTAAGATGAGCTTCTGGCTCGAGACATGTGATGTAATATAGAGATACTCTCTATTATTCTCACTTATAGTCTCAATATGATATCCATTGTTGCGAATATCTTTGAAACTAAGTAGATTCCTTCTGGATCCACTAGAATATAAAGCAACATTTATGCTTATCTGTGTACCATTTGTCAATATAATCGTGGCTCTTCCAGAGCCTTTATTAGGTCTGCAGGACCAAATATAGTGTTTACCTTGGCTTTGATCAAGGTTAAATACAAGAAGTATTTTCTATCTCGAAGAATAGTATGCGTTGTTCCACTGTTGACCAAACATATATCCTCAATTTCCCGTTTGAAATAGAGTGTTCATCTATATTCCCGAAAAGAGAAATCTAATTTAGAACTTCAGGTTCTAAATAATTTCAAGGGTAGAACTTCAAGTTCTAAATACTTTTCAAAATTTAGAACTTCAAGTTCTAAATAATTTTCAAGAGTTAGAACTTCAGGTTCTATATAATTTCAAGATTTAGAACTTCAGGTTCTAAATAATGTTTAGAATTTTGAACTTCAGGTTCAAGATTTAAATTGAAATCTAGAACTTCGGGTTCTGATTAATTAAATTGGAATACAGAACTTCGGGTTCTGATCAATTAACTTGGAATCTAGAACTTCAGGTTCTGATCGATTCAATTGAAATACAGAACTTTGGGTTCTAATGAAATTGGAATTCAGAACTTCATGTTCTGATTAATTATATTATAATCAAGAACTTCAGGTTTTGATTTTTTTTTTTCGAATCAAGAACTTCAGGTTCTGATCTTTTTTCGAATCAAGAACTTCGGGTTCTGATTTTCCTAATCAAGAACTTCTGATTCTTTTTTTTTTCCGAATCAAGAACTTCAGGTTCTGAAATTTTTTTTTTCGAATCAAGAACTTCAGGTTCTAATTTTCCTAATCAAGAACTTCTGGTTTTTTTTTCGAATCAAGAACTTCTGGTTCTTATTTTTGAATCAAGAACTTCTGGTTCTGATTCCGAATGCAATCAATTTGTTGCAAACGTTTATTATTAATAATAAGAAAGGAAGAAGAAGAGATAATAAAATAAAAAGCATTCGTGCTGATAACGTGTTATAAATCAAAGCATAAAAGCTTAGAAAGTAATACTAGCAGAAAAGAGAAAGAATGAGAGCAAACCAATTGTATCAGTTTATTTCTCTGTATATTGAAAGCTTATACAATGAGCCTATATATAGGCATAGGAAGAATTGAATCTACAATGAAATAGGAAATAAGATCAAGAGAGGTAATTGCCCTATATTAAAATAGGAAATGAGATCAAGAGAATTAATTGCAAACTATTTTCTAGGTGGTGACAGTCAATTATTTCACAACAGCGTGGTCAAGTGCCGCCCGTGGGTGGTGCACCGGGCCACTTAAAGCGTGACAAGTGGAAGTTTTCTAAGCTATAACATAAATGGAGGAAAGAGAAGGCTTTTAACGTGTAGATATTTTCACCCAAAGAAATTATCTGTACACTCAATTTTTATAGACAAATTATATTAACTTAGAGCATCTCCAATGCTATTATGCATTTGGAGAAAATAGAGTGCCACATAGGATAGATACTAAAGAAGTTAGAAAAACTTTCTCCAATGCAATTATCTAAGTTGAATATGGAGATGATGTGGCAAAAAAAAGTTAGAGAATATGGAGTTGAGTTTCTAATTCTAGAAACTCTTCTAGAAATGCTGACTAGGATTTCTAACTATTTCAACCAATAATATTAAAGCTCATTTAATTATAAAATAAAAGAGGAGAGAGAATGTAATAATTGTTTTACAATGATTGGTCAAAAAATAGATACATATTTGATTTTAGATAATTGCATTGGAGATGTGAATATGCATTTCTCTAAAAATAAATTCAAAAGTGGGCTCGTATTGAATAGAAATGCTGATATGACATTATTTAGAAACTCAAAAATGCATAATAGCATTAAAGATGCTCTTACTGATATGGCATTATTTAGAAACTCAAAAATGCATAATAGCATTGGAGATGCTCTTACGCTGGTTATATGAATAATTACATTAAAATCAGTAAAAAGTTATAATAACAATAATTTACCATTGACCTATTAACAAACAATTGACTAACCATTGACAACAGTTAGTTATTAACTAGTGAAGGATAATTTGGTATTTCTCACTGTTATTAAATAAAAGAAAAAAAATATCTAATAACATATCGCAACATCAGCCCTAACAATTTATTAATTAAATATAATATTAACAAAAATAAAAATAATTTGCTTTATCCTCTTCTTCAATTTTCAGAGACCAAATCGCAACTCTAAACAAACCAATAACAACACAATACAAAGCAAATCGCAATCCAAAATAATTCTACTGCATTCTTCTCCATCCTTATTCTTCTTTACCATCACAATCTTATCCAAAAAACAAACAATAAAAATTATTTAAAACATTTAGAGAAAAAAAATATATATATATATATAATAAAGATTCTCTATGGAGGAAATGTGGTTCTAGATCTTCTCCACTTTGTAGAAGATCTGTAACTAAAATCTTCATTAATGGAGAATGTAGGTATCTTTTGGAACTGTAGAGCCTTTGTGAATGGTTGTTTTGTTATTCCTCTTGGTCAGGTTTTCGTATTTGAGGTTGAGCTTATAACGGCCTTGTTTACCATTAATTTTGCTTGGAAGTACGGGTGGCATCGAATCTGGCTTGAGAGCGATTCTTCGTATGTGGTTTAGCTTCTTTCTTCTCGTTTTGAGATGGTTCATTTGAGGGTTCGTCAGGCGTGGCCGCGCTTCATCTTCCAGATCTCACAGATGGATTTTCAAGTTTTCCATATTTTCAGGAAGGGGAATCAGGTTGCGCATGCGCTTTCTAAGCATGCTTTCGAGCTTCAGGCTGATTTTTTGTGGTTCTCGGCCCCGTTGTTCTGTTCTTTTTTAGTTATGGACCATGAGTTTTTTCGTTTTTCTTGATGTTTTATTTTTCTTTTTGATGTGGCCTGCGTGCCTTTTTTTTGTTTGGGGTTGTTTTCCCTCTGGTTCTTTATTCTTATATATATATATATATATATATATATATATATGGATACTGCCTAGGGTTTTTACAGCATATGATAGCTTGTGATATTTTTTCCCATTAAGTGATCGTGCCGAAATTGTACTATATTTTGGCCCTTATTTCCATGACCTTTGTCTCGTTATCGAGTTTGTTTTTGTGTTTAATAGGCTCCTTTGTAGTGATTGCAGGCATTATGTGCAATTTTAGTGTTGGAGACGGGGATCTGGACTTTCGTGGGTAAAAAGGGATTGAATGGTGCAAAGGAAAAACTAAAGGCTTCAGTACGCAGGTACTGCGCGGGTACCCTACCCGTGCACTACCCGCGCAAAAGGAGAGGGATTTTGAAGAATGCGCAGTGCGCGGGTCTTTACCCTGGCATCAACCGTGCACTGAATGATGGAGTCTCAGAGTCGCCTAGAACGCGGGTACTGCGTGGGTTTCTACCTGTGCAAATACCACGACCAGGGAACCGATTAGTGGCAACAGGGGTGCTGCGCGGGTACCTTATTCGCGCACTAACCGCACACTACGTGCATCAGGTCTCACCACATTAGCATTTCAGACCTAATTTTGGAAGCTCTATAACTATATCTTCTTCTGATTTCAAAAACTCTCTTTCCCACATGCCCACACACATATCTTACATCATTTTTACTCTTTTTGAGATCTAGTAATTAACTCTCCCAACACATCCAAAAACCCACATTCCATTTCTTGATTTCTTCTCAACAAAGAGACTTAGAGATTGAATTGGAGCTTGAAGAAATAAGATTCTCTCATAGGTTTTCCTCTATTCCCTTCTCTTACTTTTTCTCTTGCATTAGACATGAGTAGCTAAGTATCCCACTAAGGGATTGATGTGATTAATTTGTAAATTTTGCCATGTAATTAACTCTATCTTTATCTTAAATCTATCAAGTATGTTTCATTCTTTTGTTTAATTGATTTTAAAAACGAATTTGTCCTAGATTGAACACTACTCTCTTTACAAGTTTGTTGAGAAATTATTTGAGTGATTAACTTGGTATACACTCTACTTGGTTTTCTTAAGCTCTATTGAATGGAAGGATTGAACAAGAGCACACTCCATAAGTGAAATCTGGACTCTATAATCTCAAATGGGTAATCAATTTTATACACTTTAGATTGGTTCATTATAAATAGATTAGTCCTTTATTTGAATGATGTGCATTCATGGAGAATCACTTGTGAGTGGTCACTACTATACACTTTAGATTTGACACTCACAAGGGATATACATCAATATTATACACTCTAGATTGGTTGCAATAGATTGATGTAAATTCATGAGAGTTCTTGTTATGCCCATTGTTTGCTTATTGGATCTATTAATTCCTTAGTCCACATTATCATAAATTCACACACTTACCCTCTAAGTTAGTTGCATTTAGCTTAGTTTAATTAGTTTAATTGTGGACTTACTTTTAATTAATCAATTTTCCAAACCAATCCATTACGTTACCTTTATTGCACTTTACTTTTATTGCAAATTTAGTTCTATAGCATTTAAATTTGGTCATTGTTATCCACTGATCTCTATGGACGATACCCGACTTGCCACTTGTTTTTACACTTATTGAGGCATAGTTAAGTTTTATAATTTTGTTTTGGCATTTGCAATCAAACGGTTAAAATTGCCGAGCCATTAGGTCAATCTAATTTTATTACAGGGAATAATTTTTAAACAAGAAAAATAATGGAATAGTGAGCACTTTGTCAATATCTATTATTCTATTAAAAAAAGATCTCCTCCATTTTTGGAGAGGATATGAAACCGAAATCTCCATTAGATTTCTCCTCCATTTGATCTCCGTGGTGATTTGGAGAGCTCATTTTTTTTCCAGATTTTTTAATAGTTTTTGATTTGTTTTAATTATTTGATTTTTATCTCTTTTTTCAAAAAAAATTGATTTTTTAACCGTTATTTGATTTTTTTATATACATATTTTTTCTGATTTTTATTTTATTAATTTATTCAATATAATATTTCGAAATGCTGCAACAAGGGAAAAGTGGACATTGTCCCTTTTTCATGATAGTTAACGGGTCAAGAAGAATTTAATGTCATTATGATTTTTATTTACTGGTTTCAATGTAATTATTCATATAACCGGGATAAGTTTATGCAATTTGCTCGTAAAAAAACTGATGTAAAAATAATTCCATTGGATGGCAATATCTGAACCCAAGCTTTTAAATAATATTTTAATGAAAATCTGCCATTTGTCAAATTTTCAGTGGCTCAGTATACCACTCAGTTTGTGCACTAAGTGTATTGAAGATTTTCTACCGTAGGTGACTGGGCCTCGAAACATGCCAAAACATGACTGCCAGAAAAAAAAGGTTAAAAATCATTTTGGTTCCTGAGTGATTAGCTTTTTATTCTTATTTTTAAAAAATAATATTTGCATTTTTATTCTCCTGGTTCTTAAATTATCATAAATCCATAAATTTAGTCCATCAAATCCATATTTTAATGGTCAAACCATATAAAATTAAAATTGACTATTTTACCCTTGATATTAAATATTGATGTTAAAATTCACATTGTTTAAAAAAAAGAATGAAAAGCTATTCCCTTGAGGACCAAAATGATTTTTTCCCAAAATATTATTAAATCAATCTAGTGAAATAAGTGTAGTACTAATAAAGAAAAAAAAAACACAAGTGTAGGCATTCAAGGTTGGAAGCTAGCCAAAGGTTGATCCAATTGATTTGGTTTCCTATCCTTTTCAAGGTGTAGAATTATTTACAAGTTACAATAATTGAAGTACATATTAGTGACATCCCTTATCAAAGGAACCAAATTGTCCCAGAAAAGCTTTTGGTGGTTGGACTAGTAGTTTTGACCATTCAGCATGTTTAATGACAAAATATACTCATTTTATTTGGACTTTTGAGCAAAGGTAACACGCTTTTCTCTTTTATTGTTGTCCTTTCTTAACTACTTTTTCCTTCTTTTTTAAACCAATATATAATAACGTTTATCGTAATTAACTTTCTCTATATTCAAGACTAATTCTACAGTTTTCACAAATATATGATATGATATTTTTCTTATGTTCTGAATTTAGAAGCTTAATTAACTTTTGGGATGCAGATAAATTGACTACCAAGAATTAGTAGCTAGCTTGTAAATATATAATATTATTCCACGTTGAAAGTCCTTTAAAAGAGAAATTAAGAACAATAATTCAAACAATAATAATAATAATGGACATGTTTACCGATCAGGAATGATGGATGAAATTAGAATCAACTTCCACCGGATATGGAATTGATAATAAAAAAGAACCCTTTCAATTTCAAAATATAATACCTATTTAATCCAAAAAAAAAAAAAAAAGTAATCAAGGACAAAAAGGCCTACCCAAACGAGCTCTATGACTAGGAATGGTGAAATGCCTAATCCTCCCTTGTTGTTCTCTGAAATAACCTTGACATAGAAAAGTGTTTGAAAATTGATCCTCCACTTTCCTATCTACATCATGCACAAACACATCGGTCTCACCATTTTCTCTGTTCCTCGCCATCAACCCTGCCGTGTATATGGCGCTCATCCTCCCCGGAGCCCCCTCGAAGTATCCGGTGGGAGCATCCACCATGATCAAGTCCCATTCAATGTCGTAAATTTCACTAGGAAACCCCTTCAACGAGAGTAGACACTCAGAGAATCTGGGGTCACTAACAAGTTTACAATCTTCTTCTCCCATTCCAATCTCCATCAATTCATCGGCTTGGGTGAGTTTGGTGTCGTACTCGACATGGTAGGACTCCAATGTGGGTAGTTTGGCTTGTATTTGCTCGATCCACGACTTGTCTTCTTCGAGGAAGACTGTGCGGCCTCCGTGGTTGAGAGCTGTCCACATGAGACTGTCGTGGCCTAGACCGAAGACCAGGAAGTTGCAAGGCGATTTCTTTTCGAGTATTCTCAGTGAGACTGAGATTTCTTTGAGGGTTTGTTGTGGGGTGACGTTTGTGGTCGCGTAATGGACCAAGGCATGCGCTAGTGAAGGTGGGGTTTTGGTGCAAGCTTGTATTGTTAAGGGATCCAGAGATGGGTCACAAGCTAGTACTGTTGCTGATTCTGGCTCTGGTTCTTTGATGGATTCTGATGAGTTCGATATCATATGGATTTCTGGGGTTTGTTGGGAAGAAAAAGATGATGGGTTGTTTGTTATGAGTACGAAAATGAGGAGAAGGAAGAAAGCACAGATGAGAATGAACTTGATGTTAATGGAAGAATATTGACTAGTCTTGGACCTCATCATTGATCAAACTTGGTTATGGTTATGGATATAGAGAGTTGATCAGTTGTGATCAGATTTTATGTTGGAGAGAAGAGAATTTGGTAGTGTTTGTTTCTCTTTTTTTCTTTAAGAAACAGAGAGATGGTGACGGAAATAGAGTGAGATTTGAGTTTGTGTACGTGAGTCATAGGTAGCTGGTGGAGTTATAATCTTCTACTGTCACCTTCATGATAAGGTATCATGCACCCCACCCCTAATCATATGAGATCAAGAGACAAGAATCATGATTCTAAAATCACATTGCCTTATATTCCAACCTAGTTATATATATGACTTCAGCTTACGTAATAATTCTATTAGATGAACCATATACCCTAGACGACTCAATTTCTGACTATAATTTGATTATGGACAAAAATATACATAAAGTTGGATTACCGCAAATTATATCCCCCATGTTGTGTAGGCCGTAGCTATCCGACAAGGCCTCCAGTTTATTCTGGTTTACAGCCAGTGTTGGTTGAATCAGTGTATCAGACGCATCAGTTGTGGTCGGATGGATCAGAGATGATGGCCAAGCCTGCTCTGATGTGAGACCAGTAATTACTGATATTTGTAATCTGTTTCCTTCCATGAGTTGTGTTACAGTTAACTATGTGTCCAGGAAGGCCAATTAAGTAGTCCATTTTTTAGCTAAGTATATGTTGTTTTTTGTTGGAGAAATATCATCGGTGTGTTAGGCGTTATGTTTTGCCTGATTGCCAGAATTTATGTAATGCTTGTCTTGTTTTGAATGAAATTGTTTTAAAAAAAATTGTAAAAAAACCAGATAAGATGAGATTGATCCAGTGGTTTGTTCCTGAGACCTAGACCATGATAGTGTGGGTTCGAGTCTGTCTCCCTTTTCAAATATTGAATTATTGTAATATTTCAACAACAAAAAATTAGTAAGGAATCTCTTCTAAATTTGGTGAGATGTTATATCTAAATTATCATTCAAAGGAGTGGTTGTGAATATTGTTTACTTCAACTGTTGCCATAGTCCACTGCTCGTATTCATTATTATGCATAAATAAAGGAGTAACTTGAAAAGAAAGAAGATGATATATAGGGAATAATGATTTTGTTTTCAATTTTTAATAATCTTAGAAATGAAGCAAAGAAGATTGGAAACAAATTGATGTGGACAAGATGGCTACTTTCATTGGTAGAATAAACAACCTAGGGTTGTTAGATCTGTGATATGGTAGCATAATATTCTATTTATTTATTCAATCTTTTTCTTGTATGCATAATTGATGTGTAGTAGTTGTAGTGTACATGTTCATGTTGCATCATGCTACCCATGACATAAATTATGAACGTATGTATTTTCTGGCTTTAAATTATTTGAGTTGAAAAGCCCAACAACAAAGTGGTTACTTATTATTGATTCATGTCCTAACGGATATATATTTATAGATATGTACATCATGACTCTTATAATCAAATAAAAGTAAATACTACCTTATGGGTCATACGAGGCCTTGGATAATAAATCTTGATACCGAATATTCAGTAAGGAGTTATTGAATCATGATTTTTGATAAATCAAAATTATCTATCAGACGTAAGGATGATCTTAAGGAATAAAATAATTAATAACACAACGGTCAAATGACATTTTAATTATTGGTATTTTTCATGAGGATACATATTTCACACAAATTGCATAGGGTAGAAATATTTAATATATTTTAATATAATTCAAGAGTGCAATTTCAGTTTTTTAGTGGACCAAACTAAAATTAATATATTTGGGCTTAATTTATTAAGAGTTAATTGGTACTTGAGCCAAATATATTGTAGATTGTAATTAAAATAACCCTTGGATCCCCAAACTTCATAAGTTAAATTGAATTATCTAAAAGGAACCTATTGGGCTCAAATGTTGAGTTCCAATATAAAGACCTATCTTACTTCTTTTATTTTATTTTTCATTAGGAATGGAAAATAAATCAAAATAGGATTTTCATGGAAAAATAGATAAAAGAAAATAAAATGGAAAAGATTTCTAATAAGATTGGACTTACTAAGTCACAATAGGATTTGCGATTCTTGTGTCCTATGAAAAAATAAATTATTCTTTTCTAAACCTATAAATAGGTGGCTTAAGAGAAAGAATAAATTTACAACAAGCTTGTCATTCTCATTGAGATTGACACAAGCTTGAAAGAAAGTTGTAAGTTTCAAAATCTATTTGAGCTTTTAATCTTTTTCTTTAAGTCTTGTAGGTGGATTTACACACTGATTCAAAGAAAAATGAGCCCACACTTCTAGGTGATTCGATCTTTTGCTAAGTGTGGAAGATTTGCGGAGACTAAACTACAAAGGTAATCTCTAAATTAATTCAATTTGCATTACATTTAGAATATGATCTTGCGATGTTTTGAAATTTTTTTTTTCAAAAAAGATTCCGTAAATACATTTATTTTTAAAATGGTTATTATTCCTTACAAAATCCCCCTTGGAGAAAGGATCAGCAACAACTGAGAAGACTTCACCAACCCAGAAATATATCTATTAAGAAAATCCTCTACAATACCAAACAAAAGAGGAAGAAAGGATCACCCCTAACAGACTCCTATGAGCACCATTAATTAAAACCGAGAGCCAAGTAGACCTCAAAATGTTGTCGATCCAATCCATAAAAACCCTGTAAAACCCAAAATCCCGAAGAACCATACATATGCAAGACCAATCGAAGGTGTAAAAAACATTACGAATATCAATCATCATGGAAAGATTACCTCTATTGACGAAAGCATTTTTGTCGTTAGAAAATGTCCGTCAAAAGTAATTTATAAAAACCTCAAATGCCTCAAAATGTTTACAAAACAAGTGCAATGGCAAGTAAGGGTATCGTCCACAGGGATTAGGGGTAGCATTGACTATATTAGGATTAATAATACTAAAATGCATAAAAGTAAAGTATCATGGTTGGTTGAAAAGGTTATCAATTAAGATGCAACAAAATTAAGTTATACTAAATGCAACTAGGTTAGAATGAATGTAAATTAATAATGATGAGATGAGTGGGAGTCAATGCAATCATACACGAATCATGGGCAATCCTATCAATCCTTTAAGAACAGGTTCAATCTATTTGGGCTAAATCCACCTATAGGCATGATTCTAAGATCACTAAACTCTATCCACACAACAATGATTGGTGTACTTTATTGAGTGTTGAGAGGTTTCTTATGAAGCCTATATAGATTAAGGTGGTTGAGATGGCTTGGATTGGAATGCTCACAATCCACCCCTTCCACACTTTTAGTCGGGATGTGTCGGATTGGTGTGCTCACAACACATCCCTCCCATTCAAATTAGCTTGTTTAGTCACCTAAATGTGTGTATCTCAACTTAGATTGAGAGTTGGAATGCCTACTAGACCCAAGGAGATTCTTAATCCAATACCAACTTGAATTAGGAGTTGGAATGCCTACCCAATCAAGAAGATACCAAATTCAAATTAATAAACATTCAAGATATTCAACATCAATAAAAAAACCAAGAGTTGGAATGCCTACTTAATTCAAAGAGCTGTTAAATACACTAAGAAAAAAATGAATGGAACTAAAATAGATCAAATATTCAAAGTATTATGCAAAGCCCAAAATTCAAGTTTAATTACATCAACTCCCACAAAAGAGATTAACTGCTCATGCTAAATACAGAATGAATGCAAGTAGATAAGAGATAGAGAAGACCTATGAAGAACTCCTCCTTCTTGAAGCTTGAACCCAATCTCCTAGTATCCTCATTGAGTAGAGATGGTGAGGATGATGTTAGGTCTAAGGTTAGTGTTCTTAGGAAAGAGAATATGATGGTGTGTGAGAGAAGGGAAGAGAGGAAGAGAGAAGAGGAGGGACATTTCGTAATGAGAACAGAATGTATATATAGGGCTTCCAAGATTAGGTCTAAAAATTCTGATGTGGCAGGCCAACTGCTCGTAGTGCGTGGGTACATGTGCTCGGGTAGAGACTCATGCAGTGACCCACGCACATGCTTCTCTAGCTGATTCTTTCTTCTATTCACTTATAACTGCGCTGGTAGGACCCACGCAATATCAGCAAACTGTCCACCTGGACATTTTCTGATGATTTCTGACCTTCAGTTCATGGGTAGCTTCGCTGGTGTGGCCAGCAAAGGGTTGAAGCATGGACTGCTCGGGTGTATGTGCACGGATAGCCACCCGCGCAGTGACCCGCACACTGATACTCTTCTTTCTTGCTTCATTTGGCTGATTTGCGCCTAAATTCCCCACTTTCTTCTTCAAGACCGAGATTACACATATTGCATACAAAACACAATTCTATTGATTGTTTTTGCTTAAACAGGAGTTGAAAATATGCCCTACAAATTTTGGAGGCGGATTTTTCACTGACGGCTTTCAACCAGGTTTCTGGTTAAGGTTTCTTACACGGTTTCCAGTGACGGTTTTTGGTGCAGTTTCCGGTCACAATTTCTAGCACGGATTCTAATGACAGTTTCCGGTGTGCCTTTCTATGATGGACTCCATAACGGATTCCAGTGATCGTTTTTTATACGGTTCCTAGTTATGATTTTCGGCAACAGTTTCTGGAGTATATTTCGGTTGACAGTTTCTGATACGGATTCCAATGACGGTTTTCAACGGCATTTTTTCGGCCATTATGAAAATTTTTGGGGAAAATTCCATTGCTATTTTTGACGGCTATAGATTTTTCCAAGGTCATTTACAATGGCATTTTCGGCCATCGTTGAATTTCCAATGGAAATTCCGGCACTATTTCTGTTGGCTACGGAATTGTATGACATCATTTTCGATGGTTGTAAGTTCCTCATATTTTGATTGGCTCATTTCGTTGACAAACCACATTGGGGATTTATTTTGTAAGGGTAGACTAGGCCTTCATAGCGCATGAACAAGCTTAATTGGAATTCAAGCACTCAAGCTCAAGAGCTCATTGAAGGTATATCACTTGTGCTAAACCATCTGAAGAGAATAGTTGCACACACACACACACACACACACACATACACACACACACTTCTCATGCATGCCTTAGTTTTCTTGCTTTTGTGCTCATTGTATGTGTGCATTCTCTTCACTTCACACGTGCACCACCTTGTTTCATTTTGCGTGTGTGTGTGCTTGTTGTGTCAGTGTGTGGGTCCTTGTGCACTGGTTGCTACCCATGCAGTCACCAGTGCAGTTGACATTGGTGGGTTTTTTATCCTCGGTTCGCTGGTAAATTTGCTGGTTGTTCGCCAGTATCGAACCAGCAAAGTCTTTATGTGCACGGATCCATGTGCGAGTTACTACCCGCGTAGTTGACCAGCACAGTTGGGCCTGAAGTTTTTCGTTCCCCGGTTTTCTAGTGTGTTTGTTGGTCTCAAACCAGCAAAACCCATGTGTGCGGGTCAGTGAGCGGGTGATGCACTCCGAGCGTACCTCTAAACTACTGGTGCTCTTAAAACTAGGTGGAATGAAAATGGAGTGGGCGAGTTTAATTAACCCTTCGTAAGTGTACGAATCGTTGTCGAGTATATCGGACACAAGTAAGGGTTTCGTTCCCACAAGTAACGATGTTAAGTAATGTTCATACTCATCAATTAGCATGTGAATGAATTAAGTATAAGTGCAAACTCGAAATAAATAAAAGATAGACTTAGATCCTTACTAAAGGTGTTCACATATATACAATCACTAAATACTCAACAAAAGGATTTAGCCACTCATTATCAAATAAAAACAAGTAAAGAAAAGAGAAAGATAAAGAAAGGTCATGGTGTTCTTGATGCTCTCCTCTTGCTTGCTCAACAAAACCTTGCTTGTATGATAAAAAGTAAATTTTCTTATCACTAAAATAAGTAAACTAAAGTGTTTTTATCTAAAAGTACTAGTGAGTGATTCTTGAAAAGGGTGTTTTTAACTCTAGCTACAAAGGTCTTACACTAACATCTATTTTCACACTTTTCACACACACATCAACACACTTTTTCACCACACTTTTCTGGAATGAAAAATGTGTTTATATAATGGGGAAAACTTTTGGATTAAACCCACTTGCAGAGTGACGTGTAAAGTCTTCTGTGACTTGGAACTGCAATTTGGAACTCACAGTTTCATTTCACAGTTAAGTCGGCTTAGCATTTGCTAGGTTATTCTACATGTTACTTCTCACAGATCTTCTTTTCTATGAGACGTTAATCTGTGACGTTAATCTGCTACATTACTCTCGCAGTCTATGCTCGCAGATCCTTCTGGTGCTATTCTTCTTGATGGTTCTGCGAGGATGAACCCGCAGTTGTTACTCGCAATCAATTTTTGGAACTGAACTGCTAGATAGAACTCGCAGTAGGTCGTTGTAGAAAAATATATCTTATTTGGCTGCTATCTCTTTCTGCTAGTTCGGACTCACAGTTCTTGCTCGCAGTTACCTCTGTTATTTATCTGCCTCCTGTGTCTGCGAGTTGTAACTCACAGTTTGTACTCGTAGATCTTTCCTGCTAGGCCCATCTCGCAGCTATTCATTGCAGTGTCTTCTGGACACGTTCTGCGACTTGGTTCTGCGAGGTTGAACTCGAAAAATGTTCCAAAAATTCACTTTTACTTTGTTTTCTCCCTTAATCTTCATCAAGTCCCAATATTTCACCTGAATAACAACAATACCTACAAAGGACTAAAAGTGATAGTTAAAAACACACAAATGTATGATAAACAGACACAAAAGAGATGAATTAAACGCTTAAAATACATACCATTTGCGAGCGATCAAAACCCCCAAACCTAACATTTGCTCGCCCTCAAGCAAAACTAGTAAACTTTAACAAAAATTACTACAAAAATGTTGAGGGAGACGATGATTCAAAGATTTTTATTGTGATATATGTGAATGAAGAGATCAACCGAAAAAGTAATGAGTAGAAAATAACAAGACATCGTTCAATATAAAATTTCACCCAATTGAATCCCACAGTCTAATTTCGAAGTTTAAAAGACTCTAAATTGGAATGTATGGATACAATTCGCCTTGACTGTAATCCTCACTAGATTTCAGTCGATTTTTCTTTTAGAATCCTAGGCTCACTCTTTATAAACATATGCGAAATTGAATATATATGTGAATGTATTCGCATAAGATATATTTTCATGGAAGCACATGTCTGTTAAAATGGAACTCATGAATGAGTTGAAAAACCAAGAACGTTGAAAGAGCATGCACTAGTGAGCATTCCTAAGTTAGACATCCTAAAGATCAATTAGGACTTCTCTTTATTTCAACTAGTAACTGAAAATTTTGTGGTAGTAGTCGTTGCCCATACTAAGTTTTGATATTGTAGTACTTTGGCAATTTCTGGTATCTCTATTATGACTCAAACACTTTTCAAATTTTGGCGTCTAGACTATACTTCCTTTTTCTTGTGCTAAGATGTCACTTACGTTTTAAGTGATCTATATATATATATATATATATATATATATATATATGATGGAACAAGGGTTTCAAGTGCTCAATTATTTTGGCACTTATTTTTCTTCTTCTTTTGATATTACCCTTCTTTGCACAATTTCACAGGATGCCTGCGTACATGCTACTCCTAACGTTTTGTGAGATAAGGATTGTGTTTAAGAATTTAGTGGGTATGGCTTATGTTTTGACCTTTGCAATTTTTCTTTTCTTTTCTTTTGGATATGCGTTTGGGATATGTGGAAATTAAGAGCATAAACTGCCTAAAATCATATTCAAAAGTATATCTAATAGAATATAAATTTTAGTAAGCAGTCCACATACATGTTCAATGTCATTCATTATGTATAATGCTTAATGAGATCAATCATAAGCATAGAACATTTTAAAACATAGATTGTAAGAATATAATAGAATTACACTCAAAAATTAGAAATTTAGGCACAAATTCTCACTTTGGTATTCTCCACTATTGATCCTAACATTTTCGTGCAACATCTCTTTCACTAAGTCATAAAGAGAAAATGGACTAACTCAATTTGTGTGATCAATCATAGATTGATAAAAAGTTATCCAAAACTTAGAACTAGTGCAATGCACGATACTCCTCAATACTCAAACATCACATTCAAAATTTTATTTTTGTTCAAGAAGGGCTCAAATCATAACATTATGCCTACACCCCTAAACCTAAACTCAACATTGCCCCCAACGTTTTAAACAATAAAGATAATGGGCAAGAGTTCAAAAGTTTGGTTGTATGAAAACCAAAAAAGTATCTATCATAAATACAATTACATCCTATCCACTAATCACAATGCAATCACACCCTTAATTAAACAATAAAAATATATACATCCTTAGATAATTACTAATATATACAAAGATAGAGTGTACCTAGGGGTCACCAAGTTGATGGCTTTGATTGACTATGTCCATCAACTTCACTTGAAAGTCATTGAAGCACTCATCCTCCTCCATTCTAATTTGCTAGAATTATGTTTGGAGGACTTGAAGCTTGGAGTCCTTGACCACCTCGGTTCCGTCATGGGCCGTCTCTAGAATCTCCCATGCCTCTTTTGCAATTCTTGTTGTTTGGATCAATTTGTACTGATTGTCATCCATTGCACAAAGAATGGCATGCATAGCCTTGTTGTTCCACTTGGATGCTTTAAACTCTTGAGTTGACCATTCCAACTTTGGCTTGGGAACTACACTTTCGTCTGCAAGAGTCTTTTCTAGAGGAGTGTAGCCATCTTCAATTGCCATCCATGCTCTATCATTTATTTGGCAAATGTAAGACTCCATCTTGCCTTTCCAAGAGGCAGAGTTTACTCCGGTGAGCAAAGGGGGTCTTGTGCTAGAGGCTCCCTCATTACCACTTCCGTTCCCACTCATAGTGTTTGGGTATGAATGAGATGAATGTTAATGATGTAACAAACACAAACAAAATGCAAGACACACAAAGAGCAAGGATCACATAAGTGTATCTAGGAACCCGCTCTGATACTAATTGAAAATACTATATAGCGTGTGTTTACTAACCTAGAGGGGGGGTGAATAGGTTTTAGTTGATTTATTACCAACTTTTCGACTTAATCAATTTTAATAGTCCTACCCCATATTAGCAATCAATCAATCCAACATAAACATGCGGAAAACAATAAAAACACAAGGATTGATTTACGTGAGAAACCCTCCAACTGGGCAAAACTCACGGCTATCCTTCTAGCCACATACGATCCTCAAATCCACTATTTGAATGAAAGTTTACAACCTAGGTTGACCTCAAGTCACACCTACTTGGTCACTAACCCTTTCACTCTACCCAACGGGCCTTTAATAGTGATTCTAGACCACAAGCTTATGCACTAATCCACTTAGTCACAAAGCTTAACAATCAATGAAGAGGTTAAACAACCTATGTGAATATGTAAAAATATTCTAACATGCAATTAATGCTAGGCAACACTAAATGCTTATCTAAGGATTTAAAGATGTCAATGAGTGCAAATCCTAGATATCAATATCTAAATGCAAATGCATGAAGATTTAGCTAGAAGGGTAAAATCGTCCTAAATGCTAGCTACCAATGAACAAAGCTCTCAACCAACAAACAACAACTCAAACATGTTATAAAGGCCATTAAGCATAAAGATATGCAATAAATTCACACAAAAGAGCTAACCCTAGGCAAACAAGAACATAAATAGATACAAAGAGATTTATGGCATGTTCAAGTTACCTAGTCAATGAAAGCAAGAAGAATCCATGATGAGATGGTGCTTGTAAGATGTTAGATGCACATGGATTTGTGTTTGGTTGAGTAAGGATGAGTTCTTGGGAGTTTCTCTCTCTTGAAGAGAGCTTGGACACACAAAAATGGCTTCTTGAACTCCCAAGAACGAAATGGGAGAGATAACAAAGTATATATAGCAGGTCAAAGCAAAACGGCATCGTTTTGGGCAAAACAGGGCTCGACCGCTGTGAGTACCGATATGGGTAGTCACAGTGGTCACACAGCGGTGACACACTGTGTAGCCCACTGCTGTGAATTATCACAGCGGTATCACAACGATCACACAGCGGTGACCAACTGGAGGGCTCACCGTTGTGAGTAGTTCACAGCGTAAAAGGAGCGGTGAGACAGCGGTGCCTTACTGATGAAGGACTGATGTGTTTACCGCTGTGATAATTCACAACGGTCATCATTCTTTTTGTAGGATTTTCTATCCTATGCCTATCCAACTAGGATGCAATGAAAATGGGTATGTAAGAAGTGTGTGTGTGTGTGTGCAACCATACATGCATATCAATACAAATGCATAGAATGTGAGTGTGTGCAACTAAAACCTCTTCAAAGAGAATTAAGCATGTGATATACCTTTGAAGTGCTCTTGAGAGAGATGATGTCCTTAAAGCTTGATCACACCCAATGAGGCCTAAT
Source organism: Dipteronia sinensis (assembly GCA_033220585.1). Classification (NCBI taxonomy): domain Eukaryota; kingdom Viridiplantae; phylum Streptophyta; class Magnoliopsida; order Sapindales; family Sapindaceae; genus Dipteronia; species Dipteronia sinensis. The sequence continues at coordinate 58,545,051 of CM065636.1, read as the reverse complement.
TTACCCTTACAAAATTAATCCTCAATATGGTTTGTCAATGAAATAAGCCAATCAAAATATGAGGAACTTACAATCTCCCCCTTTGGCTATTTCGTGACAAAACCACCACTCACAAAGCAACCTCACAATAAAGAATAAAAACTAGAGGTCAACAAAAAGATATTCTACATTACAAATAGATGCCTAGATACTAGGTCTTTAAAACTTTAAGCTCTTGTAGAATAGCCATCCCTACAAAACAAAGAAACTACACTTTCCAAGACAAGTGTATGTGAGGTGATCAAGAGAGATAATAAATAAAAGCAATTTGCATAATAAAAGAAAACTACAACATGCAACAAGTAGCCAATGCAAATGCTCCCCCTAAATAGGTTACTCCCCTCAACGAGACAATCTCTCCAGATATGCAACCCCCTTAAATAAACCACTACTCCCCCTTTTTGTCACGAGATAGGCAAGGGAGCTTTCCCCAGACAGGTCACTTTAGCAAAGAGAATTATTTGCAAGATAAGTGCATAATCATATACAACAACTTTATGCAACTTAATTAATTGAGAGAGAATCATGAGGTTTTATTTTTAAGAAGAAAATGTGTGACTTAGTTGCTTTGGATGTAAGACATGTAACATCATAGTTCAAGCAAATGGTATTTGGCAAAGTGAACATCAAAAAGGTTCCAAAGGAATTCAAACCAATTTGCACCCTTTTGTCATAAATAAACAAGATATAGTTTTATTTTTCGAAGAATTGTCAACACACAAATAACAATATCAATCCTTAAAGGACAACCAAGATGTTGGATCAAGAGATCCTATTCGATTTTTCCGGATAAATATCCATATGACAGTAGTCTTGATTAACCATTAAGAAGAGAGAGAAGACTAATTTGGATATAAAATCCTTATTAATTGCATGGATACAAGATCCTTATTGATTAGTCTTCTCATTTGCATTCACATTCATTTTCATTAAAGCAATCAAAAGCCATTTCATGCATATCATTTTGAGCATGTCATAATCAAGTTCACATGTCATGGAAATAAATTATAGGTCATTCAAATGTACTTCCTAATCAATTCTCCTAATCCAAAAATGCATGTTTGAACATAGAGATGACATGGATTACAAACCAAGCAAGGCACCCTTATTGAATAGAAAGCCATATAAGAATATATATAAGCACAACCAAAAATACTCAAGCAATTAATAAAGAATAAAGTTGATCAAGGTTTTTGCTTATTTCAACATGCAAGATTGCTTTCATTGCTTGAGCTTCCTATAAGGGGTCAATCACCAAAACTCATCAAGGCATATGACAAATTCCAATAGACCTACTAAGTGATTTGAACCTAGTTGAGTCTAAGGGCTTTGTAAATAAATCTGCTAGTTGATCATTTGTGCCAACATGCTCAAGTTCAATGCATTTGTTTTCAACTAGCTCTCTAATGAAATGATGCCTAATGTCTATGTGTTTTGTCCTAGAGTGCTGAACTGGATTCTTTGAAATGTTAATTGCACTCATGTTATCATAATAAAGGGTTAGAGTACCTTGATCAAAGCCATAATCCAGAAGTATTAGCTTCATCCAAAGGAGTTGTGTGCAAGCACTCCTGGCGGCTATGTATTCCGCTTCAGCTGTGGATATAGAGATAGAATTTTGCTTCTTTCAAAACCATGAGACCAAGTTGTTACCTAGGAAGAAGCAACCGCCCGATGTACTCTTCCTATCATCACACTTTCCTGCCCAATCTACATCACTAAAGCCAACTAAGCTAGCATTAGTGTCAAAAGAGTACCATATCCCATAGTTGGATGTCCCATTCACATATCGAATGATTCTCTTCATGGAAGAGAGATAGGATTCCTTGGGATCCGCTTGGTACCTAGCACACAAACCCACACTAAAGGCTATATTGGGCCTACTTGCAGTCAAGTAAAGCAAGCTACCAATCATGCCACGATAAAGACTTTTCGTTCCACACTCTTGCCACTAGCATCCTTGTTTAGTTTCAAGGTTGTACTCATGGGTGTGTCACAATGTTTAGCATTCTCAAGGCCAAACTTCTTCACTAGGTTCTTAGCATACTTAGCTTGGGATATGAAAATCCCATCATGCAATTGCTTGATTTGCGAACCTAGAAAGTAATTGAGCTCCCCAACAAGACTCATCTCAAACTCATGAGATATGACATCAACAAATTGTTGGACTTTGGATTTGTTGGTGGAGCCAAAAACAATATCATCAACATATATTTGAGCTATGAAAAGCTCATCTTTGTTGCCCTTGATGAACAAAGTCTTGTCAACACTACCTCTTGAGTAGCCATTGTTAATAAGATAGAGAGTGAGGCGCTCATACCAAGCCCTCGGTGCTTGTTTCAACCCATATAAAGCCTTCTTGAGGTGATAGACATGGTTGGGGTGGTGTGGGATCCACAAACCCCTTAGGTTGCTCAACAAACACTTCCTCATGCAAGAAACCATTGAGGAAGGCACTCTTAACATCCATTTGATGCAATTTGAACTTGTGCACACATGATATGGATAAAAGAAACCTTATGGAATCAAGACGGGCAACCGGAGAAAAAGTCTTCTCAAAGTCAATACCATCAATTTGAGAGTATCATTGTGCCACAAGTCTAGCCTTATTGCGCACAATGTTGCCATCTTCGTCCGACTTGTTCCTATACACCCATTTGGTGCCAATGGCATTAGTGTCCTTGGGTCTAGGAATTAGAGTCCAAACCTCATTTCTTTCAAATTGGTTTAGCTCTTCTTGCATGGCAAGAACCCAAAACTCATCATTCAAGGCTTCATCAACCTTTTTGGGTTCAATTTGAGAGGTGTAACAAGTATAGCTAATTTGATTAGCTATTTGATGCCTAGTCCTAACACCCTCATTCACATCTCCAAGAATGTCATTCTTGTTGTGGAGATGTCTAACCCATGGAGCGGGTTCTTTAGAGTCCAATGATGGATCTCTATCAAGAGGTTGAATGACCTCTTCATCAAGACTTGACTTCACATCAATTGAAGTCTCACCATTCTTCTCCAAGGAAGAATCATCAAGCACAATGACCTCCTCATCATGGTCTCTAATCTTAGGCCTACAATCATCTATGACAACATTAGATTATTCCATGACACTCCGAGTTTTTAAATTGAAAACTCTATAGGCCTTACTATTAAGGGCATAGCCAATGAAAATCCCCTCATCACTCTTGGCATCAAACTTGCCAAGTTGATCTCGGTCATTTAGAATATAGCATTTGCTCCCAAATGAGTGGAAGTAGATAACATTTGTCTTCCTACCCTTCCATAATTCATAGGAGGTTTGCCTAGTACCGGGCCTTAGGAAGACTCTATTTCCTATGTAGCAAGCCATATTGACGGCCTCTGCCCAAAGGTTCCTAGGGACATTGTTGCTAAGCAACATCACACGGGCCATCTCTAGAAGGACCCTATTCTTCCTCTCAACAACCCCATTTTGTTGAGGAGTTCTAGGATCCGAAAACTCATGGGAAATGCCTAAGCTATTGCAATAGCTTTCAAAACAAGCATTCTCAAATTCCCTCACATGGTCACTCTTAATCCTTGTAATGCTTTTAATGTGTAAGTTCTTTTCATTTTGAATTTTAGTGCAAAGCATTTTAAAATTTCTAAATGTTTCAGATTTTTCTCTAAGAAAATATGTCCATGTAAATGTAGAGAAATCATCAACACAAACAAAAATGTATCTCATGCCACCGAGACTCTCGGTTTGCATAGGACCCATAAGGTCCATATGTAGAAGCTCTAATGGCTCCTTGGTGGCGAGATACTTGCCTTTCTTGTGCATACTTTTGGTTTGTTTCCCTTGTTGACAAGGTCCACAAACGCCATCGACTTTCTTCCCAAGCTTAGGGAGGCCACGCACAACCTTGAACTTATCTAAGATCCTCAAATCTTGATAGTTCATGTAGCCAAGTCTTTGATGCCACAACTCAACTTCCTCACACTTGGACATATTGCAAGAGATAGCACTAGCTTCAAGACAATAGCAATTGTCACTAGATCTCTTTCCTTTTAGCAAGGTTTGTCCATTTGGCATTAAAATAGAGCAATCATTTTTGTTAAACAAGACGGAGAGTCCATCATCATTAAGATGAGAAATGCTTATAAGATTGGCTTGCAAGCCATCAACAAGTAAAGCATTGGACAATGAGGGTAAATCAGGAATGGAAATGGTTCCTTTCCCTATGACTTTCTTTCTAGATCTATCACCAAAGGTGACAAATCCTCCATCCTCTAAGATAGGGGATTTAAAGAAACTCTTATTCCCCGTCATATGCCTAGAACACCCACTATCCAAATACCAAGTGTTAGAGGCATTTGCCTTCAAGGCAATTTGAGCCACATAGCAAAAATAGTCATCTCTTCTAATCCACCTAGGTGAAATGTTCTCATTCCTAGTGGTATTAGTCACATTCACTCTAGATTTCCTAGGATCATGCAAATTGGCTCTCCAAATACCAAGTGTTAGAGGCATTTGTCTTCAAGGCAATTTGAGCCACATAGCAAAAATAGTCATCTCTTCTAATCCACCTAGGTGAAATGTTCTCATTCCTAGTGGTATTAGTCACATTCACTCTAGATTTCCTAGGATCATGCAAATTGGCTCTAGATTTCCTAGGAACATGCATTTTGGCTCTAGCTCTATTTCTTTCAATCATGCTCTTGATTCTACACATTTCAATGTATTTGAAGCAATTAGGTCTAATGTGACCATCAACACCACAAAAATGATAAGTGGGAATGAAATAAGAAGACATACCATGCCCTTGTGAATACAAAGGGGCTTTCCCACGCATTTGAGCATGTCTTTAGTGTTGGATTGGTTCTCTCCTTCTTTGTTGTTGAGTTGGAATGGATTGCTTCCTTGGTTGACCTTGTATGAATTGCTTCTTGGCTTGATGGTATTTGGGTTGAGGAAAACTTGCTTGATGAACCCTTGTTGATTGAGCTTGAGCTTGTTTCCCTTGTGCTACCTTGACTTGAGAATCCTTAGAGAACTCTCCTAGTTCAATCTTCTTCCTAGGATGTTGTGGGGGTGGAGGCTCTTTGATGTCCAAGCTCTTGACAAACACAGTCTTGCTTGAGGATGAGGTCTCCTTGTCATCTTCATAGCCAAGACCCTTCTTATCACTTGGCCTCTTGCTAACTTCCAACATATGGTCGAGTTTCTTCGTACTTGAAGTCATCTTAGCAAAGATCTCTCTTGCTTCTTCAAGCTCTTTTTCCATCAATTCCTCATTTCTTTTTGCTATATTCACTTCTCTATTTATGTGAGTGACTTCGGTAGATAGCTTTAGATTCTCACTCTTTAGCCTTTGAATCTCTTTCTTCATCTTCAATCTTGAGCTTTGAAAATGCTCAATGAACCCTTCGAGATCCTTTCCTCCTACATCCATATTTGTTGAATGGGATGGAGAGTCACCATCACTAGAGTCATCTTCACTTTGTTTATCTTCCTCTTCATCATCTATTGCTTTCTTACTCTTGAGAGAAGATGCGAAGGCAATAAAGTTTGCCACATGATCCTCATAATCTGAAGATTCTCCTTCTTCTTCCAAGTCATCACCATCACTCCACGTGGTGGCCATAGCCTTTCCTTTCTTCTTGTTCTTTAAATTGCCACAATCCATGGAGATGTGTCTGAAACCTCCACATTTGAACCATTAAATCCCTTTTCTTGTGGGCTTGTCTTCACTTGACTCAAACTTCTTGAAAGGAGTCTTCTTCTTCATTTCCTTTCCTTCGGATCCAAATCCCTTCTTCTCAAAATTGATGAACTTCTTGAATCTTTTCACCATGAGGGCCATCTCCTCATTTGAGTCATCTTCCTTTTTCTCTACTTTGGAAGTTTTCAGAGTAATACTCTTTTGCTTCTTTGGAGGTGTAGGTGTAGGAGTCCACCTAGACTCATATGCTAGAAGTCTTCCTATAACTTCACTTGGCTTTATGTTCTTATAATCACTGTTCTCCTCAAGAGCTGTCACTTTTGACTCAAACCTTGCTGGAAGCGACTTTATAATTTTTTGCTTGATTCTCATATCCGAATAAGGGTCACCAAGTTGATGGCTTTGATTGACTATGTCCATCAACTTCACTTGAAAGTCATTAAAGCACTTATCCTCCTCCATTCTAATTTGCTCGAATTGTGTTTGGAGGACTTGAAGCTTGGAGTCCTTAACCACCTCGGTTCCCTTATGGGCCGTCTCTAGAATCCGATGCCTCTTTTGCAATTCTTGTTGTTTGGATCAATTTGTACTGATTGTCATCCATTGCACAAAGAATGGCATGCATAGCCTTGTTGTTCCACTTGGATGCTTTAAACTCTTGAGTTGACCATTCCGACTTTGGCTTGGGAACTACACTTTTGTCTGCAAGAGTCTTTTCCGGAGGAGTGTAGCCATCTTCAATTGCCATCCATGCTCTGTCATTTATTTGGCAAATGTAAGACTCCATCTTGCCTTTCCAAGAGGCAGAGTTTACTCCGGTGAGCAAAGGGGGTCTTGTGCTAGAGGTTCCCTCATTACCACTTCCGTTCCCACTCATAGTGTTTGAGTATGAATGAGATGAATGTTAATGATGCATCAAACACAAAAAAAAATGCAAGACACACAAAGATGAAGGATCACCTAAGTATATCTAGGAACCCGCTCTGATACCAATTGAAAATACTATATAGCGTGTGTCTACTAACCTAGAGGGGGGGTGAATAGGTTTTAGTTGATTTATTACCAACTTTTCGACTTAATCAATTTTAATAGTTCTACCCCATATTAGAAATCAACCAATCCAACATAAACATGCGGAAAACAATAAAAACACAAGGATTGATTTACGTGAGAAACCCTCCATTTGGGCAAAACTCACGGGCTATCCTTCTAGCCACATACGATCCTCAAATCCACTATTTGAATGAAAGTTTACAACCTAGGTTGACCTCAAGTCACACCTACTTGGTCACTAACCCTTTCACTCTACCCAACGGGCCTTTAATAGTGATTCTAGACCACAAGCTTATGCACTAATCCACTTAGTCACAAAGCTTAACAATCAATGAAGAGGTTAAACAACCTATGTGAATATGTAAAAATATTCTAACATGCAATTAATGCTAGGCAACACTAAATGCTTATCTAAGGATTTAAAGATGTCAATGAGTGCAAATCCTAGATATCAATATCTAAATGCAAATGCATGAAGATTTAGCTAGAAGGGTAAAATCGTCCTAAATGCTAGCTATCAATGAACAAAGCTCTCAACCAACAAACAACAACTCAAACATGTTATAAAGGCCATTAAACATAAAGATATGCAATAAATTCACACAAAAGAGCTAACCCTAGGCAAACAAGAACATAAATAGATACAAAGAGATTTATGGCATGTTCAAGTTACCTAGTCAATGAAAGCAAGAAGAATCCATGATGAGATGGTGCTTGTAAGATGTTAGATGCACATTGATTTGTGTTTGGTTGAGTAAAGATAAGTTCTTGGGAGTTTCTCTCTCTCTTGAAGAGAGCTTGGACACACAAAAATGGCTTCTTGAACTCCCAAGAACGAAATGGGAGAGATAACAAAGTATATATAGCTGGTCAAAGCAAAACGGCATCGTTTTGGGCAAAACAGGGCTCGACCGCTGTGAGTACCGATATGGGTAGTCACATTGGTCACACAGCGGTGACACACTATGTAGCCCACTGCTGTGAATTGTCACAGCGGTATCACAACGATCACACAGTGGTGACCAACTGGAGGGCTCACCACTGTGAGTAATTTACAGCGCAAAAGGAGCGGTGAGACAGCGGTGCCTTACTTACTGCTGTGATAATTCACAGCGGTCATCACAACGGTCATCATTCTTTTTGTAGGATTTTCTATCATGTGCCTATCCAACTAGGATGCAATGAAAATGTGCATCCAAGAAGTGTGTGTGTGTGTGCAACCATACATGCATGTCAATACAAATGCATAGAATGTGAGTGTGTGCAACTAAAACCTCTTCAAAGAGAATTAAACATGTGATATACCTTTGAAGTGCTCATGAGAGAGATGATGTCCTTGAAGCTTGATCACACCCAATGAGGCCTAATTTACCCTTACAAAATTAATCCCCAATATGGTTTGTCAACAAAATAAGCCAATCAAAATATGAGGAATTTACAGGTGTCATACCAATTGAAGTTTTGAAAGCTGTCCTATATGCCCATAATGCATCATTTAACTTGGAAGCCCAATCCCTTCGGTTTGGCTTAACTGTCTTCTCTAGAATTTTCTTGATATACCGATTACTAACTTCTACTTGGCCCGAGGTCTGAGGATAATATGGAGTTGCCACCTTGTGCCTCACAATGTATTGCTTCATCAATGTGGCAAATACTCTATTACAAAAATTGCTTCCTGCATCACTAATCATACACCTAGGGGTCCCGAATCTTGTGAAAATATGCTCCTTTACAAACTTCACAACAACTTTGCTATCATTCATTTTGGTGGCCTTTGCTTCTACCCATTTCGATACGTAATTCATCGCCACCAAAATATACAAGTTGCCCTCTGAAGGTGGAAATGGTCCTATGAAGTCGATTCCCCAACAATCGAATATCTCTACCACAATATTAATTGCTTGCAGCATCTCATTCCTCTTTCCAATATTCCCCGTCCTTTGGCATCTATCACAATTTATGTAAAAATGATAGGAATCTTTAAAAATAGAAGGCCAATAAAAACCTGAGTGAAGGACCTTCATAGCCGTAGTTCTTGCACTAAAATGGCATCCACAACTCAATTCATGGCAAAACTTCAAGATGTCCATTTGCTCACTCTCCGAAATACACCGCCTAATAATCTAATCCGCTCCATGCTTGAATAAATAGGGGTCATTCCACAAATACTGCCTTGCTTGCCATCTAAACCTCTTCTTTCTTTGGTAAGACAAATATAGAGGTATGATGTCGTTTGTTAAAAAGTTGACAATATCCGCATACCATGGCTCTTCAATTGCAATAGCCAATAATTTCTCATCCAGGAAGTCATCTCTCAACGGAAGTGAGTCTTCCTCTTCTTTGGATTCATACATCAATCTACTTAAATGATCCGCTACCACATTCTCGCTTCCCTTCTTATCTCGAATCTCGAGATCAAACTCTTGTAATAAGAGTATCCATAGGATAAGTCATGGTTTGGCGTCTTTCTTTTGAAAAAGATACCGGAATGCCAAATGGTCTGTAAATATTACTATCTTTGCCCTATCAAATATGATCTAAATTTTTTCAAGGCAAAGATTACCGCTAGCAACTCCTTTTCTGTGGTAGAGTAGTTGAGCTGAGTATCATTCAATGTACGAGATGCATAATAGATGGCATACGAAATCTTCTCTACTCGTTGCCCAAGCACTGTCCCTATCACATAATCTGATGCATCGCACATAAGTTCGAACAGTAGATCCCAATTCGGTGATCTCATTACTCGTGCCGATGTCAATAAGGTCTTAAGCTTCTCAAAAGCTTCTAAGCACTTATCATCGAAGTCAAAATCGATATCTTTTTGCAACAACCTACACAAGGGTCTTGATATCTTGGAGAAATCCCTAATGAATCTTCTATAAAACCTGGCATGCCCCAAGAATGACCGTACTTCCCTCACCGTTCTAAGGGGTTGCAAACTTTTCATTACATCAATCTTTGCCTTATCTACCTCTATTCCTCAATCCAAAATTATGTGCCCTAAAACTATCCCTTGACGCACCATAAAATGGCTTTTCTGCCAATTTAAAACAAGATTGGCCTCATTGCACATCTTCAATACCGAAATAAGGTTGAGAAGACAATCACCAAATGAGCTCCCCGTTACAGAGAAGTCATCCATGAAAACTTCTATAACTCCCTCCACCTTGTTTGAAAATATCGACGTCATGCACCGTTGAAAAGTTCCGGGTGCATTGCACAAACCAAATGGCATATGTCGATACCCAAATGTCCCAAATGGACATGTAAAGGTAGTCTTCTCTTGATCTTCGGAGTTGATTGCTATTTGATTGTATCCCGAATATTCATCCAAGAAACAATAATGGTTATGTCCCGCAAGGCGCTTTAACATTTGATCTATGAAAGGCAAGGGGTAGTGATCCTTGTGAGTGGCATTGTTAAGCTTTCGGTAGTCTATGCAAACTCTCCAACTGGTTTGAGCTCTCTGAGGTACCAATTCATTGTCCTCATTCTGCATAACTGTAATCTCAGACTTCTTTGTTACCACATGTATTGGACTAATCCACTTACTATCTGAAATTGGATAGATGATACCATTCTCCAATAGCTTGAGAACTTCTTTCTTGACCATCTCCTTCATAATCGCGTTAAGCCTATGTTGAGCTTATATCGATGGCTTGGATTCTTCCTCAAGAAGTATCATATGCATGCACGTGGTCGGGGTAATTCCCATTAGATCATCCAAACTCCATCCAATTTCTCTCTTGAAATTCATCAAAACTTCTATGAGCTCTGCTTCCTCTGGCGGACTCAAGTCTGATGTTACAATTGCCGGTAGTGACTTCTTCTCCCCAAGAAAAACATACTTCAAAGAAGATGGTAGAGGCTTCAATTTTATAGTTGGAGTAGAACTAGAACTCAGAATTGATCTCTTGATAGGAATCTCTTCATTGCTTTCTTCTAACGCATTTGAACCACTTGCCCATACTAAGCTCTCGATCCAATCATCTTCTGGATCTATTTCCGTGCTTATCTCCTTGCTCACAAATGTTCCCATCCAATAAAGCTATTCAAAATCAGACATTTCTTCTGCTGAGGATTCTTCCATTCTCCTACAAACAAAACATATTAGAGTCAAAATAATGCATACATAATTATCTTTGTACAACTATGAGCTAATATAAGTAAAGGAAATTATTAGTGCAAGTTTTTAGAACATACAAGAGTTAATCATAGTAGTCATCATGATTGATATCTTAAGCATCTTCATCATCTTTCTCCTCTTATGCAAAATGTTCAAATGACATAGTATCTCCTATAGAATTAACATTCTACACTTCCTTCATGAACAAAATAATAAATTAAAATGGTAAAGGAAGTCATTGATAAAGACTTAAGAGAGAAGAGATTGAGTTAAGGAGTTACCTTATAGGAGATGATAGTAGATATTTTTGAGAAAAAGTAAAAGAATTGATTACCAATTGGACTTAGAAGCTGAACTGAGTAGGTTCCCTATTTTAAGGGGATATTTTTCAAATATGCGAGTTGGAACTCGCAGTTCCAAGTCGCAGATGCTGACATGGCTTCTGATTTGACCTAAAATATCTTCTTGGGAACTATGCTGAGGTATTTCTATGACTTTTTACTCGCAGTCTTAACTCGCATATGGTGTCCAGTGCTCACTTCTACTCAATACTGCGAGTTCTAACTCGCAGCCTCCTATCACAGAATTCACCCGGATACGATCTACAACTTCATTCTCGCAGACTATACTCGCGGATGATCTCCAGATTGTGCTGCGACTTCCTATTGCGACGTCTACCTCACAGTTTACACTCGTAGAGTTCCCTCATAACTTACTGGCTACTTGTGTTCCTCCCAGCTGTGACTTCTTACTTACAGGTTCAACTCGTAGATGTTCTCCAGAGTGCGCTGCAACCTTGTTCTGTGAGGTCCTTCTAGCAGACATATCTCGCAGACGCAATTATGACCTTCTCATGACAATTCTTCCTGATTTTCTTACTACCTAGCCTGTACAAACAAAAGATTTACAATTACCATGGCTCGTCTAGCCATTCAAACATTACCTTCTTTCCTAAAATTGTGCTTGCTTGACAAGTGACTTCTTATCTGCACATAAACAAAATTAATCAAAAGGTTCCCGCAATCAATGGTAGAGTAACTCCACTAGTGCTACCCTGATGACTAACAGTGGGGTGAAAAGACAAATTAAGGGTTCCCTTCTTTTCAACATATACACCCTTGGAGAAGGTGCTGACTTTGTTGTGACTAAAGAAGTCCCCTTGGGTTGATCACCCTTATCTTTTCTGACCCACAACGGTGTGACCCTCACTTGGTCCTCCATGATTTTTTCATGTCTGTTCTTGTGATTCTTGATGTACTCATCACATTGGATCTTTTTGTGTCCCTTCTCATGACATTAAAAAACATTTAAATGGAAAATAGGGAACATTACCCTTTGCCTTCAGTTGGTATATTCTGTTGTTGCTTGCCTTAGTGGGTTTTGAGATGGACACTTCTTCTCTCCTTTTTGTGTCCTTTATCAAAACCGTGATAGCATGCTCAGGTTTCTAGAGTCTTACTAACAAATCACATTCCTTGATTTTAGAAACTGTGCACGCATGTTCTTTTGTCGCTAAAACATCTCTGAGACCTCGGTGCTCCTTGTCTCTCCTCTCCACCTCCAAATGTATTTCTCCCATTTTTTGTGTAAACTCTTCCTCTTGACTTTTGACAACTTGTGCCAATTCTTCACCTTTCTTGAGAGCTTTATCCCTCTCCTTTGTCAATGTATCAATCCTCAAAGCCAGGTTGATATCTATTGCATCTAGCTTATCATCCTCTTTGGTGAGGTCCTTCTCTATCTCGGCCTTCTTCTCTCCTTCAAGCATCCTCACTTCATCGTGAAATGCTTGAAAGAAGTCTTCCAAATCATCCATTGATTCTTTGGTTGTTGCCTTGGTTTCCTCTGTTGTCACATTGAAACAAGTGTTCAACTCCTTCTTCTCTCTTCTTGTAAACATATTGAATTCAACCTTCTCTCCCAAGACTGTCATGGTTAGCTTCCTATGATGAACATCAACAGTGATTCTTGCCATAGCCATGAATGCCCTTCCTAGAAGTATAAGTTGCTCTCTACCTGTGCATTTTTCCCCAATATCAAGGACAACAAAATTTGTCGGAATAATTAGCTTGTCCACCTCCAACAACACATCTTCAATAATCCCAAGAGGGTGTCATGAAAATTGGTTAGCAAAAATCAATGACATAGAGGTGTTCTTTAGTTCTCCCAACTTCAACCGTTTGTAGACCGAGGATGGCATCAACGTAATCCCCGATCCCAAATCTAACATGGCTTTCTCCTTTGAAGTGCCCCCAACAGGTATATCGACGGTGAAACTTCCGGGATTCTTAAGCTTTGGTGGGAGGTCTTGCTGAATAACCGTACTGATATTGCCTCCCAGAAATTCTTGGTGGTTAAGTCCCATTTCTTGCTCCATCTTGCTAACTTCTTCACTTACTTTGAGCTTTTCTTTTGCTTGGGTATTTGGGGGTTTGTAAGGATTCTTTGCTTTGTGAAGGCGCGGATCCACATTCTTCTTTCCCACCATGGTCACCATATTTATTCCTTCAATGTGGTTAATGGGCGCCTTTCCCTTTTCTTGCCTCTTGGAATTTTATTGTAATTGAGACAATTGCATAGAAATCTTCTTAATGGAAGCCTGCAAGCTGACTATCTGTTGGTCCTCCTCCGGATTGTAAACTTGACCTTGTTGATTGTTCTGGCTTGATTGGGGCATTGTTCTGATTCCCCCGTTGGTTTCCTCTATACCCTTGATGACTCTGATTGTCTCCATACTGCTGATTTTCTCCTTGGAATTGCCCTCTATTGTAATTACCACCCCACTGATTGTTCCTCCAATTAGGGTTGTAATTATTTCCATTTGGGTTATTCTGTTGACGATTCTGATTGTATTGGTAGAACGTTTGTGCTTCCTCTTCCTGAGGTGGCAAATTCTGACCTGGGCACATCTCCGCCCAATGTCCGTTCTACCCACATACTTGACATACTACCACTTGTACTTGCTGTTTTTTGGAATTGCTTGCAAATCCCCTCATCTCCTTCGTGAGATTGTTCAACTGTGTCGCTAATTTCGTATGCCTTTTCTCTTCTTTATCTTGCCCTCTTGAACTACGTTGCTGGGAGTTTTGCTTGAACATCTCGTATCTTTCTAACACTTCGTCGGCCATTTTTTTCTCTCATAACCCCCCGCAAGCATTGTCAACTATCGCTTGGGTGAGCCCTAGAAGTCCATCGTAAAATGATTGCACCCGACTAACTAGTGTAAACTCGTGGTAAGGGCATTGGGCCATAAGTAACTTAAATCTTTCACACACCTCGTGGAATGGTTCTCCATCCTCTTCCACAAATGTAGCTATCTTCCCTTGGACTTCCTTGGTCTTCCACGCAAAAAAATACTTGTCAAAGAATTTCCGCTCAACTTTATCCCACGTGGTTAGTGATCCTGATGCTAAAGCCATAAGCCTTTGCTTAGCCTTATCCTTCATGCAATATGAGAAGCATCACATTCTTAATTGATCCTCCGACAACCTCCTAGACGGATGGTCGTCATAACATTATAATACTCTTTCATGAACTAAAGAGCATCCTCTCCCTTCTTTCCATAGTACGTGAGGATAGTATTATAATGTTGGTTCTTCAACTCATAATTCCTTTATGCCGTATTCAACAAGATTGCCGAAGGATGAGCTCCGACTCTTGGCAAGGAATAATCCTTCATATACCTACGCTGTTCACCCTCATTTGCTCTAACTGGTGACACTTGTCTTTCTCTTTCCCATGACCTTGCCGATGACATATCACGACTTGTCATTTCAGATGGTATCCTAAAAATTAAAAGTAAAAACTGATCAAAGATCGAGTAATAAATCGATTACATAAAATGACCAAATGCACTAAAAATACACAAAAAACGCTACAGATAGTTCCCCGGCACCGCGGCAGCGGCGCCAAGATTTTTGACGCACTCCGAGCGTACTTCTAAACTACTGGTGCTCTTAAAACTAGGTGGAATGAAAATGGAGTGCGCGAGTATAATTAACCCTTCACAAGTGTACGAATCGTTGTCTAGTATAGCGGACACAAGTAAGGGTTTCGTTCCCACAAGATACTTTGAAACGTATTCTATTGTGATTGATCTAGTACAATTCAACTAAAGTTAAACTAATGAGAGATTGCTTTTAATAGCTAAGTTTAAAGATTCTAAAGATATGTTGAGGAAGTAATGATGCAATATGCTAATGACCAATTTCACAACCAAAGTTCTAATCTTAAACCATCTATATGTATGAGTTTCAAGTGTAAACTACTCAAGATCAATCAACCGAGATATAGATTAACTATTCATGCACAACAGTTCATGCTTGGATGTTAAGTAATGTTCATACTCAACAATTAGCATGTGAATGAATTAAGCACAAGTGCAAACTCGAAATAGATAAAAGATAGACTTAGATCATTACTAACGTGTTCACATATATACAATCACTAAATCCTCAACAAAAGGATTTAGCCACTCATTATCAAATAAAAACAAGTAAAGAAAAGAGAAAGATAAAGAAAGTTCATGAAACCTTGCTTGTATGATAAAAAGTAGATTTTCTTATCACTAAAATAAGTAAACTTTAGTGTTTTATCTAAAAGTACAAGTGAGTGATTCTTGAAAAGGGTGTTTTTAACTTTAGCTACAAAGTTCTTACACTAACATCTATTTTCACACTTTTCACACACACTTCAACACACTTTTTCACCACACTTTTCTGGAATGAAAAAGGTGTTTATATACTGAGGAAAAATGTTGGATGAAACCCACTTGCAGAGTGATGTGTAAATTCTTCTGCGACTTGGAACTGCGACATGGAACTCGCAGTTTCATCTCGCAGTTAAGTCAGCTCAACAATTGCTAGGTTATTCTGCAGGTTACTTTTGGATGAAACCCACTTGCAGAGTGACGTGTAAAGTCTTTTGAGACTTGGAACTGTGACATGGAACTCGCAATTTCATCTCAAAGTTAAGTCGGCTCAACATTTGCTAGGTTATTCTACGGGTTACTTCTCGCAGATCTTCTTTCTTCTTTTCTCTGCAACGTTAATCTGCCACTTTACTCTCACAGTCTATGCTCGCAGATCCTTCTGGTGTTGTTCTGCGTGATGGTTCTGCGAGGATGAACCCGCAGTTGATACTCGCAATCAATTTCTGGAACTGAACTGCTAGATAGAACTCACAATAGGTGGTCGTTGAAAAATATCTGGTTCGGCTGCTATCTCTTTCTGCTAGTTCAGACTAGTAGTTCTTGCTCGCAGTTACCTCTACTCTTGATCTGCCTCTGTGTCTACGAGTTGTAACTCATAGTTTGTACTCACAAATCTTTCCTGCTAGGCCTATCTCGTAGCCATTCATCTCAGTGACTTCTGGACAGGCTCTGCGACTTGGTTCTGCGAGGTTGAACTCGCAGAATGTTCCAAAAATCCACTTTTATCTTGTTTTCTCCCCTAATCTTGATCAAGTCCCAATATTTCACCTGAATAACAACATTACATACAAAGGACTCAAAAAGATAGTTAAAAACATACAAATGTCTGATAAACGGACACAAAAGAGATGAATTAATCGCTCAAAATATGTACCATTTGCGAGCGATCAGCGGGTGCCTACCGTACTACGTCAGTTTTGCTTTGTCTTTTTGCAAACTTTTCCAAAATGACGTAGTTTTTTTTTGACCTCAGATGTATAAGTTATCTTCTCTCCATTTCGTGTTAAGGAGTCCAGAATAGTGTATTAGTGAGAGAAGGTGATTTTCTAGAGAGAGAGACTCCCAAGAATCCATTTTTACTCAACCAAACTCATACCTATGTGCATCTAGCTTCATTCTTGCATCTTTTCATCATGGGTCTTCATGCTCTTCTTGACTATTTAATTGAATATGACTTAAAAATTCATGTTTCATCTTTATGTTCTTGTTTTACCTAGGGTTAGCAATTTTTTGTTGATTTATTGCTTGTTTCTTTGTTTTAGTATGATTTGAGTATGTTTGTGATTGTGTTTGTTGGTTAAGATTGCATGTTCATTGATAGCTAGCATATAAGACCATTTCGCACTCTAGCTAATTCTATTGGATTTGCATTTCGATATTGATATCTAGGATTTTTTTTTGGGTAAGTTGATATCTAGGATTTGTACTTAGTGTCATATTTGAATCCTAGATAAACACTTAATGTAGCCTAGCATTATTTGCATGATAGAATATTGTCATATATTTACATATGTTGCTTATTCTCTTCATGGATTGTTAAGCCTTATGACTAAGTGGATTAGTGCACAAGCAATTGGTCTAGAATCGCTATTAAAGGCATGTTGGGTAGAGTGAAAGGGTTAGTGACCAAGGATGGTGTGACTAGAGGTCAACCTGGTTGTAATCTTTCATTCAAATAATGGATTTGAGGACCGTGTTCGACTAGAAGGATTGCCCGTGAGTTTTGCCCTGTTTGAGGGTTTCTCACATAAATCAATCCTTGTGTTGTTTATTGTTTATTGTTTTTCCACATTTTTATCTTGGATTGTTTTATTGCTAATATAGGGTAGTACTATTAAAATTGATTAAGTAGAAAAGTTGGAAATAAATCAACTAAAACCTATCCACCCCCTCTAGGTTATTAGACACACACTTAGTATTATTTTCAATTAGTATCAGAGCGGGTTTCTAGATATACTTAGGTGATCCTTGCTCTTTGTGTGTCTTGCATCTTGCATTTTGTTTTTTGATTGTTGCATACATTAGCTTTCCTCTCATTCATACCCAAACACTATGAGTAGGAACGTAGGTGGACATGAGGGAGCATCTAGCATAGGACCCCCTTTGCTCACTTGAGTAAACTATGCCTCTTGGAAAGGCAAGATGGAGTCTTACATTTGCCAAATTGATGACCGAGCATGGATGGCAATTGAAGATGGCTAGACTCCTCAGGAAAAGACTCTTGAAGATGGAAGTGTAGTTCCCAAGCCAAAGTCGGAATGGTCAACTCAAGAGTTTGAAGCATCCAAGTGGAACAACAAGGACATGCATGCCATTCTTTGTGCAATGGATGACAATCAGTACAAGTTGATCCAAACAACTAGATTGCAAAAGAGGCATGGGAGATTCTAGAGACAACCTATGAGGGAACCGAGGTAGTCAAGGACTCCAAGCTTCAAGTCCTCTAAACACAATTCGAGCAGATTAGGAGCATGGCTTGCTAGAATAGGTTTTGGTTATTTGTTTTGTGCGAAAATGGGTCCTTGTGAGTTATGGTTGGGGACGAATTTAGTATATCCACTTGTGGGATTTTTATCCAAGTCATTGGACCTAACATTGCCATTTTACATTACCTAGTTAATATTGGTGCTCAATCTAGCTTTGGTTTATAGAATTGGTTCACAAATGTCGGTTGCGGTTTCCTGCTTGAGAGGATCTCGACACACTCTTCAACCTTTAGCTCAAATGAATGGATACCATAAGTTGGATTTAGGCTTGAACAAACCCTTGACTTGAGTGAATGTGCTTAAGTGTTCAACCATCTAATAGATATGCCTTTGTGTTTGGTGAACTTATTGCCCCTTGTGTGACCACTTTCATGCACCTCTCCAATCCACCATTTTATTATTTCTCACTTAATCACAATTCTCACCCTTCCACATTCTTTTTGTTTGCATTATTTTCCTTTACATTTTCTACACACACACACAACACCACTTCACACACCATTCTCACCTCTCCACATTCTATTTACATGCTTTCCCTAAACTCTAAAACTTGAAACGGTTAACAACACATCCTTGCGGAAAGATACCCTTGCTTGCACAATGTACTAGTTTTATTTCTATATATATCTTTTGACTAGTGCTTATTAGTGAGGTTGATTTTATAAATACTTGACGATGTTTCCAACGACATAAAAATAGAATCGTCACACCTCCAATGAAACTTGAAACTAGGAAAGTCCTTAATGCGCTTGGCTAAATTTTTGAAAGAACTTCAATAGCAATAACAAAGAGGTAGGGGGACATGGGATCCTCTTGGCGAAGGCCACTCTTTCTAGAAAAGAAACTAGCAAGCTCCCCATTGAAAGAGATAGAGAACTTAGGGGTAGTTAGGCAAGCTTTGATCCATATAATGACTTTAGGAGGGCAGTGAAAGGCAGCAAGGGTTTCAAGTAAGAATCCCTAATCCACCATGTCAAAAGCCTTCATTAAATCCACTTTAAGAGCCAACCTAGGGCAACTAGCATCTTTGTAGTAGTTCCTCATAAGCTCTTGCACAAGAAGAATGTTATCACCAATACTCCTACTAGCCACAAAAGCCGATTGAGAAGGGCTAATTATATCCGGAAGACAAGGCTTGATCCTATTCATAATTATCTTGGTAATGATCTTATAGAGAGTGTTGCAACAAGAGATAGGTCTAAAGTCCTTCATCTTAGAAGGGTTAGGGACTTTAGGGACCAAAGCAAGGATAGTAGCATTGACTTCCTTGAGCAATAGACTAGACCTAAAGAACTCTTGGACAACACTAATGACATCTTCACCAACAATGTCCCATGTTATCTTGAAAAAGTGAGCATTGAAACCATCCGAGCCAGGAGCCTTGTTTGGGTGGAGGGAGAAGCAAACTTCCCGAATCTCATCATCAGTGACATCTCTACCCATGAAATCAGCTTGCTCATTGGAAATGACCTTAACAATAATATTGCTCAAAGTACTACCAATACCATGACTAACGGGCCTCGAGCAACCAAGAATAATCTTAAAATGACGAATAGCTTCTTTTTTGACCAGAGTATCACCTTCAATCAAGGAATCATCATCTCCGGTAATAGTGTGGATCTTGCTTCTATTACGCTTACCATTGATGGCTTTCAAGAAATAAGAGGAGTTGCGATCACCAGCCTTAAGCCATTGGATTCTAGATTTTTGCCTTAGAAGGTCCTCTTCAGCTTTGAGTGTCATAGTATAACAGGTTATAAGCTCTTTTTCCCGAATTCTAAGGTTAGAATCAAGGGGCTGCTGATCAAGGAGGTGTTAACAATCATTAAGGCAGTCTTGGCTTCAATCGATTTAATTGTCAAGTCTCCCACCTTGTTATTGTTGAGGGTCTTAAGAAACTTCTTCAGATTTCGAAGCTTAGAGCAAAGCTTGTACAGCATGGTGCCATGAACTTGCTCCCGCCAACAACTTTCAACCAAGGGGAGGAAATCTGCTCTATCCGTTAGAAAATTGAAAATTTTGAAAGGGCAATTTTTCTTAATATTTTGCAACCCAAGTTTAACCATAGAGGGACAATGATGTGAAATGCTAGGGGGAAGGAAAATCGCTTCAGAATTCTCAAACTTGACAAGCCGATAATTATTGACAAGAACTCTATCCAATTTCCTAAAGATACAACAGTTGCTTCTCTTGTTGTACCAAGTATGAAGAAAGCTCGAGAAAGGAAGATCATCAAGCACCGAAGATTGAAGACAGTCATTGAACTCCTCCATAGCACTCGAAATTCTGGAGCAGCCCCCAGTTGACTCACCCATACTCCTTAAGACATTCAAATCATCAAGCAAAATCCAAGGAGAACCATTCTGACTTGAACACATACTTTGCCAAAGAGCCTTCCATAATCTATCATCATTAGAGCCATAAACAAAGGAGATTTGAAACTTGTCATTGGTGTCTAATATACAAGCATTACAATGGATGATTTGATCGATTTCACTAATTTTAGTGATATTTAGAATTCTAGGATCCCAACCAACCCAAATTCTTCCAAGGCTATGACTATTATAATTATCTATCATATCCCAATCTTTGAAAACTGAATTGACAACAAGAGTTTTCTTGTTAATTCTTACTCTTGTCAAGACTAATGTTTTGGTCAAACGACAACTTTCTAACTTCTGATTGTTTAGGGGAGGTATTCAGACCCCTAATATTCCAACAAACTAGATTAATCATTGAGAGGTTGAAGAGGCATCGCCTTAGCGTGAGAGCTATTAACCTTGCCTTTCTTAACAGTCTGTTTTTTCTTCTTCTTCTTGCTAGAGGACTCCGTGGGGCTGGAGATCCCTTTAATAGTGACCCCATCAATGTTTTTGATTTTCGAGTGGCTACAATGGTTAAATGATTGTGGGGAAATCAAGGTGACTAAACAGGTGTTGGTGATGTTTTCAATTGGAAAATACAAAGATGAAGTCCTTTGTGACGTGGTATTGTAAAGACCTCTATTTTTAATTGCCTTATTTCATGACAAACCACATTGGGATTATTTGTAATGGGTAGCTTAGGTATTACTGTGGTTCTTCATCAACAAGCTTCCAAGATCCCACAATGCTTCAAGAGAGGTAGTTTACTTGACTTGACTCTTTCGAAGAGATTTAAGTTGCACACACTCACTTGCATGCATTATATTCTTGTTTACATATAATTGGATGATGCATTGTATGCCATTTATCACACTCCACACCTGCACATATTGCACATTACTTAGTGTGTTGAGTCTGCCTGGAAAAGAGAGTTTCCTCTCTTACCGCTGCCTAGACCGCTTGGCAGGCGCTACTTGCACCGTGGCATACAGAGCGGTATACATCAGTTGGCCTATGCTGCATTGACCGCATCTTGTACAAAAGTACGCCCAGCGGTCCCTGACGCGGTAAACTTCTATAAGCCCCTGCTGCCTTGACCGCGGCCTGTGCACTGCACGCACAGCGGTCCCAACCGTGATGTTGTCCAGTAGGCATACTGCTGCGTGTACCGCGGTCTAGGCACTTACCCGAGCCGCGGTCCAGCGAGCGGTATTTATGGGATTTTGATTCCCCAGCCCAAAACGCCGCAGTGTTGTCTAGGGTTTCTATATATATCTTATCTTCTTCCCCAACTCGTTTGTGAGCAAAAAGAACATATTTTTATGAGAGGGAACAACCCTTAGAGAGAGAAAGCTTCAAACTTTGTTCCTTGACTCTCCAAACCCGAAACCCATCATCTTCATGCATTTCTAAGCATCTTTAAGGCATGGGTCTTCATCATTAGTTGACTTGGTAACAAAAACCCCATCTTTATCATTTGTTCATACTTTCCAAGATTGTGTTTCTATTGCATTTATTAGTTGATTAAATGCTAGGACTCTATTTAATACATCTATCTATGAGTTCCTTTGTATGATTGGGTTTGTATTGTGATAGCTTATATTTAGGACATATTTGCCCTCTAGCTAATTAGGATTCATTGATTGCATTTGTTAATTGCATTTATTGTCCTTGCCATTTTATGTGACAACATGTATTGATATGGCTTTGTTTGATGACTAGAGTTTAGACTTGCATATCTATACCTAGTTAGATCTTTATGAGCATTCATATAGACATTGATAACTAGGATTTGTACTTAGTGTCATATTTAATCCCTAGATAAGCATTTAGTGTTGCCTAGCATTATTTGCATTTTGAATATTCATATATTCACGTAGGTTGTTAATCTCTTCTTTGAGAGTTAAATCTTGTGACTACTAGGTGTATTGCACAAGCAAGTGAAGTCTTGTAACCAAGGTGTGGTTGGCAAGCAAAGTGATCAAGGATTCACTATAAAGGCCCGTTGGGTAGTATTGGTGGGTTAGTGACCGAGAATGGTGTGACTAGAGGTCAACCTAGGTTGTAAACATCATTACAATAATGGATTTGAGGACCGTGTGTGGCTAGAAGGATAGCCCATGGTTTTTCCCTTGTTGAAGGGTTTCCACGTAAAAATCAAGTGTTATTTATATTTCCGCACTTTACACTTGATTTTGTATGTTGGTTTATGAAGTGAATTTTTAATATTGACTAATTAAGAAAAGTTGGTAATTAACTTGATTAAAACCTATTCACCCCCCCCCCCCCCCCCCTCTAGGTTATTAGACACACGTTAAGAGTGTATTTTCAATTGGTATCAGAGCTGGTTCCTAGGCATACTTAGGTGATCCTTGCTCTTGATTGTGTGTGTCTTGAATTTGTGTGCATTTTGTTTATTACATTCATCTGCAATCATATTACCCAAACACTATAAGTGACTTTGGGATGAGTAAAGAGGGAGCGGCGAATGTGAGACCACCATTACTCAAGAGGGACAATTATGCCTCATGGAAAGGCAAGATAGAGTTCTATATTTTCCAAATAGATGACCATGCATGGATGGCAATTGAGGATGGCTACATGCCTCCAACTATGACCACCGAAGATGGAAGTGAAATCTCCAAGCCCAAGGCTCAATGGAGTTCCGAAGAATTTGAAGCTTCGAAGTGGAACAACAAAGCAATGCATGCTGTGCTTTGTGCAATGGATGAGAGCCAATATAAACTCATCCAAATCACCAAAAATGCACACGAAGCTTGGAAGATCCTAGAGACGGCACATGAGGGAACTGAAATGGTTAAGGATTCCAAGCTCCAAGTCCTCCAAGCATAATTTGAGACGATCAAGATGGAGGAGGATGAGTGTTTTAATGACTTCCAAGTGAAGTTGATGGACATTGTGAATCAAAGCCATCAACTAGGTGACCCATACTCGGATAGAAGGATCAAGCAAAAGATCATGAGGTCACTTCCCGCTAGATTCGAATCCAAGGTGACGGCTCTTGAAGAAAATAGCAATTACAAGAGCATGAAGTCGAGCGAAGTAATTGGAAGGCTCTTAGTCTATGAATCTAGATGGGCCCCTAGCTCTACACCTCTTAAGAAGCAAAATGAGTTAGCTTTGAAGACCTTCAAGATTATGAAGGAGGATGATGACTCGGATGAAGACATGACTCAAATGGTGAAGAGATTCAAGAAGTTTATGAAGCTTCACAAGAATGACTTGAAGAAGAAGACTCACTTCAAGATGATTGAGCCAAGTCATGAGAAGCCTTCAAGAAAGGGGATTCAATGCTTTGAATGTGAAGGATTCGGGCATGTCTCCAAGGAGTGTAGTAACTTGAAGGATAAGAGAAAATGAAAGGTGATGGCCATCTCATCAAGTGATAGTGAGAGTGTAGAAGATTCTTCAGATGATGAAGAACCTGCCATTAACTACACGGCCTTTGGAGCCTCCTACGTGGATGTTGAAAAAGAAGGCAAGAGTGCCTTGACTTGTGACCTTGAAGAAGGAATAGATGAAGTGGTAGCTAGAGGTGTAATTGATGTAGCTATTCATAGGGAAGTTGTTGGTGTAGAAACAACTGACCAAGGCAAAAGTCTTGATGATGAAGTTGACTCACTTGATGAGAGGGAAAGTGAGAAGTGTGCACCATCAGTAAGTGCAGGGAGTGACTCTAGTGATGAGAAGTCTCCATCTCTCTCTAGATGAATTTGTGAAGCCATGGATCTTGAAGACTTCATTAAGTACTTTGAAGACTCTAGGTTGAAGAAGAAAATGGAGATTCAAAAATTGAAGGAGGAAAAGAAAATGTCAAGGAAAAATGACCCTTGCCTTGTATGTGGTGGAATTGGCCACATTGCCTCCAAGTGTGGTAACTTGAAGTACAAAAATGGAGGAGTTAGTATGATCGCTAATCGGTGTGATAGCGAAGTTGAAGTTGTTGAAAGTTGTTCCACAAGCTCGGGTGAGTGTGTGAACAACTACCTTGCATTTCTGGTTTCCTACATGAAGAAACACAAGTCATCACCAAATATGTGTCACTTGAAGAGTTCAAGATTGGTGACTTGGAGTTTGGGAATCGAAGTGGAGCAAGCTTGAGAGAAGCAAACATTGATGATATGACTCTCACAAGCACAAGTGAGAGAAGCTTTGAGAATGATGTTTCTTGCTCCGGGAACTCTTGTGATAATGTGGTTGATTATCAAGAGTTGGTTGATTCCCTTCAAAAGTCTTTGAAAGAGAAAGATAATGATATCCTTGAGTTGAAAAAAGATAACCTTCAACTACAAGCCAAGATGACTCACTTGAATGATGAAGTGAGATGTGTAAAAGAAAGTGAAGGCAAGTTGAAGATGGAACTTGATGAAGCAAGGATGTCTCTTGCTAAATTGACTTCGGGATCGGAGAAACTTAACAAGATGTTAAGTATTGGCAAGTTGCCAAATGACAAGCTTGGGCTTGGCTTCATTGATGATGAGTGCACTCCATACTTGGGCAAGACTACATTTGTGAAGGAGATTTCTCCTAAATGTCCGCCTCCATCACCTAAGAAATGTCTTGTTGTGGGTGAGTCTTCCAAGAATGCTTCCTTGAAGATGCTTCCGAGGAAACAAGTTTCACCTCAACCTTTGAGGATACCTCAACCTCAAGCTCAAGGCTAAAGCAAAGGTTCACCTCCTCAACATCCTAGGAGGAAGATTGATCTTGGAGAGTCATCCATGTGTGGCCAAGTGAAGATGCCAACAAAGAATGATGCCAACAAAGTATACACCCTAGGTTGGCTACTTTAGTGATTCTACGAGAACTAACCTTCGAGTAGAATTCGGTTGATAACCTAAAGCCTCATCCAATCTCAAACGGGTGGCCTTCACTATACATCATAGGTCGGCCACTTGTGAGGGAATTGGAAGCCATCACTATATATCCTAGGATGGCTACATTAGTAATAGGTTGAGCCATAGCTAGATAGAGGAGCATTCATGGAAAAGGTCCCAATTAAGTAACTAGCCACTGTTTGTTGCTTAGGAGGGATTAATCTCTAGTAGGAGGTCTTCGCTATACACCCTAGTTTGACCTTTTGCTATAGATATATACCAACACTATACACCCTAGGTTGGTTACATTTGTCAAAACGTGCTTAGTTGAGAGTTTGTTGCAATTGCCCCAATATTCACTTACGAGTCCATCAACTCCGTAGTTCCATCATCATTCATTCATCACTCCATTGTCATCCCACTTTATTTGCTTTCGTAGATTAGTTTATATTGTATCTTCATTCACCATCACTTTAATTTTATCCATACTAGTTATATTAATCCTAATCTTATCACCGCTACCCTGATCTCAGTGGACGACACCCGTGCTTACCGCTTTACTTGTATTTCTACTTGTGAACGCATCGCATAGGTTTTATAAATTGTTTTGACGGACGGTTTTCTGACGGCAAAAACCATCTCATCAATACCTACTTGTCATTATTGTGGTATGATTGGTCACATTAGACCAAATTATTTTAGCTACATCAATTTATGTAGAATTGAGAGCATGAAAGAAAAGAGAATGAACCGTAGGGCTAAATTGAATGATCACTAAAAATGATGTAGTGGAACCTAGGTTGGATAAGGAAAATGTGCATCCTTTCCTTTGTGCTAAAATATCACCAATAGATACTATTGAGTCAAATGGACTTAGTATGTCTAATGGAACTTACCCCTCGTCCTGATACGGTATGGTTGTGACCCCATGAGGGGAGCTCAAGCAAAGAGAGCGAACTTGCATGAATTGCTATGTGCAAAAAGTCAATTAATTTTATGCTCTTTTGTAATTGCTTGAGATTCTTGGTTGCACATATGCTTATATGTTATTTTCTTAATAAGTGTGTAACATTGCTTTACTTGCAATCCATGTCATATTTTTGTTCAGACATGCATTTTTGGACTAGGAGAATTATTTGGGAAAGTACATTTGAATAACCTATAATTTATCTCCATGACATGTGAACTTGATTTTTATGACATGCCATAGAATGATATGCATGCATTGTTTTTGATTGCTTAATTTGCAAATGTGTGTGAACGCAAATGAGAAGACTACTCAATAAGGATCTTGTATCCATGTAATCAATAAGGATTTTGTATCCAAATTAGTCTTCTCTCTCTTCTTAATTGTTAATCAAGACTACTATCACACGGATATGTATCCAGAAAAATCTAAAAGGATCTCTTGATCCAATGTCTTGATTTACTTTTAAGGATTGATATAGTTTTGTGTGTGTTGAAAATTTCTTTTCAAAATACTATATCTTGTTTGCTTATGACAAAAGGGTACAAATTGGTTTGAATTCTTATGGAAACCCTTTTTGATGTTTGCTTTGCCAAATACCATTGTTTTGGACTTGAATGCAACTTGTCTTGCATGCAAAGCATCTTTGTCACACTTTTTTTTTTCTTTAAATAAAACTCCTTGAATCTCTCTCAATTATTTAAGTTGCATAAAGTTTATGTATATGATTATGCAACCATCTATTATGCAAATATCTCTCTTTGCTACATCAACGCGATAGGGGGAGCTCCTTTGCCTATCTCATGACAAAAAGGGGGAGACGTCTTGAGAAATATAAGGGGAGCATGTGGGAGCATTTTTATGCTTTGGGGAGATAGTCTTGGGGGAGAGTAACCTTTTAGGGGGAGCATTGCATTGCACTACATTATATTGATTGTATTATTTTTCTCAATGCAAATGTTTGTTTTTGTTCACCTCACATGTACTTGTTCTTGGAAAGTGCTTTCTTGCTATTGTGTGTAGGCATGATGATCTACGAAGAGATTGATGACCTTGAAGACTTAGATCTTAGGTTTCTCTTATTGTAACGTAGAATACACCTTGTTGACCAATAGCTTTATTTTTATTGTGTGAGGATTATTTTGTGAGTGGTTGTTTTGTCATGAAATAGCCAAATGGGGAGATTGTAAGGACCTCTATTTTTAATTGCCTTATTTCATGACAAACCACATTGGGATTATTTGTAATGGGTAGCTTAGGTATTATTGTGGTTCTTCATCAACAAGCTTCCAAGATCCCACAATGCTTCAAGAGAGGTAGTTTACTTGACTTGACTCTTTGAAGAGATTTTAGTTGCACACACTCACTTGCATGCATTATATTCTTGTTTACATATAATTGGATGATGCATTGTATGCCATTTATCACACTCCACACCTGCACATATTGCACATTACTTAGTGTGTAGAGTCTGCCTAGAAAAGAGAGTTTCTTCTCTTACCGCGGCCTAGACCGCTTGGCAGGCGCTGCTTGCACCGCAGCATACAGAGCGGTATACTTCAGTTGGCCCATGCTGCCTTGGCCGCGTCCTGTACACAAGTACGCCCAGCGGTCCCTGACGCGGTAAACTTCTGTAGGCCCCTGCTCCCTTGACCGCAGCCTGTGCACTGCACGTACAGCGGTCCTAACCGCGATGTTGTCCAGTAGGCACACTGTTGCGTGTACTGCGGTCTAGGCACTTACCCGAGCCGCGGTCCAGCCAGCGGTATTTACGGGATTTTGATTCCCCAGCCAAAAACGACGCAGTGTTGTCTAGGGTTTCTATATATATGTTATCTTCTTCCCCAACTCGTTTGTGAGCAAAAAGAACATATTTTTATGAGAGGGAACAACCCTTAGAGAGAGAAAGCTTCAAGCTTTGTTCCTTGACTCTCCAAACCCAAAACCCATCATCCTCATGCATTTCTAAGTATCTTTAAGGCATGGGTCTTCATCATTAGTTAACTTGGTAAGTTGAACAAAAACCCCATCTTTATCATTTGTTCATACTTTCCAAGATTGTGTTTCTATTGCATTTATTAGTTGATTAAATGCTAGGACTCTATTTAATACATCTATCTATGAGTTCCTTTGTATGATTGGGTTTGTATTGTGATAGCTCATATTTAGGACATATTTGCCCTCTAGTTAATTAGGATTCATTGATGACATTTGTTAATTGCATTTATTGTCCTTGCCATTTTATGTGACAACATGTGTTGATATGGCTTTGTTTGATGACTAGAGTTTAAACTTGCATATCTATATCTAGTTAGGTCTTTATAAGCATTCATATAGACATTGATATCTAGGATTTGTACTTAGTGTCATATTTAATCCCTAGATAAGCATTTAGTGTTGCCTAGCATTATTTGCATTTTGAATATTCATATATTCACTTAGGTTGTTAATCTCTTCTTTGAGAGTTAAGTCTTGTGACTACTTGGTGTAGTGCACAAGCAAGTGAAGTCTTGCAACCAAGGTGTGGTTGGCAAGCAAAGTGTTCAAGGATTCACTATAAAGACCCGTTGGGTAGTAGTGGTGGTTTAGTGACCGAGAATGGTGTGACTAGAGGTCAACCTAGGTTGTAAACATCATTACAATAGTGGATTTGAGGATCGTGTGTGGCTAGAAAGATAGCCCGTGGTTTTTCCCTTGTTGAAGGGTTTCCAAGTAAAAATCAAGTGTTATTTATATTTCCGAACTTTACACTTGATTTTGTATGTTGGTTTATGAAGTGAATTTTTAATATTGACTAATCAAGAAAAGTTGGTAATTAACTTGATTAAAACCTATTCACCCCCCCCCCCCCCCCTCTAGGTTATTAGACACACGTTAAGAGTGTATTTTCAGGTACCAATGAACGTGGGCCATATCCTTTTGGGGAGACCATGGCAGTTTGATAGACATGTGACTCATGATGGATATACCAATAGATACTCATTTGTACTCAATAAAAAGTCAATCACTATTGTACCTTTAACCCCAAGACAAGTGTATGAAGATCAAGTGAGGTTAAAAAAAGATAGAGATGTAAAAAAGGAGAGCGAGAGTTCAAAAGAAAGAGAGACAAAAGAAAGAGAGTCTGAAACAGTAAAAAAAAAGAA
The DNA here is from genome assembly GCA_033220585.1 of Dipteronia sinensis. NCBI lineage: Eukaryota > Viridiplantae > Streptophyta > Magnoliopsida > Sapindales > Sapindaceae > Dipteronia > Dipteronia sinensis. Next base: position 58,515,641 of record CM065636.1, on the reverse strand, counting down.
GTGAAAAGTAAAAGTGGATGATGAGAAAAAGAGAGAGAGAGAGAAAACAAGTGAGCTTTAATGCAAGAGAGAGTGAGATCAAAAAGGCTTTGTTTTCAAATCAGCCAATGATTGTACTTTTGTACAAAGAGGCTTGTTTTAGTACTAATGAAATTAACCCTTCCTTGCCTAGTGTTGTTGTTTCTCTTTTGCAGGACTTTGATGAAGTGTTTCCCGAAGAGATGCTTATTGGTTTACCACCAATAAGGGGGATTGAGCACCAAATTGACTTTGTACCTGGAGTACCCATCCCGAATAGACCAGCATACAGAAGTAATCCTGAGGAGACAAGGGAACTTCAAAGGCAGGTTAGTGAGCTCATGGAAAAGGGGTATGTGGGTGAGAGCAGGAGTCCTTGTGCGGTTCTTGTTTTGCTTGTGCCTAAGAAGGATGGAACATGGAGGATGTGCGTTGATTGTCGTGCCATCAACAATATCACTGTAAAGTATCGCCATCCTATTCCTAGATTAGATGATATGCTTGATGAATTGCATGGTTCTATTGTTTTTACTAAAATTGATCTTAAAAGTGGATATCATCAAATTAGGATGAAAGAAGGTGATGAGTGGAAAACTGCTTTCAAAACAAAATATGGTTTATATGAGTGGTTAGTTATGCCTTTTGGATTAACTAATGCACCAAGTACTTTCATGAGATTAATGAACCATGTTTTGCTTGCTTTTATTGGAAAATTTGTGGTTGTTTACTTTGATGACATTCTGATTTATAGCAAAAACTTGGATGAGCATGTTGAACATTTAAAACTTGTTTTAGGTGTTTTAAGAACAGAAAAGTTGTTTGCTATTCTCAAAAAGTGTACCTTTTGCACCGATAAACTTGTATTTCTGGGTTTTGTTGTTAGTGCTAAGGGGATTGGGGTTGATGAAGAAAAGGTTAAGGCAATTACGGAGTGGCCCAAATCTACAAATGTGGGACAAGTGAGAAGTTTTCATGGGTTGGCTAGTTTTTATAGGAGGTTTGTGAAAGAATTTAGCAGTCTAACCGCACCTTTAACTGAAGTTATCAAAAAGAATGTGGGTTTTAAGTGGGGTAATGAACAAGAAAAGGCATTTAACTTGATTAAGGAAAAATTAACTAATGCACCTTTGCTTGCTTTGCCTGACTTTGCTAAAGCTTTTGAGATTGAGTGTGATGCTTCAGGAATAGGTATTGGAGCTGTTCTAATGCAAGAAGGACGTCCCATTGCATTTTTTAGTGAGAAGATAAGTGGAGCAGCCTTGAATTATCCTACCTATGACAAGGAGATGTATGCTTTGATTAGGGCATTTGAAACTTGGCAACACTACCTTTGGCCGAATGAATTTGTGATTCACACGGATCATGAGTCCTTGAAGCATATAAAGGGGCAACACAAGCTAAATAAGTGGCATGCCAAGTGGGTGGAGTTCATTGAAACATTTCCATATGTGATCAAGTACAAAAAAGGTAAGGAAAACGTGGTCGCTAACGCTCTGTCTAGAAGGTACGTTTTACTTTCTACTTTGGATGCTAGATTGCTTGGTTTTGACTACATTAAAGAATTGTATATGGAAGATTCTGATTTTTGCAATGTATTCAATGCATGTGATAAGGTTGCATTTGGCAAGTTTTATAGGCATGATGGGTTTTTGTTTAGAGAAACTAAATTATGTGTGCCTAAGAGTTCTTTGCGTGAATTACTTGTTAGAGAAGCTCATGGGGGAGGTTTGATGGGGCATTTTGGTATAGCCAAGACACTAGATGTTTTGCATGACCACTTTTTTTGGCCTCATATGAAACGTGATGTAGAAAGAATCTGTGAGAAATGCATTACATGTAGACAAGCTAATTCTAGGATTAAACCTCATGGATTATATATTCCTTTGCCTATACCTAGTGGACCTTGGATTGATATTTCTATGAATTTTGTGTTGGGTTTGCCTAGGTCAAAAAGGGGTAGGGATTCTATATATGTGGTTGTTGATAGGTTTTCTAAAATGGCACATTTCATTCCTTGTCATAAAACTGATGATGCATCACATATTGCTGATTTGTTTTTAAAAGAAATTGTGAGATTGCATGGCATGCCTAAGACCATTGTTTCGGATTGAGATGCTAAGTTCTTAAGCTACCTTTGGAAGACTTTGTGGGGTAAGTTAGGAACTAAACTTTTATTTTCTACTACTTGTCATCCACAAATTGATGGTCAAACTGAAGTAGTTAATAGGACTTTATCTGCCTTGTTGCGTGCTATAATACAAAAGAACTTGAAAACATGGGAGGATTGTTTGCGGCATGTAGAGTTTGCTTATAATAGGAGTGTGCATTCTGTAACTCATTTTTCTCCTTTTGAAATCGTGTATGGTTTTAACCTATTGACTCCTTTGGATTTAATTCCTTTACCTGTGAATGAGCATGTTAACTTGGATGGGAAGAAGAACAAAAATTTTGTTAAGCAAATCCATGAAAAGACTCGGCAAAACATAGAGAGGATAACTGAGAAATATGCCAACTATGCAAATAAAGGGAGTAAGAAAGTTATGCTTGAGCCTGGTGATTGGGTGTGGTTGCATATGAGGAAGGAACAGTTTCTAGTTCAGTAGCGTTCTAAACTACTTCCACGGGGAGATGGCCCATTTCAAGTTATTGAAAGGATCAATGACAAAGCCTACAAGCTAGACCTTCCTGGTAAGTATAATGTTAGTGCAAGCTTTAATGTTTATGATTTGTCTCTTTTTGATGTAGGTGACGATTTGAGGACAAATCCTTTTCAAGAGGGAGGGAATGATGAGAATAAGGGAGCTGCACCAAGGGATCCGTTGCATGTTTCGGCTGGGCCAATAACAAGGGCAAAGGCTAAGAGATTCAAAGAAGCACTCAATGGCCTGATTCAAGATACTTGGGCTGATGTTGAATTGTTGAAGTCCAAGATAAGCCCACAGAAGACCAAGGCTTAATTAACATAATCAAGACAATTGATTGGGCCGAATAAGAGAAGAGTTTGGGCATGTGGCACAACATGGGCGGCGTATGGTTTGAGGAAATCCCTATTTCAGCATTTTTTCCTATTTATTTTCCAAAGAATAAGAGTTAATTTGTTTCCCAAATTAAGGGGCTGATTTATTTCCAGATTTAGCCTTCCAAATAGGGAACAATTCAATAGTTGCTTGTTTTAGTCTTTTATTTTCTTTTCCGTTTGTAAGGCAATTATTGCCCAATTTAGTTTTCCGATTGTAAGGCCATAATGTCCGAATATCTTGTTTCCTTTCTTTTCGATTAGGGTTTTAGTTTATAAGGAACCAACTGATGTAATTTTCAGTAGACTTGATTTTGAATGAAAAATAGAGAGAATTTTCTCTTTGGTTCCGAGAATTGACTTATCACTCACCTTTCTTTCTTGTTCTTGAGTGTGGTGTCTATCACTTTCTTGATACCGTTGGTTCTTATCTCATTATAGATAACGGGTCACGGTCCTATATTGTTCTTACTTATAAACTTGAATCTAGAAAATGATCCTTGCTACGATATATTGGTTCCAGGTCTCGCTGTTCTTGGTAAGGTTTATATCACTATATATACATCCTTTTCTGATTTGGACAACCCTCTTCCGAAAATCTAACTTCCACACTGTCTTCCATTCTCTCTCTCTCCCAAGAACAGCCTTTTGACATCACTAACCACTAACCTAGATCTTGGAATCTCTACCCAATCTAAACCCATTCTCATCCATTTCTTGATTCTCTACTCGACAAAGGAGACTTGGAGATTGGATTGAAGCTTGAAGGAAAGAGTTCTCGACATGGGTCTTCTCTATCTCTCTTCTCCTAATTATTTGTTTGTATTTGTCATGAGTAGTTAAATATCCCACTAAGGGATTGATGTGAAACACTTGTGAACTTTGGGCTTTGTAATGAACTATATCTTTATTAAATCTATCAATTATATTTCATTCATTGTTTTAATTGCTTCCGTTAATTGGTTTGTCTTTGATTGTATACTCTTCTCTTTTTAAATTCATTTAGGGAATTAATTGAGTAGTTGACTAGGTATACACCCTACTTGGTCTTCTTAGGCTCATTTGAATGGAAGGGTCAAACAAGAGTACACTCCTCAAGTGATACCCGGACTTAACAATCTCAAATTTATCTAATCTCAAATGGGTAATCAATTCTATACACTCTAGGTTGATTACCCATGAGAGGTTAATCACCAATACTATACACTCTAGGTTGGTGATTATATAAAGAGGTTGGTCCCTTAATTTGACAGATGTGTATTAATGGAAAATCCTAAGTGAGTGGTCAATCCTATACACTCGAGTTGATCATTTATGAAGGATAATCTCAAGTGAGTGGCCAATACTATACACTCTAGGTTGGTCATTTATGAGGGATAAATAATCAACACTATAAACTCTAGGTTGATTACATAAGATTAATGTACAATCATGAGAGTTCGTGATGTGCCCATTATTCACTTGTTGGATCCATCAATACCTTAGTTCTCACTATCATATTTCTTTTTAACATTAGTTGCATGTTAGATTAACTAGCCTAATTGTAGTTTGCGTTGTAGTTATTAACTTTGCAAAACAACCACTGATATTTACTCTATTTATGCTTAGTTTTAGTTTAATAGTAGTTAACTAGTTGTAGCCATTTAATTTCCCTTTCCCGTGGACGATACCCTAGCTTGTCACTATACTTGCTTACACATTTCAAGGACATTGCTAAGGACTTTTATAAATATTTTTGACTTACATTTTCTAACGATAAAAAAGTACCTCATCACTTACATCATTTTCATCATCTTCATCATCTTCATCATCTACAACTCAATAAGGGCACTTGGAGATTGGATTTAAGCTTGAAGTAAGGAGAATCTCTAAATGAGTCTTCTCTATCTCTCTTCTCATAGTTATTTGTTTGTATTTGTCATGAGTAGCTAATCATCCACTAAGGGGTTTATGTGATTCATTTGTGAACCTCGGGGTTGTAATGAACTCTATCTACTTTATTAAATATATCAAATATGTTTCCTTTTTTGGGTAAGTAAATAGTATCATAGAAAGAGAGAAAGAATGTACAAAATACAAGGGGCATACCCCAGGAAGCAAAGCAAGAGCTAAACAAAGGCTTAAAACAGCTCTAACAAACGAGCAAGACAAGACAAAAGCAAGACAGCAAATCAACTAGAGTTGACATTCCAATTCAAGGCAATGATAGGTTGGTTCTTTAAATTGAAAGAGGATAGCCGGCAGCGAATGGTGTCAATAATGGAGCGAGCAACAACCAAACTAGTCTTTTGAGTGCCTTCGAAAATGCGACAGTTTCGCTCTCTCCAAATATGATAAACCATAACCCCAAGACAAAGCTTGTTAGCAACAATAGCAGGAGAGTTCCCTCTCCAATGAGTGGAAACCCAGTCAATGAAAGCATTCCAACAAAGGCCATTCCAAGGAGACCCACAAATATTCATAAGCTGAGTCCAAATGGCTCTACTGATTAAACACTCAAAAAAAAGGTGGGCATGAGACTCCGGGTGGGTGTTGCAAAGAACACAAGCCGTAGGGTCATATATATCAAATATGTTTCATTCATTATTTTAATTGATTTCAAGGATAGTGTGTATTAAATTGTACACCCTCTCTTTGCACATTGTTTTAGAAATTATTTGAGTAGAGAATTTGGTATACATCCTACTTCGTTCTCTTAAGCTCAATTGAATGGAAAGGTCAAACAAGAGTACATCCCTCAATTGAGACCCGGACTCATTAATCTCTATTTCTATCTAATCTCAAATGTGTAATCAATCCTATACATCCTACGTTGGTTCCTTGTGAGAGGTTAAGCATCAATACTATACATCCTAGGTTGGTGACTTTATAAAATGATTAGTCCCTTATTTTGATAGATTTTCATTCATGCACAATCACTTGTGGGTGGCCAATACTATACATCCTAGATTGGACACTCATAAGGGGTATACAACCAATCCTATCCTAGGTTGGTTACACTTGGCTAATGTTCGTAATTGTAAGTTCATCTTTGCCCATTGTTTGCTTATTGGGTCCATCAACTCCCTAGCCTCCATTATCATATCTTCTCACTTTCACATTCTTATTAACACTAATTGCATGTTGGATTAACTAGCCTAATTGTAGTTGCATTGTAGTTATTAACTTTTCAAAACAACCATTGATATTTACTCTATTTATGCTTAGTTTTAGTTTAATAGTAGTTAACTAGTTTTAGCCATTTAATTTCCCTTTCGCTGTGGACGATACCCTAGCTTGTCACTATACTTGTTTACACATTTTAAGGACATTGCTAAGGAATTAATAATATTTTTGACAGATATTTTCTAACGACAAAAATGTACTCGTTAGAAAACCATTTAGTAAAGAACTAGATCAGGAATTCCATTGCAACTAATTCATTATAATAGTTGTGATTGAATGAGTGTAAAGGCTAGACATGAAAGTGCATATCTAGTTACATTTATTAATATCTTTAGATGTCTTGGTCACGTCGATTTGATCTCCCATAAATCGAAAGCATTAGATTGCGTCAGATTGTTTGGTTGAGGATCATATTAGATGATAAACTTTTGAGTTCAGAGAATAAAACGACTGCGTAAATATATTCAGAACAGTTCACGGAATTGTTTAGCAAGAAAGGTATAGAAATATATTTATTTATTCCTAGGACTTCGTAGCAAAATAGTGTAGCGGAAAGCAAGAATAAAATACTGTTGGAAATGGTTTAGCTTGTGTTGGCGCAATTGAATTTTTTAGTATCTTACTAGAAGATATGTTAATTCATTGCCGCCTACTTACTTAATCATGTTCCACTACATAAGACACTTCCACACCTTATGGATTTTGGATTGGTAGGTAACCTGGTCTGACCAATCTACAACCCTGGGGGTATGCATGTTATGTTTATAATCAATCTCATAGAAATGAGAAATTGAATGCAAGAAGAGAAGTTGTATCTTTGTTTGATACTCTATGCATTCCAAAGGATCAAATAAACGCTGGTGTACAATTAGATAGAAGTGTGATTGAATTAGAATCACAAGATGTCACTATTAGAGAATGAATTTCTTAGCAGAAGCGAGTTTGATATAGATATTTGATTTTATGAATTGGATGATTTGTATTAATACACGAGTGGCGGTAAAATAAAATCTTACTTGATCCTCCATCCCTAGTGGGAGTGGAATTCTACATGGATTTCCCATGCCTAGTGGGACTGGGAATCTACACCCTAATGGAAGTAGAAATCTGTAAGGGTCTTTCATCCATAGTGGGAGTGAACATCTAATGAATCAGCCACCGTAATATTCTACCAACTCGTCAAAATAATTGCAAAGTTATCTCATGTCATCTTTCAGAGATTGAAATGGAAAACTTGATGATTACTTTAGTAGACAGTGATGAGCCAATGATTTTTGAATTGAGCTGTCACGTCTATCCACTAAGTGAATATATGAGTGAAAGCAATGGAAGGGGAGATAGAGTCTAGAAAAGTGATTGCGTCCAGGACTTGATTCACTTACCGCCTGGTCATTAGACCATTGTGAACGTATGGGTTCCACATATCATACATAAGGTAGAAATTAATATTGAGAGGTATAAGGCGTAATTAGTCGCAAATGAAGATACATATTCTCTAGAAGTAAAGTTTTCTTCCTTACACCTTATTCTAGCCCTTGTCACATATATGAAACTTAAATTACATCAGATAGATGTAATGATTGTACTTCTCGATAGACAACTAGAGGAAGAGATTTACATGGAACAACCTGCAAATTGTTTGTTTCAAAAGACCAAGAGCACAAAAGTGTGCTTGCTTAATTAATATACGGTTTGAAACGATCCTCTAGAAAGTGGTATCTTCGATTTCATCAAACTATAATGTCTTACGATTAATGATGACTAAAGATAGCCATGGTAAGTACACTAAACAGGTTGAAGATAATTTTTATATTATCTATATCTATGAACTATATGTTTTGGCTAGAAATAATTAAGAGTTTGTAAATCCATAATGAAATGGTAATTCTCAAATTTTATTGAGATTTTAGATGAGCAAAGTGGCTTATATAATAGGAGTGAGAGTTGATTCAAAATGAGCAATTTCAGTCTCATAGATACTCCTATTATGAAATCACAAACTCTTAGCCTTAATATGTACCCTGAAAACTCCATAAGATCATGGATTTGATGACAAGTTCATCATGTTAGTAGCATACAGTCTCACGTAAATTGTGATATGTACAAAGTCTATCATTAGTTACACCGGAAGATTGGTGAGTGGACACCAATAAAATTCTAGATTACAACATTGAGATGTTGTCAAGAGGATTATGACATAACATGAAAGTACGACTAACTACTTAGTGTACATTGTGATATGTACAAGGCCCAATAGAAGTTATGTCATAAGATTGGTGAATGTATACCAATATAATCCTAGAGTGAGAGGATTGTGATGTAACTTAATAGTAAATAAAACTACTATTTATGCTAGCATAATTACACATATAATGTGATAGAAATATGTCATCAGGTTGAGATTGGCATTCTTACATGTGCGGTCACCTCAGTTGCTGAGATAGCAGACTGAGATGAGACACATATATATTAGAGAATATGTAGGATATATTGCCGTGGAGCTAATGTTTAAGAATTTGTCGCCTTAATTGGGTCAAGATGAGGTTCAAAATAAATAAACCAATATTTTAGAATCTATCATGGCAGACCCCACTATCACTGATACATGATCAAGCTAGATGCGAGGTCTTAATATGGGGCCACAAAAGGGCAAGCTTTTAAGAACTCAGGTTACTCACAAGAGTTGTGACTGAACTAAGATCTATTCAATTAATGATATAAAGACATGCATTCTAATTTAAAATGAAATTCACTGTAACAGGTGTTTCATACCACGTGTGCTATAAGTGACCAATGTGGAAAAGGAGAAAATGAATCCCTACTTTCTCATTGTGTAAATTCCACTGAAGTTTTGTATAAACTTCAAACGGTGTCCTCATGACCATTAACTCTGTCTTAAAGTGACAGTATAATGTTAGCACCTTTAATGTGTTATTTCTTTGGCTATGATAATTCAGCCTAGGAGGCACGTATATGGTAGTAGTTATTCTAGAGACCAAGAGATAAAGATTGAATGGGAAGGTTTAATGAATTTTTATCTTACTTATGTATTCATTAGTCGACCAATTGTATTTGTGGATACATGAAATGTGATAAAGTCAAGCATAGCTTTTTTTAGGGCTTAAGTACGCTTTGGACTAATAACAATTATAAAATTAAATCCAGGATACAATGATGAACCATGTTATCTCTTATAAATAGAGAATTTACAATTGAGATTTGAGATTGTTAACTTCCTTTTATAAACATTGATTGTTCGTAGGTCACATGATGCATTTACCCATATGAACACTCTGATGATGATAACTTTTGTGTTTAAAGGCTCAAAGTCTCCTCTATATGTATCACATCTTATGCCATCTTGGGCGAGTGGGAGATGTTGATAATAACAGTTGCACCCATGATGGGCTTGTGGTAAAACTATGTTGGCCCCACTGGTGCAAGTGGAGATATTAGTGAGTTTGTGTATGGGTTGAACTCCCAAGTAAGGCCAAGTCCAAGCCCATGCAAAGCCCATACAAACCTAGCCCAAGCATGAGCTCATGCACCAAATACATATAACTGCATGAGTTATATATAAATCAGTTGAAGAAACTTACACACACAAGGATACATAATATGTAATAGCATGAAAAGCATATATTGTTTTGTAAGGGTACTCTGTGCAATGCAAGGCATGAATGTGTTGTGTGTGTGCTTCGGTGAAAGTGTAACAGAGAACATGAGTGTGTGCAAAACATAAGAGCAGAGTGTGTGTTAGTATTATAGTGATTAACAAAAGACACAACAATGAGTAAAGAAACACAGAGAATGGATGTGGAGAAAATCTAGTGAATTTTCTCTCATCTTATAAGAGTGTCGGTACTTGCATTGTGATCTTGCCAAAATTGTGCTATATTTTGGCCCTCAATTCCATATCATTTAGCTTGTTTTCGAGTTTATTTTTGTGTCTAATGGCTCTGTTCTAGTCCATTTCAGGCATGCATATTTTAGGTATCAGAGATGCAGAGCGGGATTTTCAGGCCCGAAACGACCAAAAAATCAAGAAATACAGCTCAGTGCACAGGTGACTGTACACGTGCACTTCGAAGACTATGCTGGTCCATACCAACGTAACAATCCGCGAACAAAGGACCAGGAATCCTCCAGAAAAGACCAAACTTCACAGATCGCGGGTATTGCACGGGTCCCTACCCCCACAGTTACCAGCGAACCAAAGAAAAGTGTGTTGAAGATTGTAAGTGCGCAGGTTCCCTACCCGCGTACTACCCGTACACTATAGGTTTCACGCTCACCACGTCAGCACATTTCAGACATATTTTTGGTAGCCTAATAATATATTTTGTTTTGATTTTCTAATGGGGGGCTTCACATGCCCAAAAGCATTCTCTTACACTCTTTTGACATCACTAACTACTAACCTAGATCTGGAAATCTCTCCACCTAATCTAAACCCATTCACACCATTTTCTTCGTCTCTACTCAACAAAGGACACTTGGAGATTGGATTTGAAGCTTCAAGAAAGAAGTTCTCTACAAGGGTCTTCTCTATCTCTCTTCTCCTAGTTATTTGTTTGTACTTGTCATGAGTTGTTAAATATCCCACTAAGGGATTTGTCTGAAACACTTGTGAACCTTGAGCTTTGTAATAAACTCTATCTTTATATGAATCTATCAATTATGTTTCATTCTTTGGTTTAATTGATTTCAAGAATTGATTTGTCTTAGTTTGTACCCTCTTCTCTTTGCAAGTTGTTTGATAAATGATTTGTGTAGATTAACCAGGTATACCCTCTACTTGGTTTTATGTAGCTCAATTGAATGGAAGGATCAAACAAGAGTACCCTCATCAAGTGAGAGATCTTGACTTAATAATCTCAATCTCTATCTAATCTCAAATGGGTAATCAATTCTATACACTCTAGGTTGATGACTTGTTAGAGATTAAGCACTAATACTACACCCTCTAGGTTGGTGACATTATAAAAAGATTTGTCCCTTAATTTGATAGATGTGCATTCATGAACAATCACTTGTGGGTGGCCAATACTATATACACACTAGGTTGGATACCCATAAGGGATATACAACTAATACTATACCCTATAGGTTGGTTACATTAGGTTGATGTTCATTTATGAGAGTTTTTGCTTTGCCCATTGTTTGCTTGTTAGATCCGTCAATTCCTTAGTTCTCACTATCATATTTTAACACACATTTCTTATTAACACTAGTTGCATGCTAGATTAACTAGCATAATTGTAGTTTGCATTGTAGTATTAACTTTCAAAACAACCATCTTTACCTTTTTATGCTTTGTTTTAGTTTAATAATAGTTAACTAGTTTTAGCCATTTAGTTTACCTTTCCCTGTGGACGATACCATAGCTTATCGCTACACTTGTTTAGAGCAATTTCAAGCACATAGCTAAGGTCTTTTATAAATTCTTTGATGGATAATTTGTAACGGCAAAAACATTCCCTTCAAATGGCACCGCTGCCGGGGAACAAACCCGGGTCACCCGGGTGACAGGTGGGAATACTTACCACTACACTAAAATGACAAACGAACAATGAAAGTCAGGTCAAGCTTATCATGAAAAGACTCAAGCCTACATACAAGAGTGAAACAGGAGTGTCCCATTGCTTGACCACAGTTCAAGACACAAATGGAATTCAAATTCTCACTTTAATTTGTTAAACATCAGGTCATGTTCGAGGGGAAATTTCGAGACTTCATAACTTTTGTTTCTGGAAGAATTAGCTGACGTGCCTTATGTCATTTGAAAGATCAGCCTCTTAACTACAACTTTCAGTTTTGAACTTCATCATTTTTGATTTCTTAGAAGAAGTTATCACTGTTTCTAGTTTCAAGGTTCAGCAGACAAGAATTACGGGATTTGAAGATTTCAGCTTTAATGTCTTTAATTTCTCAAGTTTCCAATGTTTTGCTTTATGTTTTCATGTTTTATTTTCATCCCTTTTCTATGCATGGAGGGTTGTTCCATGATTAGGCTTTATAATGAGCATCTATCCTTGTAAAATTAGTTAATCAATATTGAATTTCAGAATACTATTTCTTTGAGATTTTTATCTTCCAACTCTTTATCTCTTTGGTGGATTTCCATTGAGTCATGAGTTTATAATTGGTTCAGTATCCTTGGCTGGTTAAGAGGGTGGTGTTTCTGTATCCCTTTAGATTAGTCTTGGTGGTGAGCCGTTTCAACTAGTTTACTAAGGGTGGTGTGATATATGTATCCCTTGGAAAATTAGTTAATCCAGCTTTATTTATTCTTGTGTGAGATGGACTGGTTTTGTATGTATTTTCTTGTGTGTGGGCTGTCCATGAGTGTGTTTGACATTGGTGGATAATGTTTAGGGTTGTCCGGCACCAGATTTGGTATTAGAGCAAAGAGCAATAGCGAGTCGTCGTTATCATGCATCAACTAGCGAAGAACAATCTGCTCCTCAAGTGAATCAACAGAACATTATTATGGATGATTTGAGACAACGAATCCATCATCTCCAGCAACGTTTGCATCTCTACAAGAATCACGGTCATGATGAGAATGAAGGATTTGAAAATGATGGTGATGATGTTAATCCTTTCCATCAAACATGCAGCCATGATTCTGATGATAGTGCTCCTCCCTATCGGTGTGATTTGAGATTTTATGGGTATATAGAACGTGATACTCAGTGAGGTTTCAATGCAAAGTGGAGATTCCGGAGTTTGAAGGGAAGATGCAACCAGACGAGTTTGTAGAGTGGCTGAATACGGTAGATCGTATATTTGACTATCAAGATGTGCCTAAGAACAAGAAGGTAAAGCTTGTTGCCATCAAGCTTAGGAAGCATGCATCATTTTGGTGGGAGAATCTTAAGAGACAATGAGAGAGAGAATGGAGAAGTAGGATCGTTACATGGGAAAAGATGAAGAAAAAGTTGAAGAGGAAATACCTTCCAAATAATTATCGACAGGACATCTTCTTGAAGATCCATAACTTTCGACAAAAAGACCTTTCAGTTGCAGAGTATACTGCTGAGTTTGATAATCTCATGTTGAAGGGGGACGTAGCGGAGCAAGAAGAACAGTCTATTGCGCATTATCTTGGTGGTTTAAATTATGAGATTTCTAATATGGTGCTGCTACAACCATATTGGAGTCTTAATGATGTGTGTAAGCTTTCCCTTAAGGTGGAGAAGTAACAAAAGGAGATGCATAGCAAAGGTTCTAAGCATGGTTCAAGGGAAGGCTTTGCTAATAAAGGAAGCACTTCAAATTCTAAGCCTACTGCAGCAAACAAAACCAATACGATAGATTCGACATCAAAAGAAGAAGGCGTGGTGTCTAAACAACAACAACAACCTATTTTTTCTAATACCAATTCTCGTAGGTGTTTCAAGTGCCAAGGGTTTGGACATATTGCTTCCGAGTGTCCAAATCGCAAGTTCGTTTCATTGGTTGAAGAAGACAGTGATGAAAATGACTTAGCAACAGATTTGAAAGAAGAGGAGTATGAGAATGAAGACGTTGTGGAAGACGTGACTTATGGAGATAATGGTGCTTCTATAGTCATTCAAAGGAATTTGAGTGTGGCTAGAGAAGAGGAAGAGGAGAATTGGGTGAGAAAGAATGTGTTCCACACCAAGTGCACTTCTCATGGCAAGGTGTGTGTTGTGATTATTGATAGTGGCAGTTTTGAGAATGCAGTGTCTTCTTATATGGTTGATAAGTTAGACCTCAAAATAGTGCAGCACCCACATCCCTACAAGCTTTCATGGCTTCAAAAGGACAACGAGATTAAGGTGAATAAAAAGTTGCCTTGTTTCTTTTTCAATTGGTAAAATTATAGAGATGACGTTTGGTGTGATGTAGCCCCTATGGATGCATGTCATTTACTGCTAGGGAAGCCTTGGCATTATGATAGGTGTGTGTTGTATGATGGTTTTAAACATGTACTATTTTATTAAAAATGGTTGTAAGATTGTGTTGGGTCCTAGTAGACCAGAAGAGGTTCCCAAACCTTCTAAAGGAGAGGGAAATAGCTTGCTTACAGTATTTGATTGTACGAGAGAGTTGATGCAAGGGGGTGAAGTGTATGTGCTGGTTGTGGTGGAAGAAAATGAGGGGAACAATGATCCTCCGCTGATTATGAAGACTATTCTTGAAGAATATTTTGATGTGGTTCCGGATGAGTTACCACCTGGTTTACCACCATTGAGAGACATTCAACATTGGATTGATTTTGTTCCGAGTGCAACACTTCCAAACAAAGCAGCTTATCGAATGAGTCCTAAAGAGCATGAATTTTTAGCCAAGGGAATGGTGAGGGAAAGTATGAGTCCATGTGTAGTGCCAGTTCTATTGATGCCTAAGAAAGATGGTTCGTGGCGCATGTGTATTGATAGCAGGGCTGTGAACAAGATAACAATTGATTATCGCTTTCCGATTCTAAGGCTTGATGATTTGCTTGACCAACTTCATGGGGTAGCAATATTTTCAAAGATTGATTTACGGAGTGGTTACCATTAAATCAGAATGAGACAAGGAGATGAGTGGAAGACAGCCTTTAAAACTAGAGATGGCCTCTATGAGTTGATGGTGATGCCATTTGGGTTTTGTAAAGCTCATAGCACTTTCATGAGATTCATGAACCACATCCTTAAACCTTGCATTGGGCACTTTATTATTGTTTATTTTGATGATATTCTTGTGTACAGCAGAGATTAGGGAGAGCATTTGAACCATTTATGACAACTCTTTGACATTTTGAAAGAGCAGAAGCTCTATACAAATTTGAAGAAATGCAAGTTCTTTACGGAGAGCCTAATTTTCTTAGGGTATGTAGTAACTAAAGATGGAATTGAGATGGATCCTAGCAAGCTGGAAGCTATTCTGTGTTGGTCTGAGCCAAAGACACTCCACGACATCCGTAGTTTTCATTGACTCGCGTCTTTTTATCAAGGGGTTCAGTTCTATTGTGGCTCTTATCACTGAATGCTTGAAAGGGAATGGTTTTAAGTGGACGGAAGAGGCTAGAAGAAGCTTTGGGCTGATCAAGAGAAAGGTGACCGAAGCTCCAATCCTATCACTTCCAGATTTTGCAAAGGTGTTTGAGATTGAGTGTGATGCTTCAAATGAAGGTATCGGTGCTGTTCTAAGTCAAGAAGGGAAGCCGATTGCATTCTTTAGTGAGAAGCTGAATGAATCTCGCAAGAAATACTCTACTTATGACAAGGAGTTCTACGCAATATACAGAGCTTTGATTCATTGGAGTCAATATCTTCTTGCTAAACCATTTGTTCTTTATTCAGATCATGCAGCCTTAAGGTTCATCAACAGCCAACACAAGCTCAATCTAAGACATGCAGTATGGGTGGAGTTTCTTCAAGCTTACAACTTCACAATTAAGCACAAATCGAGTGTTCAAAATATGGTGGCTGATGCTTTGAGTAGGATGCATTCCTTGCTGTGCACAATGGAAGTTAAAGTGGTGGGATTTGAAATCTTGAAAGAATTGTATGCAGCTGATCCATACTTTAGTAGCATTTGGCAAGAGTGTGAAAAGGGTTCGTTTGAGCAGTTCTTGAGGCATGATGGGTATTTATTCAAGGCCAATCGTTTGTGTGTGCCTCAATGTTCACTTCGACAATCCATTATTATGGAAGTTCATGACAGTAGGATATGGGGTCATTTTGGAAGAGACAAGACTCTTGCTCTTGTAGAAGGAAAGTTTTATTGGCCTAAGATGATGAGAGATGTTGTTAGACATGTGCAGCAGTATAGGGTATGTCATGTGGCGAAGGCTTATGGGCATAATACAGGGTTGTACACACCACTGTAGGTAGCTTATGCCCCTTGGGAAGATATTAGTATGGATTTTGTGATGGTTTTACCTAGAACTCAAAGGAACAAATACTCTATCATGGTGGTTGTTGATCGATTCTCAAAGATGGCTCATTTTTTTCCTTGCAACAAGACAAAGGATGCTTCTTATATTTCAGATTTGTACTTCAAAGAGATTGTAAAACTTCATGGTGTTCCAAAGACAATTGTTTCAGATCGCGATTCAAAGTTTTTGAGTCATTTTTGGCGTACACTTTGGAAGAAGCTTGGTACTAGACAACTCATCTTATCATCCACAATCCGATGGACAGACAGAGGTTGTTAATTGCTGCTTGGGAAATCTTTTGAGGTGTTATGTGGGGACAAATATTAGGCAATGGGATTTGGTCTTACCTCAAATCGAGTTTGCTTACAATTGCTCAAAAAGCCAAAGCATCAACCATAGCCCATTTGAGGTGGTGTATGGTAAGAATC
Source organism: Dipteronia sinensis (assembly GCA_033220585.1). Classification (NCBI taxonomy): domain Eukaryota; kingdom Viridiplantae; phylum Streptophyta; class Magnoliopsida; order Sapindales; family Sapindaceae; genus Dipteronia; species Dipteronia sinensis. Next base: position 58,499,119 of record CM065636.1, on the reverse strand, counting down.
CTATCAACCCTTTGTATTTGGTTCCCATTGGTTCTAACAAAGATTTCAGTGGAGATGCTAAAGCTAGAACTGGTGAGATTAAAAAGTTACATGCTCAAGTTCGAGAGAAGATTGTGAAGCAGAATGAGAAGTACAAGAAAACTAAGAACAAGTGCTGCAAGCATGTTGAGTACAAGGAAAGAGATTTGGTGTGGATTCATCTTAGTCAAGATCATTTCCCAAAAGGAAAATATGGTAAACTAAAGCCTAGAGCTGATGGTCTTTTCAAAGTACTTCAACGGATTGGGGAGAACGCTTACAAGATCGAACTACCAGATTCTTATGGTGTGTCACCAACTTTCAATGTAGCTGATTTGTCTCCTTATCACAGTGATACAAGCATTTCAGACTTGTGGTCAAGTCTATTCCAACCTGGGGAGCTTGTCGTGGGAATGTCCCATTGCATGACCACGGTTCAAGACACAAAGGGAATTCAAATTCTCACTTTAATTTGTTAAACATCAGGTAATGTTCAAGGGGCAATTTCGAGACTTCATAACTTTTGTTTCTGGAAGAATTAGCTGACGTGCCTTATGTCATTTGAAAGATCAGCCTCTTAGCTACAACTTCCACTTTTGAACTGCATCATTTGGGATTTCCTAGAAGGAGTTATCAGTGTTTTTAGTTTCAAGGTTCAACAGACAAGAATTACGGGATTTGATGATTTCAGCTTTAATGTTTTTAATTTCTCAAGTTTCCAATGTTTTACTTTATGTTGTCATCTTTTATTTTTGTCCCTTGTTCTATGCATGGAGGGTTGTTCCATGATTAGGCTTTATAATGAGCATCTATCCTTGTAAAATGAGTTAATCAATATTGAATTTCAGAATACTATCTCTTTGAGATTGTTATCTTCCAACTCTTTATCTCTTTGGTGGATTTCCATTGAGTCGTGAGTTTATAATTGGTTCAGTATCCTTGGCTGGTTAAGAGGGTGGTGTTTCTGTATCCCTTTAGATTAGTCTTGGTGGTGAGCCGTTTCAACTAGTTTACTAAGGGTGGTGATATCTGTATCCCTTGGAAAATTTGTTAATCTAGCTTTATTTATTCTTGTGTGAGACGGACTAGTTTTGTATGTTTTTTCTTGTGTGTGGGCTGTCCGTGAGTGTGTTTGACATAGGTGGATATTGTTTAGGGCTGTCCGGCACCAAAGAGCAAGAGCATAGGCTGCGAGAACAAGAGAAGGAAAGGCAAGTTTCGATGAGAAGAGTTGAAGTAAATGTTAAGTCAATGGTTGAAGCCATAAAAAATCAAGTGCTTGACGCAAACCCGAATCAACCCGAGCCAGAAGATGCAATAATCACTCATTGGGGTGATGAGATTGTCGATGATGAAGATAAACATGATTTTGCTGACTACTCATCCAGTGTTGCAAATGTAAAATTAGAGAAGGAGAGGTTGAAAATAAAAGTGAACGAGGCGGAAGATGTCCTCATTGAGGAGTCGCTCCTATTCAAGGAACCAGAGCCTTTCACTCCACCTAGTCCTTCTCCGGGCCGCCTGCGCAAGGTCCATATGGATAATTTACTTTCTGGTTTCATCGTGCCATTATATAAACTGTGTACTAACTTATCCTTGTTCTATGTGTTTGGTAACATGCCATCTTACGACAAATATTTCCAAGACCTAATCACATATAGGCGCAAATTCGAGACCTTGGAATTCGGTTAGGTGATCCAAGTAGCAACATCTTGCCCAGATGATAAATAAAACGCTTTGAGGGAGGCAACCCACCTATGGTTTAAATTCTAAACTTTTTCTATTTTTTAGTTTTGTTTTGCTTTGACTGAATAATTCTTGTGGTGACTAGATGTCTTGTGAGAATGCTTATATTTTGGAATTAATTGATTATTTTGGGATGATGATTGAGCTGGAGGCTTTGTGGTAGAATGAATGTTATGCATGGCTTGATTGAATTGTATAGGTTTAATCTTTTATATTGCCTGATTCAGTTTAGGGGTTGTTAGTGCCCTTATTCCATCAATTTTTAATGAATGCTTGATGATGGTTTTGAGCAAATATTTGTGTGCATTATGAAAAAAACAAACACAAGTTTTTCCCTTTAAGTAGCTTTATCACACTCCAAAAACAAGTACAACCAATATCAATTCAATTAAAGATATGCTTGTTCAAACAAAGTCAATATAAGCTATAACATGTATGTGATACAAACTCAAGTTGTAACAAGTCTTTCATACAAAAAGCTTCAACATATACAAAGTTGATATAATATGATTATTAATTACAAAGATATCAACTAAGATATATATCAACACATACACAAATATAAGGAGATAGGGATAGAGAAAATCAACACATGATTTTTACATGGTAAAACCTCCTAAGAGGAAACATCCACGGGTTGATGCCACAACCACCGGCAAACACCTTTCACTAGTAAGATAAAAAGATACAATCTCTCAAGTGACCACTTAACCTCGAAATCTACCCTTCAACCCTACACAATGAAAGAGATGCCTCCTTGCTCAACTATCCAGATCACCCCAATCCTAGTTGAGACTTCCTTGCACAAATTGGATATCCCCTCTCCAAAATGTGACTTCCAATGCTTAGCTATCCGGATCACGCCAATCCTAGTCGAGACTTCCTATTGCATAAGTTGAAGATCCCCTCTCCAAACATGTGACTTCCCATGCTCGATTCAAAGAATCACTCTAAGAAATGAAACTTCCAACCTTTTGCAAGGTAAATGATCTAAGTGAATGCAAATGATGCAAACACACTCAACCTATTATATATGATCAATATACCCTATGGAAACTAGAATTGAATCAATATGCACATATCATATGTATTCTAGTTTACAATCCTAAAAACAATGCAATCACACTCAATGATGCATGTACATATGAAATGTGTGGATTAGGCACAAAACATGAAGAACTAGATATTTATCAATAAAAGAACAAATAAATTATATCTAAATCTTGTAACATGAACATACAACCTAGAGTATGTGAAACTCCTAACACACACAAAAATCTAGATTATGTTCATTCACATAAAAATGCTAGAATCAATTTGATAAAATCAAATATACATCTCTAGAAAAAAATAATAGAGCTTAGATTCTCAAGATAATCAATTAAATCCAATCAAGCACTAAGTCATCAATCAAATATTCTATTTCAATAAATCTTCGATTTAAAAAGATCTAGCATATAAAAAGACTATCAATCAACAAAATCAAGTCAATAAATACACAAGATAGTCCTAGATTTGAAGCTAGCACAATACAACATCTCAAACATGTGAAAACATAGATTTAGAAAAATCTAACTCAACATGTTAATCAATTGTCTCTCAAACTAGCTTTATTAGAGATTATTTCTCTAATAAATGATTACACATCAAACATACACATATATGAGAAGAAAACCCAAGGTAATTGAAGACTTGAAGATAAAGAACAAAATAGAAATCAATACCTTGAAGAAAAAACTGTGCTGTCACGATTTTGTGAGTATATATACCAGAATATTCAATAAAATGACTACAAACTCTCATGTAAATGATAGTGGACTGATAGACAAAGATTCTCCAATTTGAATCACTCGATTCGGACTCTGAATGAGAAAGTTATGGTGTTTGGAAGTTGGAAAATTGGAGAGAAAATTCTGCACAAGTTTTTTCAATTTTTCTTCTTCAATGAAATGGGAGGGAACATAGAATATTTAGATATTTGAAGGACCAATTGGAGGGTGCCACCTTTGCTTCCCGTGGAGGCACGTGGCCTCCAGGGGGGCAGGGTGCAGCTCCTCCAGTGGAGGCCACATGCCTCAACGGGTGAGTTGCAATGGCCCTCCATTTTGGCCTTCAACTCTCCTCACGCACCATTTTGTTGTTCAACCGTTTTCGGTCTCCAAACTCCGATTTCGAATTCGTTTTTAATCACGAACCGGGAATCCCTTACGTATAAAAGTCATAAAGAAAACTTTCACAAAAAATATGGAATTCAACTTGAAAATCAAAGACGAAAACCATGTACGATAAAATCACGGAAAGTTTTTTAACTACCTAATTTGAACTTGAAACTTATTGAATGAGTAACAGAGATAACCGGAACTCAATGAGGAATTATATAAGCTCATATTCAAGTTCAAAATCACACAAACAAAACAAATAAACACAAGAACACACAAGTATGCTATTTCCTAGAACTAGTCCTAAAATATGCAACTTATGAAATTGTCAACTTTAAATCTAATGCATGTGCATACAAGTATTAGTGTGTGTATTGTGTTAAACCAAATTATGCACAACTATGTAGGGACACATATGAATGTAATGTATATGTGTGCCTAGGCCTTGCAAGAGGAAAGAGGTCTCGATATACCTTTTGCTAAGCAACTTAGCTTTGTTCCTCTTGTAGCCACCACTTTGCTTGAATGTTGTCCAATCTTCCTTGAAGATTGATTATCAACAGATCCTAGACAACTAGTCAATACAAAGCAAATGTTGTTTTGATATAGAATTATGCCAATACAAAACTCAAAGACTTAACAATCTCCCCTTTTGGAAAATTTTATGTCAAAACACCTATATAAATACTAAAACACACTAATGAAGTTTGGTCACAAGTCACACCCTCACATTACAATGAGATAGTTCTATTAAAATAATCTTCATCAAGTCTTGAATTCTTCAATGTAGTCTTCTCTTGTCACCACCTAAAATCATCTTGAAACACAAGGCATATACAAGAGAAACATACATGTATATGGCAAGATAATATTTAGATACATATCACTTGAAGTTCAAATAGATACTCATGTCTCCCCCTAAATATATGCATACTATCCATCAACCAAATATTTATCAATATACAAATATTACAAACCAAGAATTCAAGATACCAAATAAAATAAAACAAAATATAGCAAAAACTACCTTAAACGAGGAAAAAAATCCTAAGATTAAGAGCATAGCATAGAGGTTTTAGTATCATTCTCTCTCCCCCTTTTTGACATAAAATAAAGCCAAAAAAGTCAAGAAAACAAAAATACCTCAAGATCAAGCATCATCAAAGAAAGTTCTTCTTGTTGATGATCCCACATAATGCTTTGTAGTGGATGAATTGCTATAGGCAATCTTGTCTTCCAAAACCTTGAATTCTCATCTTGTTGAATCACCTTAGCACTAAGTTCCACCACGTTTGCATCAAGCTCTCCAATCTTAGACATAAGCCCCTCTTGAAATTGCATGGCCCATTCCGGTAAAGGATTTGTGCTTGTCACAACACATGGCTCATGGTGCTTACTAAAAAGCCTAAAAGTGTCACTAGCCTTCCCTTTATCTTTGTATGACATAAACACTAAGCGCTTGTCACAAAATTTCTCTAAGGGAGGTAGAAGCACATCATCTTCAAGCATCAGAATACCTTGCTTCATGCAAAAATGAGTTAGGAACCCCGGAAAAGCCAACATCGTGTCCAATCTTGACGATGTAGCTGCACTCTCAATATGTTCTATTAAGAGATCACCAATGTTCAAAGGCTTGTTTGTCACCAAGGTGTACACAATCTTGATTTTCTCCTTGTTAAGCTCGGAAGCATTTGTTGATCCAACAAGATTTGAACAAACAAATAGATGCCAAAAGGCACTAACCTTGGTTAACTCACTTTGACCTATACATGCTCTCTTACCCTATTCAAATCCATCATCATCACATAAAGTTCTCCCCCTAAGATTTAAATTATCAATGTTATCCAAAACAAGTAGTTCCGAAACAATCTCACTTGAAATACCAAGGAACGTGTTGATGCTATCCGAGGAGATTCTAAATGTTTTCCCTCTCACACATACTCTCTTATAAGACTCTCATTAACAACCCCAATGGAATTTATCCAAGTATCCCAATGCCTATCACATATAGAATGGTAAATGTAAGAATCCTCAACCAAATCAACACCCCTATCTTGGATAAGCTTCTTGGTACCCGTAACACCTAAAGCTTTTAATTTGTTGGGTTTAGACTTTCTAGAGGTGGTTGAAGTAGATTTGGGTTTGGCTATGGGTTTTGATGGACGGATAGAATTAGAAACCTTGTTTCTTCCCATGGCTTTGTTATCAAAACTACAAAACAAAAAACACATGAGTGGAAAAGATATACAAGTGAGTGTTAATTGACAAAACAAATACACAACAAAGACATATGATGAAATAATGAATCATAAATGCATAAATGTTCATTTTCAAACTCATTGGTACATTTTACCAAAATCAACAAATGCATTTAACAACAAAATTCATCCACAAATGGAGGAATTGGTTTCAACCACAATTACTATCAACCTCAAATCATGAAGGAATTGGTTGTAACAACAACTACTGTCAACCCCAAGCAAGAAGGAACTTAATCAACCTCAAGCTAGGAGGAATTGGTTGTAACTACAACTACTATCAACCTCAACAATGAAGGAATTCATTGCAATATCAACTACTACCAACCCCAAATTAGAAAGAGTTAATTGTCAACACATTCATACAATTATTTCAAGATAGATATCATGCATTCTCATCATTCAATTATTCTAATAAATCAACATGTCAACACATAACAAAGCAAACCATGTGAACATATCATAAAAGAGAACAAAAGTTTAATATACTGTGCTCCCCCTTAATAAGTGCTCTATCTAGGATCAAGATAGAATAATGTTCACAATGATATCCACACAATCACACATTCAAGCAATTTTAAAAATAAATTCAACAAAATAAGTTTCACAAACTATGAGAGATACACCAAGATTTTCAATCTCTCTCATAATTCTTCTCAAATTGCTAGAATATCTAAATACTTATAAACAAAAGTGTATGTGTGTGTGTGTGAATTTTGCTTCAAGCATATGTACAGGAGTAGTTTGATAATCAACATGCAAATCATATCCACATCTATTCATCTTAAGCTTTTCCATAAAATGTCAAACCGATTAGATTTCAACATATGAGTGTGTGTGTGCATGTGGCTCGTCATCCCATTTCTAGTTGACAACCCGAGCATTCATGTTTTTCAACTATACTCCTTTAAGGCTTTTTTTTATTAGGCTTTGAATCAAAGATTTTTTTTATTGATTCTTTTCAACACTTCTTTGATTTTTCTAACATAAACATATATTGTTCATGATGGCATTCACTTATCACAATGGTGTAGCCCTTTCCTACATTGGGCGGTTGCACATCCAAAGTGTGTAGCCCTTTCCATGAAGGTGCTCGTTGAATTTTATGTAGTTGCCGAAGCAAAATGGATACTAACCATAGGTCATCTTAAATGTACTAGTCAAAAGACTTCAAGGTGTATCCACAACTTACATATTTTCAAATTCAACTTACTACAACAAAACATACAAGAGAAGCAAAGTGCAAATTTTGAAAACCAAGTTTTATGGTTTACATGTAGGTTCCAGATTTTGGATTGTACAGTGGAATAAGGTTTTTAAAATTTCATTGCAATCATCAATTAAACCAATAGTACAGTAATAATTGAAAACAATAAGAAAGAGATTAAACTATTTCATACCAACGTTTGTAGGCTCTTTCTTCTATTCGATATTCTTCCTGATTTGAACCATAAGATATTCCTGGCTATCTCCTGGGACTAGTAACGGCTTGTGGGCGTGTCACGGTACTCAGGAACAAGGAGGATGAAGAAAAGAAGAAAAATAATATTTTTTTTCTTTGGCCAAAAAATACCTAGAACACTTTCTGTTTTTTTTTTCTTTTCTCTTCTTCGGTTCTATACGCTCAAAAAATTGACTCTAAATTCTGAACGTATGTTGTGTTTTCTTAGTTTCCAAAAACATATATCATATATATTTTTAATAAAACTAATTAATTAAATCTTTTAAGATATCTGATATCTTTAAAGGTATTAATTAATATTAATATCTTTGATTTGATTTGAATTCAAACTCTTTTAAATTCAAATGTAAATATTTAATTAAATGAAAATAAAAATAATCAAATTATCTTATCTTAATAAAAAATTAAATATCAATCAACACCCTCCATCTAATGATTAATTACACAATTAAATAATCTAATTATTTAATTAACATAATCATTAATATTCATTAATTAAATAATCTCATTATTCAATTGGTTCCCAAATAGACAAGTGTCACTTTCGTAACACAATTAATTGGACAATCTAGTTAATTAACCGTGACTCTTGTTACCTTAATCAATCGGGCCAGCAAGTGGACCCAATGGACCCACAATATTTTGAGCTCTAATAACCCTTAGAAATAATTAATTAAACTCTTTAATTAATATTTCATGATTATTAACTTCGGTGTTATTCCACTAAAAACCTGAAGCTGCATTCTCTCAACTGTAGATGTTTTTACACAAACCAATAACTTTCGGTGTCCATCGATATAGCTATTACATATGGTATAATCCTCTGCAAGTAGTTCATAATTAGAGCTAGGTCATAATGTCCATTATACCCCTCTAATTACATCTTTTCCATTAAGTACCATTGATTCTCTAATGAACAATAATAAATCCTACATTCCTCACGGAATTAAGAGAGCGCTCATATTGTTCAAGCCTAGAATCAACCCTTAAGGGAACTACTATCTGCTTCTCACAAGAAGGAGTGTATTCCACTATTGTGTACAAACCTTCCCAGCCACAAACCAAACCGCGATTGGATACCTCATGTTGATGTAGGACCGGTCCATGACGCCTTTCAAGATTCTTCCCGCCTCAGTAGAAATACTACCTTTCTCCCACTTGGTTCTTCCACTAAACCGCGTGGGAACTTCAAACTCAGACCCCCCTGATGTGGACCGAGCTTCCCCAGTCGCCCTCTACAACGTTCCACTCAGTACACCAAGAGCTGTTCTTTTATCTACCACTGGGTACCGTGAACTTTAGAGGATTCTTGGGCCGCACATAGAATTAGCCATTAGGACTGGGGGCATTGGCCGTGATCTAGAAGAGGAACCTAAGCTCCTCTAGCCCTGAATCCTTGGTGACCTGGTCCTTCTCACACTACTTCATCCACAGTATCAGGAATCCTACCAGGTTCCTCTATAATCCTGGTGTTAATTGAAGAAGGGCGAGTTGGAGAGCGTGGAGCGCCATACGAAGGGTAGGATTGAGGGGTAGTCTGACTCCACATTCAAAGGCAGTTGTGTGAATCGGGAGCTGGTTTGGAGGAGGAGAATACAGGTCATACCCCTGATGCAGTGCAGGTGGAGTCTGGGACGTATCAGAATTCATGAGGAAAGGTGAGTACCCCACCAGTCATGGCCGCTACATCTCCGACCGGATCTCCTACCTCATCAACCTCGTCGATCGAGTCGTCTTCCACATTAATCGAGGTTTCGGGGGTCATTGTTAAAGCCCAACCCGATTGCCAAGTTTCAATTCGATCGGCGATACTGAGTGGCAGTGGCGCCTTCGCCGTCATCGCCTCCTCGATGCTTCCTGTTTCTCTAGAGAGAAAGGTTTGAACTGTCGGCAGAATCGCCGTCGTTGTACTAAAAAAATTTGTCAAGGCTGTCAGACGACATAGTCCCAGTAGAAAGAGAGTTGAAGATTGTGGAAAAGAGAAAGCTAGGGTTTTCAAGAAATTAGGTTTCTCTTTGGAAAGCAAGGAATGGTAAAGTAGCGTGTATAAGTCGTGAAGAGTAGAGGTATAAATAGAGAAGAAAATGGCTACCTACAACGGAAAGGAAAGGTCATTAATGACGTGAGATACTCAAAAACTGGGAGTAACGGTTTCGAGAAACGTGCGATGGTAAAATCTTTCCTTTTTTGAAGTTGGCCTATCCTAGCCTTACATGTGGAAGGCCCATTAAATCAGCATGATGAAGGAAGATTCTTCCCAGATCACGTAACATGTATTGGTAACTAGCAATGAGAGACAAGTAAAATTCTTCAAGCAGTACAAGATCCTGACTCCAACCCCATCCAAGGTACTAGTGTTCATGTCAGGGGACTTCTGTTAACAACCTTTTTTGGCAGGAGTCCAAAGAAGAATTTTCCATCGAGCCGATACCTAGTAGGACCTTAAGAGGGACCATTCCCAGCTCCAGGTACCCAAAAGCATCGGTACCATGATCTAAGAAGGATCGGTACCTGATAGGGCCAGAGCCGTGACTGCCTCGCTAACCTAGTACCGAATGAAACACCAGAACCACGACCCAAGAAGTACAGGTGCCACGTTGCGTCTTTACTCTTGATACCAAGTGAAGCTGGTACAGCGATACCACGTATCCAATACCTAGGTACCACAGCATCTACCCAGTACCCAAGATTCACGATATCAGTCCAGGTTTTAGCTGAAACAAGTATCCTACCTGCCTAGTAAGAAACATGTCACCATGAAGATACTAGCATGCTAGAGCAAGCACTATGCCAGCAAGAGCAACCGGTACATCAGTTTACCACGCCATTAAGGTACAGAGATAGCATTCTCCTTCAACCAATGTAGGAGGGAAGAGTTGACTTTTTCACCACTTAAAGTGCCATAAAATGAGACTAAGAGGTCAACCAAATCAGAGTTTAAACACGAAAGTAATGTGAGGGATCAAATCTCGCACCTTTAGCCTCAATCAATGTCATTCAAAACCTGAAAATGGACTCTAAATAATTCTCAATAACAGTACCGGATTCTCAGGAATGATAGGGGAGGAGTCTATAAATACGACAATTGAAGATGAAGAAAATGGAGGAGGATTTTTGGATCCAAAAGTAGTGAGAGGTTTCAGACCGCTATTGAGAGAAAAATATCCACTTATCGACTAGTACAAGTTTCCATTGCCATTTTGTGTTAAAAAGAGAGATAGGAACAATAGTTATGTAATATGAGATTCTACCACCAGTGTTACGAATAACCCACTGATAAGTAAAACAACCTCTTTCAAATACATGTGTTGTTGTCTCTTTTTTTTCTTTGTTAAATCCATTCCATCTAGATCTTAGTATCAGAGAGATATCTACCCGATTGCAACCTACCGGGTAGCAGTCTGAGGGTGTTAATTGAAATTCCTCACCCAGAGCGAATTTTCATTTAACAAAAGGATTTCAGATCTTTCTACCTCTCCACCTGGACCAACCAAGGAAGTAGAGGTCCAGACCGATCCTGTGGAGGTCCGAACCGATCTAACTGAGGTGGTGGAGGCTAAGGTTGAAGAAGCGATGCTAGAGAGTGAGGATCTATCTACTGATCCAACAGTTGAGACCGAGGCAGAAAGAGCTGGTGTTGTTGGGAGTACCAATCATGATGGTGGAGTAGAGGCTGTTGGAGAGGCAGCTAACATGGATGCAGCTTGATGTATTACCATTTTTTATCATATGTAGCCCGAAAAAGGGGTGAGGCTCCCTGATTGATCAATAAAGGATTTCCTTTTTTTCCCTTTTATATCAGATTCCTAACTGATCTTGATACCAGTGCCTTGGTGACATTCTACAACATGCTTAGGTTGTAGTAGACAAGTGGCCTTGGCTTGGAATGATCTGAGAACTAGTCCCCTGCATGTACATGTTGGAACCCCGTTCATTAGTAACGCAGCAGAAATAGGTTTTAAAATTTTTATACAGATCACAAACGATCTGGGACCAGTGAACTTAGGATCGCAATTCTTTTTTCAGAACTAATACATACAATATGTAAACACAGGAAATTGTAATCAATATATTAAAAAGAAATTTAGAACCTTACCAACGTTTGAAGGCTCCTTCACTTCACGATATGCTCCTGATCTGTACCACTGATCTTCCTAGCTATTCCCGGAACTGGTAATTGCGTGTGGACGCGTCACGTACTCAGGAACTTAGGAGGATGTAGAGAAACGAAGAAGAAACTTTTTCTTCCAAGAAAATATACAAACTAGAACAATTCTAGTTGTTTTAAAAAAAATATTAAATTTATTTTTCTTTGTTTCAATAGTACCCGTACTATTTGCTTTTTTTTTTGATTGATTCACGCACATAATCACTTGTTTCTCTTTTTAAAAAAAATCACACCCCCACTATCTCTCTTGTTTCTCCTTTTTTTTGTTACACACAATATGAGTTTGTATCATATACAAACACTTGTGTATATCCTTTGTGTGCTATATTTTTGTTATCAATATATATCATATATATTATTACAACTAAAACTTTTTAATTGATATCTCTTTAGATTTTAAAAGATAATTAAATATTTATTTTGAATATAAACATTTTAAATTCAATTTCAAATATTTAATTTAATAAAATAAAATAATCATATTATCTTATTCTATTTAAAATCAAATATCAACTAACATCCTCCATTTAGTGATTAATAACAAAATTAAAAAATCTTATTATTTAATTTATTTAATCACCATTATTCATTAATTAAATAATCTTATTATTCAATTATTTCCCGAATAAATACGTGTCACTTTCGTAACACAATTAATTGGACAATCCAATTAATTAACCGTGACCCTTATTACCTAAATCGATCGGGCTAGCAAAGGGACCTAATGGACCTACAGTATTTTGAGCTCCAATAATCCTCGGAATTATTAATTAAACTCTTTAATTAATATTCTTTGATTATTAACTCCGGTGTTATTCCATTAAAAACCCGAAGCTGCACTCTCTCAACTGTAGACGTTTTTACACAGACCGATACAACTCGGTGTCCATCGATATAGCTATTACACATGGTGTGATCCTCCACAGTAGTTCATAATTAGAGCTGGGTCATAATGTCCGTTATACCCCTCTAATTACATATATCCTTTAAGTACCATTGATTCTCTAATGAACAATAAATCCTATTTCCTCACGGAATCAGGAGAGCGCTCCTATTGTCCAAGCCCCGAATCAACCCTTAAGGGAACTACCATCTACTTCTCACAAGAATGAGTGGATTCCACTATTGTGTACATACCTTCCCAGCCACAAGCCAAACCGCAATCCCAACATACGGAGTATATTGATCAGGAATTGCATCTGACCTCACCCATGGTATATCAAAGACCACGATCTAACCTGAAGGAGTCGATAAGACACTCAAGATTAAGATCACCCACATATAGCCATCATTAGTTGATATATATGAATCTCATCTGTAAACGGATCTTGGTGAGAGATTCATATAGATCATGGCCCAGTCCTATATGATTACATCATACAAGGTGCCTTCATTCCCATATCTCATATGAATGATTCAAGATAGAATCACCGTACATTACGGAATGGACCGCAGCTATAGATTAACCACAAATAAAGTACCCAGCTTTATTTGCTATCTATGAACTCTTTAGATTGCACGTATCTTACTGTATCTATCCGTATATGACACTCATATACACAGTTCGAGATTACATCCGGTAATCTAGGATGTTAATATATGCACAAGTTAATAAACAACACAACAAGAATGAATTGAACTTTTCTTTTTATCTATTTCATAAATCCTTTTACAAATTACATCTTTAGGGCATAAACCCCAACAATCTCCCACTTGCACTAAAGCATGTGAGGCATGTTTCGTAACCCTAGACCGTCTAGGTGACCCGAAAACACTTTAGCCGGTAAGGTCTTCGTAAATGGATCAGCAGGATTGTCTTGTAAGGCTATCTTGGTGACGATTACATTTCCTCTCTGCACTATCTCTCTAATGAGATGATACTTTCTCTCTGTATGCTTCCCTCTCTTGTGGCTTCTTGGTTCTTTGGAATTAGCCACAGCACCACTTTTATCATAATAAAGTGTGATGGGCTTATTCAGATCTGGAACAACTTCCAGATCACTCAAGAATTTACGGAGCCAAACCGCCTTTTTAGCAGCTTCACAAGCGGCTACATATTCGGCTTCCATGGTGGAGACAGCAATGCAAGATTGCTTAATACTTCTCCACACAATGGCTCCACCACCTAGGGTGAAAACTGATCCAGACGTGGATTTCCAAGAATCCCTGTCTGACTGAAAATCAGAATCTATGTATCCTAACGGGATCAAATCCTGTCCAGAATACACTAGCATATAGTTTCTCGTTCTCCGAAGATACTTGAGAATAGTCTTGACAGCAACTCAATAATCTAATCCTGGGTTGGACTGGTACTTGCCGACTACTCCTACTGCATAGCAGATGTCCGGTCTCGTGCATAACATAGCATACATGAGACTACCTACTGCTAATGCATAGGGTACACGTCTCATATCCTCAACTTCTTGAGGTGTCTTAGGACACTATTCCTTAGACAAATGAACTCCATGCCTAGAAGGTAAATTACCTTACTTGGAGTTCTGCATCAAAAATCGCACAAGAATCTTGTCGATATACAATGCCTGAGACAGTGCTATGAGTTTGTTCTTACGATCCCTTATAAGTTGAATCCCTATAACATAACTCGCCTCTCCCAAATCTTTCATTTGGAATTGGCTAGCCAGCCAGCCCTTTATATCAGATAACATTCCCACATCATTCCCAATGAGTAGGATGTCGTCCACGTATAGGACTAAGAAAACTACCTTTTTGTCAATGATGCGCTTGTAGACACAAGGCTCATTGACGTTTTGCTCAAAGCCATTGGTTTTGATCACATCATCAAACCTAATGTTCCAAGATCTAGATGCTTGCTTAAGTCCATAGATGGACCTTTGCAACTTGCAAACCTTTTGCTCTTGATCTAGAGACACGAATCCCTCTAGTTGCATCATATAGATGCGCTCGTCAAGATTTCCATTCAAGAATGCAGTCTTGACGTCCAATTTCCAAATTTCATAATCGAAATAGGCAGCAATAGATAAGAGAATCCTAATAGACTTAAACATGGCTACTGGCGAAAAGGTCTCTTCATAATCAACCCCCTCTTTCTGGGTATAACCCTTACTCACTAGCCTTGCTTTGAAGGTCTCTACCTTCCAGTCTACTCCTCTCTTTCTCTTGTAGATCCACTTACATCTTATGGGTTTTACCCCATCCGGTAAGTCTACAAGATCCCAGACTGAGTTAGAGTGCATAGACCCCATCTCGAGATTCATGGCTTTAAGCCATTCCTCTTTATCAGGATCTTCCATTGCATTCTCAAATGTCAATGGATCATCCACACTATCAGCAGAGACAACACTTTGTCCCTCATCTATTCCTAAATAGCGTTCAGGTTGTCTTACAACCCTCCCACTACGTCTAGGTGATAGTGTATCCTGATCAGGAACCATCTGACTCTCAGATGTTTGTGGATCAACAACTCTTGTTGATGAAGCACTAGTCTCACCAGGCTCCAACTCATTCAATACAATCTTAGAACGAGGTTTATGGTCACTAATATAATTATCCTCAAGAAACGTTGCATTTGTCGATACAAATACTTTGTTATCTTCGGGACTATAGAAGTGTCCACCTCTGGTCTCCTTGGAGTATCCTACAAATAGGCAGACCACAGACTTGGAGTCTAGTTTTCCACTTCTATTTTTCATCACGAGTGCTGGACACCCCCATACGCGGAAATGTCGCAAACTAGCTTTACGACCATTGCACAACTCTAGGGGAGTCTTAGGAACAGATTTGGATGGCACTACATTCAAAATGTATGCCGCTGTTTGTAACGCATATCCCCAGAAGGAATTTGGTAATGATGAGAAACTAATCATAGATCTCACCATTTCCATCAGGGTTCTATTTCTCCTCTCCGCTACACCATTTTGCTGAGGTGTAAAATGAGCTGTGAGTTGGGAAACTATCCCATGCTCGACCATGAAGTCTTCAAACTCTTGGTCAAGGTACTCACCTCTACGATCTGATCGTAGTGACTTAATAGTCCTACCTAATTGATTCTCAACTTCAGCTCAGAATTCTTTAAACTTTTCAAATGTTTCCGACTTTCGTTGCATCAGGTAGACATATCCGTATCTTGAGTAGTCATCTATAAAGGTGACATAATACTCATAGCCACCCATAGCTCTAACATTCATCGGTTCGCAGACGTCTGTATGTATGAGTTCTAGTGGCTCTATAGCTCTAAGCCCTTTTTCCAGTAAAAGGTCTCTTACCTTCTAAACAGGAATCGCAGACAGGTAAGGTGCAAACTTTTAACTCACTTAAAGGTCCGCTTTTTACTAGTCTGTCTATCCGTTCAAGGTTGATATGACCAAGCCTTAGATGCCAGAGATACGTGTCATTATCTGGAGAAATCTTATGTCGTTTAGTTTTTAGGTTTTTCAACCTTAAACATTTCGGTGTTAAGCAGTGTAGTATGTATTAACGGTCTTAACACATACAAATTGTTTTCATTAATTCCTGAACAAATATTCAGACCATTCTTTCCAATAATAACAAACTTATTATTAAAAGAAACAGAATACAATTGTTCTAACAACTTAGAAACGAAAATCAAATTCCTTGTAAATCCAGGAATATAAAAAACATTGTTCAATAATAAAAAACTATTATTATTACAAAATTGCAATCTTATTGCTCCCACTGCTTTGGCCGACACGACATCCCTCGACCCCACATGCATGGAGAAGGCTCCCTCCTCTAGCTGTGTCCAAGAATCAGTCCACTGCAAAGAAGAACAAACATGGTTAGTGGCCCCCGAATCAACAATCCAAGTTGAAGAATCATCTTCCACTAAACAAGATTCAAGAACAAGTAAATCATATTTACCTTTCTTCTTCTTCTTGGCTACCTCCTCCAGGTACTGACTTCCAGTGCCCGACCTTGTTATAATGGAAACATTTTTCTTTGTCTTGGTCGGTGAAGGTGCCCTTCTTTTTGCTTTGGGCCTTCTTGGGTTTGGGCTTACCCTTCGCCTTTCCAGCAGACCTCTTCCTCTTCTTATTATTGGAGGAAGATGGTTCGGCAACATTTGCCTCACCGGTCTTACTTTTGCTGTCCTTGGTCAAGGACTCAAAAGTAGCGAGCTCATTGAGCAACTGTGTGAGACTAAACCTTAACTTGTTCATCCCGTAGTTGTTCTTAAACTTATCGAACCTCTTCGGAAGAGTCGTCAGTATGATGCTCACTTGACTGGGTTCGTCAATGGTCCACCATTGACTTCTGCCGTGTTGAAGTAGGACATCATGCTCAGGACATGTTCCCGAACTGATGTACCTTCCTTCATGCGAGCGAGCATAGCGGAACGAACAGCTTCGTGTCGCTTTTGCTAGGAGGGCTGCCCGAACATAGCTTGTAATGACTCCATAATTTCGAATGCTGTAGTCATTGCTTCGTGCTTTGTGACAAGCAATTCTATCATAGAAGCTAACAGATATGTTCGGGCCTTCTCATCAGATGAGACCCATCGCTGGTATGCCTCACGAACAATTCGTGTGGCATTGGCAGTAGGCACCGGAGGACATTCCTCCGTAAGCACAAACTTGAGGTCTTTGGTAACCAGTATTGCATTAATATTAAGTTTCCACTTAGTGTAGTTATCACCAGTTAATTTGTCGTTTGCGAGAATTTGAAGTAATGCAGAAGACATAATTGCTGAAATAAATAAAACATTCATTCTGTCATTTATTAAAACAAGTGCGAGTGCTTTGGCATAAATTTAAACATGATGCGTGAACATGTTTAACGAACTAGAAATACCCAAAAAACAGTTACTATACCACGACAATCCAACATACCACAAAGAAGTGCCGCCTTAGGGTCGGTCAAGTCCTTGCATGTTGGACCGAGACATTCTCAATCAAATGATATTCTAGAATAACTCTTATTCCATATCATTCAACTATCGTTTATTCAGTCAGGTTTTTGATTAACAAAACTTAATCAAAACCTTCGTGAGTGTAACCCACCATTTCAGATCTCATGAGCTTAACTCGAGAATTGCCGCCTTAGGGTCGGTCGATCCCGAAATACCCTCAGAAATCCTATCCGTTAGGAAGTCAACCTTGGTATTGATCATTGTGGAAACCCTCCTTAGGGAGGACGAAAGCAAAGCCGTCACGAGGCCCCACTCGGATCTCACGGTGTTGAACTAATAATGGAGACTGTGGGATATATATGTAATATATCCCTCTCCCACTCACTGTTTAAATATTAAGGTTTTCTATTATCCGTTAATGCACCTAGACTCTATAGGATCAAACGGCTAATTTTAATCATGTTATCTAGCGCATTAACAAATTCATTATTAGAAATAAATTCTAATTTAACTAATAAATTATTAATGATTTTTAACAATTAAAAATCTAATCTATTAGTGAATAATCTAAATCTTTGTAAACTTTTTACTAAGGTCGGATTATTATGTAAGCGTTTACCAAGTTTTAACTATAAAAACTTTAACACTTTATACGGTCCATTTATTATTAGGTTTTTAATCATATTAATCCTAATTACAATAAATGACCTTATTAATCTAACTTATTAAACACTTTAATAACCAGATTAATATTAATGAGAATTAACAAGTTTTCTAACAATTAAAAAACTAATCTCATTTTCATAGCCAATAATGTATTTACTGATTTTAATCATATTAAAAAAAATAATACATAAAAATTAGGCTATGATGCATATATGACATATCAAATATATTTGTGTAGGCACATCTAATCTAAATGACATACGTATGCATGGCAATGCTTTTAACATCACATAATATAAAGCATACATGAATTGACCAAGTACTGTGGATTATTTAACATAAAAAAAATTGGAATCTAAAATTACAAAAATACGCCCAAGGCATTCCTTGGTCTTCTTGTAATTTCTGAGTCTTCTAGTCTCTTCAGGTCACTCTGATTCATCTCATGAATCCGAAATAGGAAATCTGTACAGAACCCACTAGGCAACACTTGCCAACAGAATTGTGCAAGACGACATGAACAGTACCCGACATGAACAGTACCCGACATGAACAGTACCCCCGTATGAACAGTACATGTGAACAGTCGTGACACAGTACGTGTGAACAGTCGTGAACATTATGTGAATAGTATTGTGAACAGTACCCCCGTCACGCGTATTTCCGATTTCGCCCTTCCGACTTCCCGATTTTTCCAGGTCTTCAGTATAGTTTACAATTTTATTTTTATTTTTTACATTACAATAACAGAAAAAAAAAATTATTACTAAAAAAAAATATAATACAACCCATGAACCCTAAATCCACAGTACCATATAATTAACGATCAATTATGTTTTTGTAAATTAACAAATTTAATATACATACAAAAACAACATACAGTCAATTTAAACAGTGCCTACACAATCATACATACAGAAGCATCGAAAACAATTTCCTGTTCCTAAAAAAATAGGCTCTGATACCAATTATTGGAACCCCGTTCACTAGTAACGCACCGGAAATAGGTTTTAAAATTTTTATACAGATCATAAACGATCTGGGACCAGTGAACTTAGGATCGCAATTCTTTTTTCAGAACTAATACATACAATATGTAAACACAGGAAATTGTAATCAATATATTAAAAAGAAATTTAGAACCTTACCAACGTTTGGAGGCTCCTTCACTTCACGATATGCTCCTGATCTGTACCACTGATCTTCCTAGCTATTCCCGGAACTGGTAACTGCGTGTGGACGCGTCACGTACTCAGGAACTTAGGAGGATGTAGAGAAACGAAGAAGAAACTTTTTCTTCCAAGAAAATACACAAACTAGAACAATTCTAGTTGTTTAAAAAAATATATATTAAATTTATTTTTCTTTGTTTCAATAGTACCAGTACTATTTGCTTCTTTTTTTTGATTGATTCACGCACATAATCACTTGTTTCTCTTTTTAAAAAAAATACACCCCCACTGTCTCTCTTGTTTCTCCTTTTTTTTGTTACACACAATATGAGTTTGTATCATATACAAACACTTGTGTATATCCTTTGTGTGCTATATTTTTGTTATCAATATATATCATATACATATTATTATAACTAAAACTCTTTAATTGATATCTCTTTAGATTTTAAAAGATAATTAAATATTTATTTTGAATTTAAACATTTTAAATTCAATTTCAAATATTTAATTTAATAAAATAAAATAATCATATTATCTTATTCTATTTAAAATCAAATATCAACTAACATCCTCCATTTAGTGATTAATAACAAAATTAAATAATCTTATTATTTAATTTATTTAATCACCATTATTCATTAATTAAATAATCTCATTATTTAATTATTTCCCGAATAAATACGTGTCACTTTCGTAACACAATTAATTGGACAATCCAATTAATTAACCGTGACCCTTGTTACCTAAATCGATCGGGCTAGCAAGGGGACCTAGTGGACCTACAGTATTTTGAGCTCCAAGAATCCTCGGAATTATTAATTAAACTCTTTAATTAATATTCTTTGATTATTAACTCCGGTGTTATTCCACTAAAAACCTGAAGCTGCACTCTCTCAACTGCAGACGTTTTTACACAGACTGATACAACTCGGTGTCCATCGATATAGCTATTACACATGGTGTGATCCTCCACAGTAGTTCATAATTAGAGCTGGGGCATAATGTTCGTTATACCCCTCTAATTACATATATCCTTTAAGTACCATTGATTCTCTAATGAACAATAATCCTATTTCCTCACGGAATTAGGAGAGCGCTCATATTGTCCAAGCCCCGAATCAACCCTTAAGGGAACTACCATCTACTTCTCACAAGAATGAGTGGATTCCACTATTGTGTACATACCTTCCCAGCCACAAGCCAAACCGCAATCCCAACATACGGAGTATATTGATCAGGAATTGCATCTGACCTCACCCATGGTATATCAAAGACCACGATCTAACCTGAAGGAGTCGATAAGACACTCAAGATTAAGATCACCCACATATAGCCATCATTAGTTGATATTTATGAATCTCATCTGTAAACGGATCTTGGTGAGAGATTCATATAGATCATGGCCCAGTCCTATATGATCACATCATACAAGGTACCTTCATTCTCATATCTCATATGAATGATTCAGGATAGAATCACCGTACATTATGGAATAGACCGCAGCTATAGATTAACCACAAATAAAGTACCCAGCTTTATTTGCTATCTATGGACTCTTTAGATTGCACGTCTCTTACTGTATCCATCCGTATATGACACTCATATACACAGTTCGAGATTACATCCGGCAATCTAGGATGTTAATATATGCACAAGTTAATAAAAAACACAACAATAATGAATTGAACTTTTCTTTTTATCTATTTCATAAATCCTTTTATAAATTACATCTTTAGGGCATAAACCCCAACAGTACCCGACTTAAAAACTATCTGGTATTGGCAATTCATTAAATTGTTAAGGACAGATATGAGACTAACTGATAACCGATATCAGGATCTCCTGGTAATCTTTTTTAAGAATTCCTAATACTTGGGTGGTGGAATTTTGGTAGGCTCTTTGAGAAGCACCTTACTGACCAACTCTCCCATATGGGGGATCATGGTACCTAGCATTACTGCTCTGGGAATCCTGATACTTAAGTAAAAGCACATAGGCGAATCTAGGTACTGGCCCTCCTATTTCACAGATCCCGGTACTTAGGCAAGAACACATTGACAAATCATGGTACATGGCATTCCTGGTTTAGGAATCCTGGAACTTAGGTAAAAAATATCCTTGTAGGCAACTATGGCATCAAGAGTGCCATTTGGCTGTCCTGATCTTGAGACCGCGAGGGGCAACCGGCCATAACTTCTCATCCTTGGTTTGGTAAGCTACTATGCCATTTATGTACCAGGCCTCTCCTAGAGAGATTGGGTTTCGTCCAAGGCATCAGGAGTGCCATTTGGTTTTCTTGGTCTTAAGGACTGCGACGAGCAACCAAGGCCACAACTTCGCATCCTTGGTCTAGTAGGAAACTATGCCATTAATGCACCAGACCCCTCCTGGAGAGATTGAGTTTCATCCAAGGCATCAGAAGTGCCATTTGGCTGTCCTGATCTTGAGGAATGCGACGGGCAACTAAGGCCACAACTTTGCATCCTTCTGTTAGGATTATGTTCAATAGCAAGAGTGTAATAATGTATTTGACAATATTTTCATTTTAATAAAGTGATTTCTAGTTTAACAAATCTTATAGCATTTATAGTTTAGCTATTATAATTGTCAAAAGTAAATAATCATAAGGTCAAAAGACTATGAGAGATGAAGAATTGTTCGTACATCTGGATATGTATGAGGCAGAATTCTTTAGTTAGTCTCGAATAATATTCACAACTTAAGATAAAGGTTGGGCGCCTTTACCTTGTTAAAGTTGTAGATTTTTTGCTAGCATTTGAGTGGGATCAAATGTGTTATGATGATACTAAAATAATCAAAGTGTAGTGTCTTTGGGCAAAAGAATCTAGTGCACTAGGTGCATTGAATAGGATCACATAGAAATACTTTATCCAGAACTGTCAGTGGATAAAATTTTTCACTTGAAGACAATCGGAGAGTCTATCTTAATCTTGAGATAAATGATGGACTTATGGTTACAAGTGTTATCATTTGAGCTATCAATGAGTACGATTATATAGCATAGTCTATCCTCGATAGTTTGGTGGTATTCATTTGTTAATCTATAGAGGACTTCATTTATAGATATGGACATCATGTCTCCATTTGTTAAATGTGAGTAGAATATCAACATATGGATATTTTGAGGTATTGGATATTAAATCTTAACGTTAAGTTTTCAAAAGGGTCTATTGAAACATGGCTTATGGACAAGTCAAAATATCCAAGTTTAAAATATGGTCATATGAGTAATTATGGTAACTAGGAGAGTTATTGGTGGTCTATGAGCCCTTGGCGTTTACTGATATTTTTCACGAGGATACACTATCTTCAATAAGGTTGTCTAGGGTACGAATGAGAAATATTAACTTATTCTATCTTTATTTCAGAGCTCAATTTTAGCTCTTTAGTTGAGCTAAAATTAATAGATTGAACCTAAGTGAATCATTTGTTGGTTGTGATTAGGTTTTGTCTATTGGAGCTTAAATTTAGATACCCGTCAAGATCCCCAATCCACACAAACTTGCATGGATCACTTGATATATTCTACCGGACCAATTTCTGGGTCCATCTAGAATTGTTTTTGGATTTCGGAATCCAAAAGTTTTGGAGAGGTGCGGTTTTGTGTGATCAAGACACACGGTAACTCTTCAAATACCTGGAATGGGCGGCCAAGGTTGTGGGAATTCTTGGGCGGCCCTAATGGGGTGCATTTATCATTCCATTAATACATTAAGAATATAATTTGCACATTTTAATTAAATGGGCTATTAAATTATATTAATCTATTAATTTATGGCATGTGGACTTGTTTCTTTTATAGTAAGAATGAGTCTAGTTCACATGTGGACTTTTTATTGAAGTCCGATGGATTTAATAAAATGTAAGAACAATCTATTACCCATATATATATATATATATATATATACACTTAGGTAGCAAGGCTAAATTAATTAGTCTAATATATTGTTTTATTTTATTATTTAATCAAAAGGAAATTAATTGATTCATTAATTAATTAATTATTTTATTAAAAGTCAAAAAAAATTTCTAACTAGGAGTAGGACTCTTAGTGATATACTATTGTTTGTAGTATAATAAAAATCAAAAACTTTATTTTGATAAGTAGATAAATAAAAGTATTTTATTTATCTAGTCAAATTAAGAAGTTTTTGATATAGTCACAATTTTAATATTCAATAATTTATTATTGGATAATATACTAATGAATTGGATAAGGTTAAAACTGAATGTTGATGGGAGACTTGGTGAAAAAGTAATCCTACTTGTGTGAGGATTTGACTACAAGGTAGAAATCCTACTTGAGTGAGGATTAGGCCATCACCTATATATATCCTATCATAATTTTCGGCCAACACAAGTTTTTTCAAGAGAAATTTCGGCCAACCCTTAAGTTTTTTGGAAGAAATCTTTAAGATCATCTACTTGGCAATATCGTGCTGCGATTCTTTTAAGCTTGCATGCTTGATCGGGGTCCTCTGACAGTTTCTCAATCTGAAGGTAGTCAACAATGGGATCCATCTAACATGGGAGGCGATCCACTGGGCTCACCTCCTCTCATTTTGTTATGCTGGGACGGGAAATCAGCTGGAGCGGTACCCTCTTTGGTGGCACATGTCCCCCTTTTGCAGCAATCTTAGCCAGGACATCTGCACTGTGGTTCTGCTGCCTGGATATATGTTCTATCTTCACATCCTTGAATTCAGTCATGAGTTTCTAGACCTTTTCAAGGTATGCTACCATGGTTTCTCCTTTAGATTGATACTACCCTATCACTTGGTTGGCCACCAGTTTTGAGTCGCTTATAATGTGGAGAAAGTTGATCGCTCTAAATTTGTATATACTTTGAGCGTCTAATTCATCACTTTTGTGTCCGTTTATCAGACATTTGTGTGTTTTAATTATCTCCTTGAGTCCCTTGAAGGTATTTTTGTTATTCAAGAGAAATTTAGGACTTGATGAAGAATATGGAAGAAAACAAAGTTAAAATTGCATTTTTGAGCAATTTACGAGTTCAATATGCGAGTTACAACTCGCAGACCAAGGCAGCATAGCAGAGGCATAGGGCACTGCGAGAAGACATTGCGAGTTAGACCTAGTAGAAGGAGGTAAAAGCCAAACCAGCTATTTTTTTGCGACATCCTAAATGCTAGTTCTGTTTAGCTCTAGAAAGGATTGCGACACACGACTGTGAGTTCTACCTCGCATAAGTATCTAGCAGTTCAGTTCCTGAAAAGACTGCAACATGAGATTGTGAGTTCATCCTTGCAGAAGCATCACACATAATAGCAACAGAAGATACAACGAGCATAGACTGTGACATCAATGTCGCAGAGATAAGTTACAAAACAAACACCAATGAAGATCTCTAAGTTACAACCAGCAGAATGTGGTGGCAGATATTGAGCCGACTTAACTGCAACATGAGACTGCAAGGTCCAAGTCGCAGATGAAGGTCGCCGAAGCTATTCCACATCACTCTGCAAGTGGATCTCGTCTAAGACTTTTTCCCACTATATAACTACCTTTTTCTTTTTAGAAAATGTGTGAAAAAAAGTGTATAGAAAAGTAAGACTGCAAGAGTGATAGCTAGAGTTAGAAACACTCGTTTTTGTAATCACTTTACTTTGATCTTGTACTTTAGATTAAACACTTTAGTTTGCATAAATTAGAATTGGAATCTTCTAACTAGTGGTAAGTAGATCTTCTCTTTGTCAATCAAGCAAGGTTTTGTTGAGCAAGCCAGAGGGGAGCATCAAGAAGACCATGAGCTTTCTTTATCTTTCTTTTTACGTTACTTGTATTTATTTGATAATAAGTGGATAAATCCTTTTTGTTGAGGATTTAGTGATTGTATATATGTGAACATCTTTAGTAATAATCTATTCTATCTTTCATCTATTTTTGAGTTTGCACTTGTGCTTAATAGATTTACATGTTAATTATTGGGTATGAACTTTACTTAACATCTAAGCATGAAGTGTTGTGCATGAATAGTGGATCTATCTCTTGGTTGACCAATCTTGAGTAGTTTGCACTTGAAACTTTTACCTATAGATTGTTTAAGGATAAAAACTAGGTTGTGAACTTTGTTATTAGCATATTGCATCATTATCTCCTCATCATATCTTTAGAATCTTTAAACTAGGCATTTTACAAGCAATTTCTCATTAGCTTAATTTTTGGTGAATTATACTAGATTAATCACTAGAAAACGTTCGAGTTCCTCTTGGGAACGATACCCTTACTTGTGTCCGCTATACTCGACAGCGATTCATACACTTACGAAAGGTCTTCTAGACTTGCGCACTCCATTTCATTTTATTTTGTTTTTAGAGCAACCAATAGTTTAGAGGTACGCTCCGGGTGCGTCAAAATATTGGCGCCGCTGCCAGGGAACTTCTCTGTAGCGTTGTTTTGTTGTGTTTTTTTTAGTACAATTCGTTATTTTAGTTGTAGAGATAATCAACTTGTTACTCAGATCTTTGATCAGTTTGTAATTGTCAATTTTCAGGATACCATTTGAAATGGAAAGTCGTGATACGTCACATGTGAGGTCACAGGATGAAGAACGACATGTGTCACCGGTCAGACCACAAGATGGTGAACAGCGTAGGTATATGAAGGATTATTCCTTGCCAAGAGTCAAAGCTCACCCTTCAGCAATCTTGTTGAATACGGCATAAAGGAATTATGAGTTGAAGAACCAACATTATAATACTCTCCCTACATACTATGGAAAGACAGGGGAGGATGCCCTTCAGTTTATGAAAGAGTATTATAATTTGATGACAACCATTCGCCTAGGAGCGTTGTCAGAGAATCAACTCAGGATGCGATGTTTCTCATATTGCATGAAGGATAAGGCTAAGTAGTGGCTTACAGCCTTAGCATCTGAATCACTCACCACGTGGGATGAGGTTGAGTGAAAGTTCTTTGATAAGTACTTTCCGGCATGGAAGACCAAGGAGATCTGAGGAAAGATTGCCACATTCGTGGAAGAGGACAGAGAACCTTTTCACGAGGCATGGGAAATATTTAAGTTACTCCTAGGTCAATGCCCTCACCGTGAATATACACTAGTCAGTCAAGTTCAGTCATTT
The DNA here is from genome assembly GCA_033220585.1 of Dipteronia sinensis. Taxonomy (NCBI): domain Eukaryota; kingdom Viridiplantae; phylum Streptophyta; class Magnoliopsida; order Sapindales; family Sapindaceae; genus Dipteronia; species Dipteronia sinensis. The sequence goes on along the minus strand of CM065636.1, from coordinate 58,472,495 downwards.
TACGATGGACTTCTAGGGCTCACCCAAGCAATAGTTGACAATGCTTGCGGGGGAGCAATGAGAGAAAAAACTGCGGAAGAAGTGTTAGAGAGATATGAAATATTGAGGCAAGACTCCTAACAATGTAGTTCAAAAGGGCAAGACAAAGAAGGAAAGAGGCATATAGAATTGGTGACCTAGTTGGACAATCACATAAAATAAATGAGGGGATTGGCAAGTAATTCTGAGAAACAACAAGTACAAGAGGTTTTATGACAAGTGTGTGGGCATATGGACATTGGGCGGACATGTACCCCGGTCAAGGTTTAGCACCTCAAGAGGAGGAAGCACAAGCATTTTACCAATATAATTAGAATCATCAATGGAATAAGCAAAATGGAAATAATTACAACCCTAATTGGAGAAACAATCAACGGGGTGGTAATTGCAATAGAGGGCAATTCCAAGGAAGCAGATCGAAAAAAAAGAAGGAGCCTACAAACGTTGGTATGAAATACTTTCGTCTCATTCTTATTGTTTTCGATTATTACTGTACAATTGGTTTAATTGATGATTGCATTGTAATTTTGAAAACCTCGTTCTGCTGCGCAATCCAAAATCAGGAACCTACATCTCCACCAGTGATTGCATGAACTTTTTGATTGATTTTGTTTGTGTGCAGGTAAGAAGTCGCTTGTCAAGCAAAGCGCAATTTTGGAAAGAATTTGATGTTTGATGGCTGGTAGAGCCATGGTAATTGTAAATATGTTGTTAGTGCAGCTTAGGAAGCAAGAGAATTAGAAGAAAATTTTATAAGAAGAAAAAGGTTGCATCTGCGAGCTTAGTCCTCTAGTTTCACCTTCAGAGCCAACTCGCAGTGCAAGCTGGAGATCATTTGCCAGTAGAGACTGCGAGTAAGAAGTCCCAGCTAGAAAGTTACAAGATGCAGCATCTTCTGAAGTAGATATGCGACATGGATCTGTGAGCATTAAGTCACAGTGGACAAAATCTGCTACGTATATCTGCGAGTAGGAACTCGTACAGAATGAAATAAGAGGTCATAGCACATTCTTGAAGAGTTTCTGTGAGTAGAATCTACAAGCAGAAGGTAGCAAACATTTTCTGGGTAGATTCTGCTAGTAGAGGTTGGGAGTAAGAGCTAGTAGTACGAAGTAGCAACGAGGTCTGGACTGGTTCTGCAAGTTGAAACTGCGAGTAAGAAGTCATAGATAGTTCCTATCACAGTTCCCGAGACAATATTTTATGTCAGATCAGATGCCATGTCAGCATCTGCGACGTGGAACTATGAGGTCCAACTCGCAGATTTGTAAAATATCTCCCTAAAAACATGGAACCGACTCATTTTAGCTTCTAAGTCCAAATTTGGTAATCCATTCCTTCACTTTTTCTCAGAAATATCTTATCCTCTTATCCCAGGTAACTCTTTAACTCAATCTTTTTTCTCTTTAGTCTTTATCAATAACTTCCTTTATAATAATAATTTTTTATTTTATTCATAAAGGAAGCATAGAATGTTGATTCTTTAGGAAATATTATGCCATTTAAATATTTTGCATAAGAAGAGAAAGATGATTAAGAGAATTAAGATGTCAAGCATGATAGCAAATATGATCAACTCTTGTGTGTTTTAAAAACTTGCACTAGTTTCTATCATGAATTATATTAGTTTATAGTTATATAAAGGTAGTTGTGTATGCACTCTTTTTGACTTTTGGTTTGTAGGAGAATGGAAGAATTCTCAGAAGAAGAGATGTCCGATTATGAACAACTTTGCTGGATGGAAGCACTTGCGAGCAAAGAGATTGTCACAGAAGTAGATCCTGAAGATAATTGGATCGAGACTCTAGTATGGGCAAGTGGTTCTAATACACTAGAATAAATCAATGAAGAGATTCCTATCAAAGGATCAATTCTGAGCTCTAGTTCCACTCCAAAGTAGGAATTGAAACCTCTGCCGTCTTCATTGAAGTATGTTTTTCTTGGGGAGAAGGAGTCACTACCAGTAATTGTAGCATCAGACTTGAGTCCACCAGAGGAGGCAGGACTCATAGAATTTTTGAGGCACTACAAGGGAGCAATCGGATGGAGTTTGGATGATCTAATGGGAATTAGTCCTACCATTTGCATGCATAAAATTCTTCTTGAAGAAGGGCCCAAGCCGTCAATAAAAGCTCAACGAAGGCTCAACCAAATTATGAAGGTGGTCAAGAAAGAAGTTCTCATGCTGTTGGAGAATGGTATCATCTATCCAATTTCGGATAGTAAGTGGATTATTCTGATAGATATGGTGCCAAAGAAATCCAAAATTACGGCCATACGGAATGAGGACAGCGAGTTGGTACCTTAGAGAGCTAAGACCCGGTGGAGAGTTTGCATAGATTACCGGAGAGCTCCAACGCAACGCTTGGTGATAGGGAAACCACCTAGGTACACTCTATAGTGTATTTAGTTAGTTAATTATTAAGTTTTTTGTTATATATTGTTTAGCCTAAGTGTGTGGTTGCCTTGGCTGTACTAACAGCGGTCTCTGATAGCACTAGGTACAGTTGCAATTCCTCTCCCTGTACAAGCGTGACTAGTAACGGGGAGCTAGCTAGATACTCCTTTAAAGACTAGAAAGCCAACTCGCTGTCCCGGTGTCATTTCATATTTCTTCCCTGTTTGATGGCTTTAAAAAAGGGAATGCACTTATCTGTAGATCTCGATATGAAATGGTTGAGGGCTGCTATTCGGGCGGTTAGACCCTGCATCTGTTTGAGAGAAGTAGAAGATTCGAGATCCAAGATGACCCTTATCTTTTTTAGATTGGCTTCAATCCCTCTTTCATGCATAATGAAACCGAGGAACTTTCATGTTGCTACCCTGAAGATGCATTTAGCGGGGTTTAACCGCATCCGGTTCTCCCTGATTACCTGGAAAGTCTACTGATAGAACTATTTTATACTTATTTTAGATCCCCATTTCCTATTGTTTAATGCTTGTTTCTCTGGTAAAACCGGGGTCTTAATGAGCTTAAATGAGTATTTAAGGTAAATAGGGAAGTTCAGGGGCATTGTGGTAATTTTAGAGATATAGGGGCTAAAATGTACTGGAAAAGATTGAAGAATCTGTGAATAGGAGAGAAGTCAGGGGTACAGATTGTAAATGTCTAGCCAGACGCACGTGCAGCCGCCACATCATTATTGAAACGGTGTGTTTTTAGAAAGTGCACATCAGCATGATGTCACGATGATGTCATCATCTTCTTCAACCTTCAGACAACCCGACCCAACCCGATTGTGACACGGCCTTTTTCAGCTCGTTTCCGGTGGTTTTTTCAACCCTTCTCCGCCCAGATCACCGGCGTAACTCCTTTTGGTCACCATGCAACCCTTTTTAGCGTCCAAATCACTTGTTTCTCTCTCATCATCTTGCCACATTTCCACCATCGAAGACCAAGCTTCAACCTTCTTTTTGCTGATTCCAAAGCACAGCACCAACTCGTAGATCTACTATAGAGATGTCTGCTACTTCTAACTGCGAGTTCCAACTTGTAGATTTCGATTCGAGTTGGCAGATTTTCCCATTTTAGGCAAAGGCAAATTTGTCATTTCATGCCCACTTCATACCCTACATTTTCCACTATATATACCTCACTTCAGTTGTCTTAAAAAACCCCAATCTTTTCTCTTAAGAAATCCCTAGATAGTTTTTAGAGTTTCTTTGATAATTTCCCTCAACATCCAACGCTCAAACACTCTCTCACACAATTATCTCACTAAGCCACCATTGTTGCACACTTGGATCTCTTGGAGTTGAAGATAGAGTTGGAATTCTTGAAGACCTTCAAAGTTGTTTCATTCTCTTTATTTTTCTCTTTGATTTCTATTAAAGTTTGTAGCTAAGTACTTGTTGGGATTTTTTTGTATTTATATTATTTATCTATATAATTAGTTGATGTATTAGTTTAGTTGAGCTCTCATTTACATGCTTTGTAGTTAGTTGATTTTATTTGCTTTCATTTTGTTTGATTGTGATTGTTTACTTGTAGGTAGTTTAGTGTTAATCGTTACATGAATTAGTTGTTAAATTTACTTGTTGCTTTCCAGTGATAGTTGTTTTCAATTGCTTTGCTCTTGATTTAGTTTAATTGAATTTTCAAATCCTTGCTTGATTTACTTTAGTTGTTTTCAATTTAGTTTTCAAAGCTCTCCGACCACAACCGCGATTTTACTTTTCATGCATGTAATTAGTGTAAATATATTGTATATATAAATTCTAAGACCTAGAACTAGCTTCAAGGTACCATACCTCCTTGTGGGAACGAACTGTACTTGTTGCTACGCCATCGTCAAACGATCCGTGCACTTGAGGATAAACAAACACGGTCATATATTTTAGAACCGTTTTAGGCGTGTCATCTGCCGCAGATGATCCTGGTGTTGATCAGCTATCTGGGACTTGGTGATCATATCGTCTATGTACACCTCCATAGTCTTTCCAATCTGCTCCTTGAACAACATGTTCACCAGCCGCTGATAAGTAGCACCTGCATTTTTAAGATGGAACGACATTATCTTATAGCAGTAAAGGCCTTGCCCGGTGATAAAGCTGGTGATTAAATCAATTAAATAATAAAATTATTTAATAATGTCATTAATCACTAAATGGAGGGTGATAGTTGATATTTGATTTTAAATAGAATAAGATAATATGATTATTTTATTTTATTAAATTAAATATTTGAAATTGAATTTAAGATGTTTAAATTAAAAATAAAAATTTAATTATCTTTCAAAATAAAAGATATGAGATATCATTTTAAAAGATTATTTTAATAGCCAAAATTAGCTAAGGACCAAAGGGAAATTTTCCACCCTCCAGACCTGGCTCTATGCTCGAGATTTTCCACCAGGAGACCATGTTACCCAAAGCCGAGCTACGATACCGCCCCGCAGGACTAAGGGCAGGCTCCAAAAACAATCGGAATAAAGCCCGAAATTGTCAGATCAAGCCCGCGTCACCGAACCTGAAAACTGGAAATCCCCCCGAAGTCGAGGTTACCTCGTAATTTCTCCAGAAGCTCTCCTATACCTCGCTGATACATGGGGGTGCCCATAGTGGGCCGCACCTAGCTTCGAAAGGTCAAGGGAGGCCAGACCTAGCTCCTAGCTGGACGAAACTTCTAAATATCGGGGCCAGAACACTGATCGACCTCACTAAACTTATGTACCACACCATGATACATTCAACGACCCCTATGGAATCATGCTAGACCCGAAGATACATAGGATCACATCTAAAGACGTTACATACGTACAGAACAAGTAATAGAGTCTAAGTAGGAAACAAATTGATTTCCACCAAGATATCCTCAACTGAGCAATTAACTCAAAGTCAATGACATTTAAAGGTAAAAATCCCGTCCTATAAGCAGGGAGGAGAATATCAAGGGGGAATCAATGAGATTAAACTTATGAAGATATTGTATATATGAGGGACTTCCTCCATCTGAAAAGAGGAGACTACTATTCGACAGGCACATAACAAGTACCCAACTATCCCCTAGAGAAAAGTGAGAGCAATTTGAAAGAGAGAGAGAGAGATGTATACCATATGTTATCAATAAAGGAAGACTTTTATTTCTTTCGAGTAGCTAACAATATCATTGCCTCCTTGTCATTTCATTAGGCACTGTCATATACATATACATTCTACCTTGGTCATCACCTACGTGGTAATGCTCTTGAGGGTGCTAACTGAGATTTATTGCCCCGAACAAAATTTCTGTTAACACTTTCTGGCGCCGTCTGTGGGAATCAAAGCCTACACCCAGTTAATCAGATCAACTATGTGCATTTACATTTTCGTTATTTTACAGGAACTATGAGGCTCCGCTCTTCCCAAGGCCAACATGGAGTTTCAGAGCAACCCTCGGCGAGGCCTACACAAAAAGCCTTAAGAAAGGGGAGAAAGTCAGGATATGGCAGTCAAGCTCCGGTCCAAACAACTAATGCGCGGGCTTCTGGCCACCCTTTAGTGAGCCAGGCCGCGCTCGACCAACAAGCGGAAGCCTTCCTGGAAACTGTCCGCATCCGTCTGCTCGCTAAAGGCATCATGGTTCAGCCAACCAACCTGAATGATCAGGGAGAACCGAGCAGGTTCGGAGCTAGGCAGTCTGCCTTCAATCGCCTGGGACCTCCTCTTCCAGAGCCAGCTCGAGATAGGTCGGGGCCCCAACTTTCGATCCGGGATAGGCTGGGACCCATGCCCCCAGTTCCGAAAGGACCTTCACAATATCAACCCAGGCTAGTTAAATCTGCCGCAGATGCTTTTACCCGGAAGCAACGAGAGCTATCCCATCCAACTGCATCAAGGAGGAACGCCTGGGCCCAAGAGGAGGAGAGTAGACAAACTTCCCAAATGGATCCTGTCCATGAGAGGGACCAGATAGAGGTTTCCAGTTCATCAGAGAGACTCGATAGTGAAGAATCCGAGGTTAATTCAAAGAAGCCTAGGAACAAGCGACTGAGGGATCAGCTGGCAAAACTACAGAAGGAGGTCCAGCAGATAAGAAAATGAAAGAATAAGGAGAATAAAAAGGATCCCCTGAGCGAGATGAACGCTCCCTTCACTAGGAGGATCTGGGAAGTGGAGCTCCCACCAAAATTCAAAATGCCAACAGATAAGTTCTCTGGAACAGAGGATCCTCTTAGCCACCTGGAGAACTTCGTTCAACAGATGGAGGTCCAGAACACTACCAGAGTAGCTATGTGTATGATGTTTCCAATGACCCTAACCGACTACGCGAAAACTTGGTTCAGGAAGCTGCCTGCTGGCAGCGTGGATTATTTCACGAAGTTATCAACAGATTTTTGCTCGTAATTCCAAGGAGTCAAACCTCGTCCGAAAGATCCCATACACCTCCAATATGTGATTCAGGAACGGAGTGAGACACTTCGGTCGTACGTGGAACATTTTCACAAGGAGGTCATACAAATGGGAGTTTTCACCAAGAAAGAAACTCTCTCAAACTTCAGGCAGAACCTATGGGCGGGAAAGCTTTTCCGTTCCTTCGCCAAGAGACCTCCCGAGACTTACTAGGAGGCCTACGATCGGGCTCTTGAGCAGGTCGAGATCGACAAGCAACTCAAAGTCAAGATGGAACACGACGACATGAAAACGGTGAAGCGTCTGAAAAAAGAAGCCCCCAAATTTGAGCCTGTTCAGAAAATTCAGGATAAACCTCCCAATAGGTCGACCTATCGCATCCCTACTCCTCAGCACAGGCAAGAAAAATATCCAGCAAGACGAACCCCTCACCGGGCTTCGCTACCTCCCAAGACCGTGGCCCCCGTAATGCAAGGGGAGAAAGGGTATGACTACTACACTCCTTTGAACGCTTCCAGGGAAACGGTCTACCTTGCTATACGAGATAAAGGGCTGCTCCAAAAGCCCGCTCCCATGAAAGCCCCAGCTGACAGGAGGAACCGGTACAAGTACTGCGACTTCCACGAAGACGTGGGCCATAACACTTCAGAGTGCTATAATTTGCGCAACCAGATTGAAGCCCTGATAAGGGAGGGATGCTTGATTAAATTCTTACAACAGATCAGAGATAACATTCGGACTGGAAGGGAGGTACAAGCCGAGATCCGTGAGGACGTAGAAAAGAGGAAGGGGGAACAGACTGACTTAATGCAACAGATCCAGGTGATACACACCATCAGCGGAGGTCCTACACTGGCTAGCATTTCCAATAATTCCTGAAAAAACCACACGAGGAAGATTCCCCGCATCGAAGAAAGCCGGGGGATCTTCAAGGTCAGCCAAAGCCCGATGGAGCCCTCTCAATCAACACAGATTGTTTTCACTGAAGCAGATGTCTTCAACACCGTGCAACCTCATGATGATCCCATGGTAATCACAATACAGATTGCCAACTGTCTGGTCCATCGCGTGCTCGTAGTTATAGGTAGCAGTGTAGATATCCTCTTCAAGGATACTTTGAAAAAATTAAACCTGAAGCAACATTGTTACAATAGCTGTACCACTCCACTTTATGGGTTCACTGGAGATTCGATCATAATGGTGGGGTCAATGATCCTCCCAGTAATCATATGAATCACCCCTCTCCAACAAAATGTTATGACCAACTTTGTTGTGGTTGACACCCCATCGTCCTACAACGCTATTCTAGAGAGACCATTCCTGTCCTCCTTGAAGGGAGTCTTGTCCATATACCATAATGTCCTGAAATTCCAGGTTGGAACCAAGGTGGGAGAGGTACGCAGAGACCAGCATGCAGCCAGGAAATGCTACACAGTGTATGCCAATCCTACAGCTTTAGCAAAACAATGTGTACATGTGGCATTAGTCTAGGAATACATGGAAACATCCCGGATAATCCAGGAAGAATTGGAGCCCGCGGAGCATCCTCGGCATCCAGAAAGCGAACTTATTATGCCTTATAAGGAGGAACGGAGCAAGGAGTGGGCCAGCGGACAGCCCGTAGATAGACTTGAAGAGATACCCATCAGAAATGACGATCCCTCCAAGGTTGTCAAGGTCGAGGCCACCCTTGAACCAGAAGTGAAAAAAGGTTTAATTAATCTTCTCAGGGAATTCAGCGACATCTTCACTTGGAGCCATGAAGAAATTCCTGGAATCCTGGCATCATTGGCCGCACATCGACTAGCGATAGATCCAACAATCAAGCCGGTCAAACAAAAGAGGCATCATTTCAACGCTGATAAGAACGCTGCAGTGCAGGAAGGGACACATAAATTGATCAAGGCAGGGTTTATCAGAGAAGTACGCTAACCCGAATGGATCGCCAACGTTGTCATGGTTACGAAGGCAAATGGGAAGTTACGTATGTGTGTCGATTACACCGACCTCAACCGGGCTTGTCCAAAAGACAGTTTTCCTTTACCAAAGACCGATCAGCTGGTTGACTCCACGTCCGAAAATAAACTTTTGAGTTTTATGGACGCGTTCTCAGGATACAACCAAATTAAAATGCACCCGGCTGACCAGGATAAAACCAGTTTCATTACTGGGCAGGGCTTATAATGTTACAAGGTGATGCCGTTTGGTTTGAAGAATTCAGGGGCTACATACCAGCGACTGGTTAACAAGCTGTTCAAGCCCGAGATAGGAAGGGCGATAGAGGTATATATCGACGACATGATCACAAAATCATCAACTGCAGAAGGACATCGGGAAGACCTTCGTAAAACCTTTCTCATACTGAGAGAAAACAAGATGCGGTTGAACCCCTCCAAGTGTGCCTTCGGGGTAACATCGGGGAAGTTTCTAGGCTTCAAGGTTAGTGAAAGAGGCATAGAGGCCAACCCAGAAAAAAAAATCAAAGTCTTGGACCTGGAATCCCCAACATCACTAAAACAGGTACAAATTCTGACTGGACGTGTAGCTGCGCTCAACAGGTTTATCTCTCGCTCCACCGATAAATGTCTCCCTTTCTTCAAAGCCATCAAACAAGGGAAAAACATGAAGTGGAGCCAGGAGAGCGAACAAGCTTGGAAAGCTTTGAAAGAATACCTAACAAGCCCACCGTTGTTAGTCAAGCCAGTTCTCGGAGATGAGCTACAGATCTACCTGGCCGTATCAGAAACTGCAGTAAGCGAAGCTTTGGCCAAGGAGTGTGGCGACAGTTTTCAAATACCCATATACTATGTGAGTCATGCTTTGACCAAGTTAGAAAGGAATTACATTCTCCTGGAAAAGCTCGCTTATGCTCTGGTGATCTCAGCGAGGAAGCTCCGTCCATATTTTCAAGCTCACACAATAGCAGTGATGACAGACCAACCTCTCCGCCAATTCTTGCAAAGACCAGACGTGTCTGGAAGGCTAGTCTTATGGGCCCTAGAGCTCACTCAGTTAAATTTAAAGTATAAGCCCCAAACCACGATTAAGGCACAGGCTTTGGCTGACTTCGTGGAAAAATTTTCGGCGCTCCCAGATCAAGAGGATTCCTCATCACCAAATGAGATCCCTGAAAAGACATCCGAGATCGACAATTGGCCAGAAGGCTGCAAGCCATGGACCCTCTTTACAGATGGAGCATCTGGGCAAGCTGGGGGAGGAGCTAGCATAATTTTAAAAACCCGGAGAGGATTGATTTCTGTCACTGTTTCAGATTCGAGTTTTAAAGCCACCAATAATGAAGCAGAGTATGAAGCCCTCCTAGCTGGGATGAAGGTAGCCATCGAACTAGAGGCCGATTACCTACAAGTCAAGAGCGACTCATTGCTTGTTGTCAATCAGGTGACTGGGGTGTACCAGGCAAAGGGAGATAATATGGCTGCCTATCTAAAGCTAGCTCAGTTGCTAAAAAATAAGTTTAAGGGGTTCAAGATCGATCAGGTCCCTCGACACCAAAACCATCGCGCAGATGTTCTAGCTAAAATAGCGGCAAACAGAGGCCAATCCTTACCACGGGGAATTCCTCTCCAAGTGATCTCCCAACCAAGCATAGCCACTAATAAAGAAATCTGCTCCCTGGATCGCCAGCCTTGCTGGATGGACCCGATTGTCGCCTACCTCCTTGAGGGGGAGCTTCCCGAAGAGCTCGACCAAGCCCGAAGAATTAAAAGACTCTCGGTCCGATATTGTTTGGTAGAGGGGTACCTCTACAGAAGGGGCAGATCCCTCCCCTTACTTAGGTGCTTGCATCCTGATGATGCTAAATGGGAACTAAGAGAGGTCCACTCTGGGAACTGTGGGAACCACATAGGTGGGGGAGCTCTAGCATATCAGGTGCTTCGTATGGGGTACTATTGGCCGACCATCCACCAAGATGCAAGGAGTTTTGTTCAATCTTGCGAGCCATGTCAAAGAACATCAAACTTGAACCACCAGCCACCTGAGCGACTGTCGTCCCTCAGTTCACCTTACCCTTTTGCCATGTGGGGAATTGACCTAATTGGACCACTCCCTACCGCTCCCAGACAAATGAAACATGATATCGTGGCTATCGACTACTTCATAAGATGGGTCGAGGCAGGGCCTCTTTCTCGGATATCAGAAAAGAATACGACCAAGTTCATCAAAACCAACGTGGTATGTAGATTCGGGACCCCTCTTATCATTATAGCTGACGTAGGGAAGCAGTTCGACAATGCTTGATTCAAAGATTTCTGCAAAGGATTGGGGATCGACCTCAGTCTCGCTTCAGTAGCCCATCCCCAGAGTAACGGGCTGGTGGAATCCACCAACAAGACTATCAAGAAACTTCTAAAGAAGAAACTACAACAAAAAAAGGGAAATGGGTCGAAGAACTGCCAGAAGTCCTCTGGGCATACTGGACTACAAAGAGAACATCTACCGGGGAGACACTTTACTCCCTGGCTTTCGGAGTTGAAGCGGTCCTCTCCATCGAGCATAAATTAACCCGTTCCGGGTACAGCACTTTGAGCCCGAAAGTAACGAGGTCAAGCTCCGGGCTAATCTGCACCTCCTAGAAGAGAAACAAGACCGGGTAGCAGAGAAAGTGGCAATATTCCAAAGCAAGATTGCTAGATATTTCAACCAAAAGGTCAGAGCCCAGAATTTCAAGGAAGGGGATCTGGTGCTTAGTAAAGTGACCCTGAATACTCGAAAAAGGTCGGATGGAGTCTTAAGTCCCAATTGGGAAGGGCCATATTTGATAAAGCTAGTTGCTCCTAATGGAGCCTACAAACTTGAAGACATGGACGGACGACCCATCGACCACACTTGGAATGCAGATCATTTGAGGAAATTCTACCCTTGAGTAGGGAGTTCTCAAGCAGACTACCCCCATTTAGGTTTCATTAGAATCCCTAATAAAGATGTACTACATCTCGATCATCAATAAAGTCATTTTTCTCTTTCATCTTTATCTCCAACTATGTTCAATAGTAGTGTCTACACCTTTGAGTGGGAAATTCAACATAAACACTTCGAGACTAGGAAATAGCGAAATAGCCCTCCTGATGCCTTGGTCGGGCTACCACCCCTAAGAAGGGTCTAAGTTCAAGAGCATAGTTGCCATCCAGATCTCGAGACCAGGAAATAGCTAAATAGCCCTCCTGATGCCTTGGTCGGGCTACCACCTCCAAGAAGGGTCTGAGTGTAAGAGCATAGTTGCCATCCACATCTCAAGACCAGGAAATAGCTAAATAGCCCTCTTGATGCCTTGGTCGGGCTACCACCCCCAAGAAGGGTCTGAGTGTAAGAGCATAGTTGTCATCCAGATCTCGAGACCAGGAAATAGCTAAATAGCCCTCATGATGCCTTGGTCGGGCTACCACCCCCAAGAAGGGTCTGAGTGTAAGAGCATAGTTGCCATCCAGATCTCGAAACCAGGAAATAGCTAAATAGCCCTCCTGATGCCTTGGTCGGGCTACCACCCCCAAGAAGGATCTGAGTGTAAGAGCATAGTTGCCATCCAGATCTCGAGACCAGGAAATAGCTAAATAGCCCTTCTGATGCCTTGGTCGGGCTACCACCCTCAAGAAGGGTCTGAGTGTAAGAGCATAGTTGTCATCCAGATCTCGAAACCAGGAAATAGCTAAATAGCCCTCTTGATGCTTTGGTCAGGCTACCACCCCCAAGAAGGGTCTGAGTGTAAGAGCATAGTTGCCATCCAGATCTCGAGACCAGGAAATAGCTAAATAGCCCTCCTGATGCCTTGGTCGGGCTACCACCCCCAAGACGAATTTAAAAACAAATGTTTGTTTTCGTGTGCAGAATCAAGATCATCATATTAAGAATTCCTTACCAAAGTTATAATAAGTATGAACAAATTGTTGTTGCGGATACAATTCTGGTTCCTATTCAAGATCAGGAATGAAACAAGAGTTCTCAAAGCGATTTGATTTCTTATTATAAGAGTAGCCTATCCCCCGGTATGGCTACATCCATCCAACGGGGAGCCCAACCCCCGAGCTCGGGCTATAAAAAAAAAAGGAAAGCTAAGCTAAATAAGAGCAAAAGGAGATGCCTACCCCCTTTTCCGGGCAATCAAGACAAGCCATGAACAAACTGCTTCAAGCTTTGGGACTCTCTGGGTTTTCCTCTGCCGGTCCTCCTCCTTCACGCTGATCCTCGCCATCGACCCCCCCCCCCCCCTCTCCCCCCCTTCGGGTTGTTGTCCATCTTGGTTATCCTCGCCAACCGCCCCTCTATTTAGAGGCTCCATCTGTTGATCAATATGATCTTCCTCCAGGACTTCATTAATCACTTCCATAACCTCAGGTGGGATAGCCGCATCGAGAAGGGCAGCCATGGACCCCGTCTGGCTCCTTCCGACCTCCATCTCTATTATAAGGGGTTCCTCAGACGGGTTCCTAGCTCCTTACCCAGCTCCTGACTGGTCCCCCTCGGATCGAGAAGACAGAACCTTACTGGATGACTCCCGGAACCTGAAGTAGTAAAGGGAGGAGGTGGAAATGGAGGATCTGTCTGGGAAGGCTGTTTTTCGGCTCCTGCTTGGTTCGAAGGAACCGTCTCGTCACCATCAGGGCGAGATAACCCGACAGCCTTAATCATTATTGTTAATAGCCAAAATTGGCTAAGGACCAAAGGGAAATTTTCCACTTCCTAGACTTGGTTCCATACCCAAAAGTTTCACCGGAAGACCTCTATATCCAGAGCCAAGCTACGATACCACCCCAGGCACAAGGGCGGGCTCCAGAAACATCTAGGATAAAGCCCAGACCCGAGAGCTTCCACCAGGAGACCTCTCTATCCAGGGCCGAACTGCAATACCACCCCAGGAACAAGGGCGGGCTCCGGAAACATCCGGGATAGAGCCCGGAATGATCGGACTTAGCCCGCATCATCAAAACTAGAAGCTCCCCGAAGTCAAGGTCATCTCGCAAATGCTCAAGAAACTCGTCTGTACCTCAATTGACATAGAAGAATGTCCCTAGAAGGCCGCGAGGTCAGTCGAAGCCACACCTAGCTTCAAAAAGGTCAGTCGAGGCCACATCTAGCTTCAAAGAAGTCAAGAGAAGCCAGATCCGGCTCCAAGCTGGATGAAACTTCTCAAACATCAAGGTCGAAATACTAAACAACCTCCCTGGTTGATGCATCACACCATATCGTCATGACCCACGACTTCTATAAGGATCGTACTGAAAGGATACGAGGAATGCATTAAATCATACCTGGAAGCGTTATCTACATGCAGAACAAGTAATGAAATCCAAAAAGGAAACAAACTGATCTCCACCACGATACTCTCAATTCGGGCGTCAATCTAAAAGTCAAATGATATTAACGCAAGAAATCCCGCCCGATAAAGAAGAGACTGAGACAATCAAGGGAGAATCAGTCTGTTGACCTACAAACCATGTATAAATAGAAAAGAAAAGAAATGAAAAAGAGGAGACTACTATTCGACAGGCATACGACTAGCAATCGACCATTCACCAAAGAGAGTTGAGAGAAAAGAGAGAATGATCTTTGTATTCGTGTACCATGCATGCTAAATAAAAACGTTCTTGTTTATCTGTCACTCTACAAACCACTGTCACATATATAAAGAATTTTGGCCACCACATACGTGGTAGTGGTCTCGAGGGCATTAACAGAGATTTCTCATCCTGAGTAAAATTTCCGTTAACAATTATTTCCTATCTATCCCAGCCGGCAATAGATGACAGATCAAATGGAAGAGGGAGAGCTTCAGCGGCCTGAAAGGAAGCATAGAAGTATCCATCGCTAAAAGAGGTCTCCGCGTCAGCTTGCAGCTTGGTCACCTGAGCAATCAAAGACTGATTCTCGAGGTCCAACTTTTTAGCCTCAGCTTTCCAAGAATCCCTCTGTCAGGCCCGCCGGGTAGATTCAAGACGCTCTTGATCATAAGATTGCTTCGTCCTTTCATGGTCACAACGAAGCTCAGCCATCTCGATCTCAATCTTTCCCTGGTTGGAGGTCATCTCTTCCAATAAGGACTGAGCCTGCTTGAGCAATCCCATAGCTCTCTCGGCTTCGACTTCGGCTTTTGCAACCCGATCGCAGAGGAGGGCTACTTGCTGGCCCATCGCTACATTAAATTTGAAGGCCTACAAAATACAAAGCCAGAGTTAGAAACTGAACAAATTAGCAAAAGCAGTACGAAGGAAATGCAGTTACCTCAGCTAAAATAGCAGACCCCTTGGTAATCAGGACATCCACGGGTATGGAAGCCATCCTAGAGATCCCACCACCCGGACAAGACGCGATGAATTGTTTCAGGACTTCGTCCTACCCCGTCGAGCTCGACTGAGGCCGGGAACGGCTGGAAGGAATCCTTGCGACAACCCTTCCAGAATCCTCCGAAGCTTGGGGGGTTGGAAGCGCAGCGGAATCAAGCGGGCGAATCGAGGGGGTAGCAACTTTAGCGACTACAGTAGAAGAGGCAGAAGTAGTTGGACCAACGACCTGGGGAGCTTTACCCAAAGCCCGGAAAGCCCGCGACGCAAGGTTTGCCATCTTGGACCCAGCTGATGAGGCAAATGGAGCAAGAGCTGGTTCGACCCCAGCAAAGGGAAGAGAAATTCTATCTTAAGAAGAGCGTGAGACGTTGCGGGAAGCTGGTTCAACGACAAAAACTGTGAATAAACAAATTAAAAAGGAAAATGTCAGAACCAAGCTGATCAACAAGGCAAGGTAAGGCAATTCAATGACACTTACGAGGAGTAGCGTCTGAGATCCGCAGGTATTGGTTCACCCTACGCGGATCGAAGGCTTCAGCAGTGGGGAACTTCAGGTTCAAGTAATTCCTGGCTAAAATAGCCTTCAAAATGGCTTCAGATTCAGAGGGCAGGGAGTCCCGGTCCCACGAGGGTTTGTCACTGAAAGCTGTGGGAACCTCGAACTCATGCCATCCAATGAAAATTGAGCTCCCCCAATCATCCCCCGTAAGGATCCATTCTTCCTTCCAAGCGGGGTCCTTCTTCGAAACGCCAGGAATAACAAAGTTGAGCTTGTTCTTGGCCTTAGCATAAAACTGGCCTCGAGGAGCACCAGACAGGCTCTCAATCTAAAAACGATAGGCCAGCTCCTCTGCCCCCGGCTCTCTCGTCACCTTGCTCAACTGACATTGTTCCCTCCATAGCGCGAGGAGGCCAATCAGATGCCTCCAGAAGCCAGGCGTCAACTGGAGGGGAGCAAGCTGGATGGCGTTAAGAGCCCGCCGAAGAGTCGGATGAAGGGGAAGCCTAACCCCATTCTCGAGAGCCGCCATATGAATTGGAAGCATGCCTTTAGGGGGGTTGAAGAACTCGTAACCCTTGGGGGGCACCGAGATGGAAATGCTGTCGGGGATGCCATACTTCGACCTCAAACGGTCAATCGCGACTGGATTGACGATGGAATCAGGGACAACCCTGAAGTCATAAGGAGGGAGCCTCTCCAAAAGGGGGCCAGAAGCTGGGACTCGATGTTCTCCCGCCGCGTGGCCACCCACTTCTTTGTCGGAGTCTTCATCGGCAATATCCAAAGGATGGTCAGGGTGGTTGGAAAACCCGGTCCCAATTGACACATTCCTGTTTGACCGCCGATGTTGCGGGATGGGCAGGGGAATCGTCGCTGTTTAAGCTCCTCCTTGCCCGTTTCCCTGGGGCAAGGCTAAAGACCTCCTCGCCATCAACTATGGAGTCAACTGAATCATGACTGGTTTTCGACATGGTGAAGTCAGTAAGGATGAAGAATGAAGAAAAAGATAAGCTTGAGAGAAAGGTTATGAGAGAAAGTATATCTTGGGAAAAATTTGATTTTGAAAGGTGTGAGGAAGACGTTGAGATAAATAGATATATATAGGCAAGAGGGCAGCAGCACGAGCTGTCGAGATCTTCGGTTGAGATCGTAAAGAATCTCGGGGACTGCCGTAACATAACCGGATTAACTCAGAAACAAGCTAGTCAGCTCACGCCACGTCACTTGAGCAGTTAATGAGGAGATCTCCCAAGATTCTGGTAACGGTAAAGAATCTCGGGGACTGCCGTAATGCAACCGGATTAAATCGAAAATAAATTAGTCAGTTCACTCCACGTCACTTACGCAGTTAATGAGAAGATTTCCCGAATATTCTGGTAACGGTAAAAAAGGAAAGATTTCCCAAATAAAATAAAAAATCTGACCCCAACCCTAAGCTCGACGTCTGGTGTTCAAGTCAGAGGGGACTTGTGTTAATAGCCAAAATTGGCTAAGGACCAAAGGGAAATTTTCCACCCTCCAGACCTGGCTCCATGCCCGAAATTTTCCACTAGGAGACAATGTTACCCAAAGCCGAACTACGATACCACCCCGCAGGAATAAGAGCAGGCTCCAGAAACATTCGGAATAGAGCCCGGAATGGTCAGATCAAGCCCGAGTCACTGAAACTCAAAACAGGAAATCCCCATGAAGTCGAGGTTACCTCGTAATTTCTCCAGAAGCTCGCCTATACCTCGCTGATACAGGGGGGTGCCCATAGGGGGCCGCACCTAGCTTCGAAAGGTCAAGGGAGGCCAGACCTAGCTCCTAGCTGGACGAAACTTCTCAATATCGGGGCCAGAACACTGATCGACCTCACTAAACTGATGTACCACACCGTGATACATTCAACGACCCCTATGGAATCATGCTAGACCCAAAGATACACAGGATCACATATAAAGACGTCACATACGTACAGAACAAGTAATAGAGTCTAAGTAGGAAACAAATTGATTTCCACCAAGATATCCTCAACTGAGCAATTAACTCAAAGTCAATGACATTTAAAGGTAAAAATCCCGTCTAATAAGGAGGGAGGAGAAAATCAAGGGGGAATCAATGAGATTAAACCTATGAAGACAGTGTATAAAGGAGGGACTTCCTCCTTCTGAAAAGAGGAGACTACTATTCGACAGGCACACAACAAGTACCCAACTATCCCCAAAGCAAAGTGAGAGCAATTTGAAAGAGAGAGAGAGAGAGAGATGTATACCATATGTTATCAATAAAGGAAGACTTTTATTTCTTTCGAGTAGCTAACAATATCATTGTCTCCTTGTCATTTCATTAGGCACTGTCATATACATATACATTCTACCTTGGTCATCACCTACATGGTAATGATCTTGAGGGTGCTAACTGAGATTTATTGCCCCGAGCAAAATTTCTGTTAACAGATTAAGTTTGAAAATCAAAAAAGTTATCAATTAAAAAGTTTTTAGTTATAATAATATATATATATATATATGATATATATTTTGATAACAAAAACAAGTAGAATGCATCATAGTTGTGCCTGAAACAAAAGTGAAAAAAAAAGGCAATTGTGCTATGTGTGCATGATTGAAAAAAATAATAATAATAATAATATATATTTTTTGAAGAACTGGAATTGTTCTAAGTTTTTTTTTTCTTGGTAGAAATAGTTTCTTATTCTTTTCTCTATATCCTCCTAAGTTTCTGAGTAAGTGACGCGCCCACACGTAGTTACCAGTTCCTTGAATAGCTAGGAAGATCGGTGGTACAGACCAGGAGCATATTGGTGTCTGACAGCCCTAAACAATATCCACAGACGTCAAACACACTCACGGACAGCCCACACACAAGAAAAAAACATCTCACACAAGAATAAATAAAGCTAGATTAATAATTTTCCAAGGGATACAGATATCACCACCCTTAGTAAACTAGTTGAAACGGCTCACCACTAAGACTAATCTAAAGGGATACAGAAACACCACCCTCTCAATCAGCCAAGGATACAGAACCAATTATAAACTCACCACTCAATGGAAATCCACCAAAGAGATAAAGAGTTGGAGATAAAAATCTCAAAGAGATAGTATCCTGAAATTCAATATTAATTAACTCATTTTACAAGGATAGAGGCTCATTATAAAGCCTAATCATGGAACAACCCTCCATGCATAGAAAAGGGACGAAAATAAAAGATGACAACATAAAGCAAAACATTGGAAACTTGAGAAATTAAAGACATTAAAGCTGAAATCTTCAAATCCCGTAATTCTTGTCTGCTGAACCTTGAAACTAAAAACAGTGATAACTCCTTCTAGGAAATCCCAAATGATGCAATTCAAAAGTGGAAGTTGTAGTTAAGAGGCTGATCTTTCCAATGACATAAGCCAAGTTAGCTAATGCTTCCGGAAACAAAAGTTATGAAGTCTCAAAATCGCCCCTCTAACATGACATGATGTTTAACAAATTAAAGTGAGAATTTGAATTCCCTTTGTGACTTGAACCGTGGTCATGTAATGGGACACTCCCGTGTCACATATCTTAAAGTGAAGGAGCCTCCAAATGTTGGTAAGGATCTTGGGTAGACCATTCTTGTCCTCCTTGAAGGGAGTCTTGTCTATATACCACAATGTCCTGAAGTTCCCAGTAGGAACCAAGGTGGGAGAGGTACGTGGAGACCAGCAAGCAGCTAGAAAGTACCACGCAGTGTCCGCCAATCCTACGGCTTTAGCAAAATAGTTCGTACAGGTTGCATTGATCCGAGACATGGAGGCATCCCAGAAGTCCAAGAAGATATGGAGCCCACAGAGCATCTAGAGAGCGAACCCATTATGCCTTATGAGGAAGAACATAGCAAGGAATGGGCCAGCGAGCAACATGTAGATAGGCTAGAGGAGGTACCCATAAGAAATGAAGATCCCTCTAAAGTCGTCAAGGTTGGGGCTACCCTCGAACCAGAAGTAAAAGAAGGCTTGATTGGGCTTCTCAGAGAATTCAGCAACATCTTCGCTTGGAGCCACGATGAGATGCCCGGGATCCCGGTATCCTTGGCTGCCCATTGATCAGCGGTAGATCCAACAGTCAAGCCCGTCAAACAGAAGAGGCGTCACTTTAATGCTGAGAAGAACGTTGCGGTGCAGGAAGAAGTAGACAAATTGATCAAGGCAGGGTTTATTAGAAAAGTGTGCTATCCCGAGTGGATCGCCAACATAGTCATAGTTACGAAGGCGAATGAGAAATGGCGTATGTGTGTCGATTACACCGACCTCAACAGGGCATGTCCAAAAGACAGCTTTCCTTTACTAAAGATCGATCAGCTGGTTGACTCCATGTCCGGAAATAAACTTCTTAGTTTGATGGACGCGTTCTCAGGGTATAACCAGATTAAGATGCACCCAGCTGACCAAGATAAGACCAGCTTCATTACTGGGGAGGGCTTGTACTGCTACAAGGTAATGCCGTTTGGCTTGAAAAATGTCGGGGCTACATACCAGTGGCTCGTTAACAAGCTATTCAAGCCCAAGATCGAAAGGACGATGGAGGTATACATCGACGACATGATCACAAAATCACCAACCGCAGAAGAACACCGGGAAAACCTTCGTAAGACCTTTCTAATCATAAGAAAAATTCAGATGCGGTTGAACCCTTCCAAGTGCGCTTTCGGGGTAACAGCAGGGAAGTTTCTAGGTTTCATGGTTCATGAGAGAGGCATAGAGGCAAACCCAGAAAAAATCAAGGCTATCTTGGACTTGGAATCCCCCACATCACTCAAACAGGTGCAAATTTTGACTGGTCGTGTAGCAGCGCTCAACAGGTTCATCTCTCGTTCCACAGATAAGTGCCTCCCATTCTTTAAAACCATCAAGCAAGGGAGAAACATGAAATGGAGCCCGGAGAGCGAGCAAGCTTTTCAAGCCTCGAAGAAATACCTAACAAGCCCACCATTGTTAGTCAAGCCGTATCCCAGAGATGAGCTGCAAATCTACCTGGCCGTCTTAAAAACTGCAGTAAGCGGAGCTTTGGCCAAGGAGTATGGTGATGGGATTCAAAGGCCCATATACTATGTGAGTCATGCTTTAAGCAAGTCAGAGAAAAATTATATTCTCCCGAAAATGCTCGCTTATGCTCTGGTGACCTCGGGGAGAAAGCTCCGTCCCTATTTTCAAGCTCATTCAATAGCAGTGGTGACAGACCAACCTCTCCGCCAATTCTTACGAAGACCGGATGTGTCCGGAAGACTAGTCTTTTGGGCCCTAGAGCTCACTCATTTTGACTTAAAATATAAGCCCAGGACCACGATTAAAGCGCAGGCGTTGGCATACTTTGTTGTAGAGTTTTCAGCGCTCCGAGGCCAAGTGAATCCCACAGCACCGAATGAGATCCCTGAGAAGACTTTTGAGATCGATAATTGGCCGGAAGGCTGCAAGTCCTGGACCCTCTATACAGATGGAGCATCTGGGCAAGCTGGGGGAGGAGCTGGAGTAGTTTTAATAGACCTGGAGGGGACTGAATTCTGTCACTGCTTCAGATTCGAGTTTAAAGCCACAAATAATGAAACAAAATACGAAGCCCTCCTAGCCGGGATGAAGGCAGCCATCAAACTGGAAGCCGACTACCTGCAAATCAAGAGCGACTCATTACTTGTAGTCAATCAGGTGTCTGGGGTATACCAGGCAAAGGGAGATAACATGGCTGCTTACCTAAAGCTAGATCAGTGGCTTAAAAATAAATTTAGGGGATTCAAGATCGATCAGGTGCCTCGACACCAAAACCACCGTGCGGATGTTCTAGCTAAAATAGCTGCAAATGGAGGCCAATCCTTACCACGGGGAGTTCCCCTCCAAGTGATCTCCCAATCAAGCATAGCCACGAGTAAGGAAATCTTTTCCCTGGATCGTCAGCCTTGCTGGATGGACATGATCGTTGCCTACCTCCAAGAGAGAAAGCTTCCCGATGAGCCCGATCAAGAGTGAAGAATTAAAAGGCTCTCTGTCCGATATTTCCTTGTAGACGGGTACCTCTACAGGAGGGGTAGATCTCTCCCCTTACTTCGGTGTTTACATCCTGATGACGCTAAGTGGGCGTTAAGAGAGGTTCATTTTGGGGATTGCGGGAACCACATCGGTGGAGAAGCTTTAGCGTATCAAGTGCTTCGTATGAGGTACTACTGGCCGACCATCCACTAAGACGCAAGAAGCTTTGTACAATCTTGCGAGCCATGTCAAAGGACTTTGAATTTGAACCACTTGCCACTAGAGGTACTGTCATCTCTCAGTTCACCCTACCCCTTTGCCATGTGGGGGATCGACCTAATTGGACCGCTTCCCACCGCTCCTGGACAAGTTAAATATGTTATCGTGGCTATCGATTATTTCACAAGATGGGTCGAGGCAGAGCCTCTCTCTCAAATATCAAAAAAGAATAAGACCAAGTTCATCAAAACCAATGTGGTCTATAGATTCCTCTCATCATTGTAGCCGACCTGGGCAAGCAGTTCGACAATGCTCGATTCAAATACTTTTGCAAAGGTTTGGGAATCGACCTCAGACTCGCTTCAGTAGCCCATCCTCAAACCAACGGGCTGGTGGAGTCCACCAACAAGACTATCAAGAAGCTTCTGAAGAAGAAACTACAGCAGAAAAAAGGCAAATGGACCGAAGAGCTGCCTGAGGTCCTCTGGGCATACCGGACTACAAAGAGGACAGCTATCGGGGAGACACCTTACTCTCTGAATTTCGGGGTTGAAGCGGTCATCCCCATCGAGCATAAATTGACCTCATTCAGGGTGCAGCACTTCGAACCTGAAAGCAACGAGGTCAAACTCTGAGCTAACCTAAACCTCCTGGAAGAGAAACAAGACCGGGTAGCTGAGAAAGTGGCAATCTACCAGAGCAGGATCGCTAGATATTTCAACAGAAAGGTCAGAGCCCGGAATTTCAAAGAAGGGGATCTGGTGCTTAGGAAAGTGACCTCGAATACTCGAAAAAGGTCAGATGGAGTCCTAGGCCCCAATTGGGAAGGGCCATACTTGATAAAGGTAGTTGCTCGCAATGGAGCCTAAAAACTCAAAGATATGGATGGACGACCCATCGACCACACCTGGAAAGCAGATCACTTGAGGAAGTTCTACCCCTGAGCAGGGAGCTTTCAAGCAGAACACCCACATTTAAGCTTCAATAAAATCCCTAATAACGATGTACTACATCTCGATCATCAATAAAGCCTGCGTTTTTTCTTTATATCAGATTATGTTCAACATTAGTATCCACATATTCGACTAGAAAGCTCGACATAGTCACCTCAAGACCAGGGACGAGCCAGGGAAACCCCCTCGCTGCCCCTGATGCCTTGGCCAGGCACCACCCCCCCCCCCCCCCCCCCCCCCCCCCGCCAAGAAGGATCTGATTGTAAGAGCATAGTTGCCATCCAGATCTCGAGACCAGGGACTAGCCGGGGAAGCCCCATCGCTACCTCTAATGCCTTGGTCGGGCTACCACCCCCAAGAAGGGTCTGAGTGTAAGAGCATAGCTGCTATCCAGATCTCGAGACCAGGAAATAGCTAGGCAGTTCTCCAGATGCCTTGGTCGGGCTACCACCCCTAAGAAGGGTCTGAGTGTAAGAGCATAGTTGTCACCCAGATCTCGCTAGATAGCCCTCCTGATGCCTTTTTCGGGCTACCACCCCCAAGAAGCGTCTAAGTGTAAGAGCATAGTTGCCATCCAGGACTCGAGACCAAGAAATAGCTAAACGGCCCCCCTAATGCCTCGATCGGGCTACCTCTCCTTAAACGGATTTAAATATAAATATTTGTTTCGTTTGCAGGACCAAGATCATCTTGGTAAAAGTTCCCTATGAAGCCTGATTAAAATATGAACAAATTATCATCAAAGAGATAGGATCGTTTCACGGTTGGGATCAGAAATAAAGTAAGAAGTTCTCCATCAAGATAGAAGTTCGTTATTGAGAGTAGTCAAAATGAATATGAAGGAAGTAATATCAGTTTCTCATTAATAACGAAGGAGCCCAACCCCCGAATCCAGGCTACAAAAAAAAGAATAAAGAGAAGAGACCAACTAAACTAATCATGAGTCAAGCGGGATGCCCACCCCCTTTTCCGGGCAATCAAGGCCAACCATGAACAGGTAGCATCAAGCTTCGGAGCCCTCTTGATTTCCCCATGCTGCTCCCTCTCCATCATGCTGATCATCGCCATCAACTCCTCCTTCAGGTGGTTGCCCGTCTTGGTTACCCTCGCCAACCATCTCTCATTTCAAAGGTTCCTCCTGCTAATTAGCAGGATCCTCCTCCAGGACTTCGTTGATCACTACCATGACCTTAGGAGGGATAACCGCATCAAGAAGGGCAGCCATGGACCCCGTCTGGCTCCTATCAACCTCCATTTCCTCTCTAGAGGGTCCCTCAGACGGGCTCCTTGCTCCTTCCCCAGCTCCTGGTTGATCTTCTTTGGACCGCACGGATAGAACCTTACTTGAAGATTCCCCGGGACCTGAAGTAGTAGAGATGGGAGGAGGAAAGGGAGGGTCTGCCTGGACGGGTTACTTTCCAGCTCCTGCCTGGTTAGAGGGAACCGCTCCATCATCATCAGGGCGAGACAACTCAGCAACCTTAATCATTATCTCCTCTCTATCCCAACCAGCGATGGATGATAGATCAACGGGAAGAGGGAGAGCCTCATCAACCTGAAAAGAAGCATAGAAATATCCATCACTAAAGAAGGTCTTCGCATCAGCTTGCAGCTTGGCTACCTGGGCAATCGAGTCATGATTCTCGAGGTCCAACTTCTTAGCCTCGGCTTTCCAAGAATCCCTCTGCTTGGCCCGCCGGGTAGATTGGAGAATTTCTTGATCAAAAGACAGCTTCGTCCTCTCATAATCGCAACGAAGCTCGGCCAGCTCGGTCTCCATCTTCTCTTGCTTGGAGGTCATCTCTTGTACTAATGTCTGAGCCCGCTTGAGTAATCACATGGCTCTCTCAGCTTCGGCTTCAGCCTTAGCAGCCCGGTCATGAAGGAGGGCTACCTGATGGCCCATAGCCACGTTAAACTTGAAGGCCTATGAGATACAAAGCCTAGGTTAGAAACCAATTAAGTTGGCAGTCTCAGAAGTAATACAGAGAAAAAACAATTACCTTAGCTAAGATAGCAGACCCCTTGGTGAGCAAGACATCAACGGGCATCGAGGCCATCCCTGAGAGCCCGCCACTCGGGCATGATGTGATGAATTGTTCCAAGACCTCGTCTTGCCCCGTCGGCTCGACTGAGGGCTAGAGCGGCTAGGAGGAATCCCTACGACACCCGCTTCAAAGTCCTCTGAAGCTCGGGGGGTTAGAATCGCAGCTGCATCAGCTGGATGAGCAGTCGGAGAAATAGTAGTAGTAAAGGGAGCAGAAGTAGCATGAGTAGTAATGCCAGCTACCCTCTGTTTATCGCTTTGGAAGCCCACGACTCAAAGGTAGCCATCTTGGATTTTACCTAGGAAGGCGATGGAGTAGGAGCATGCATTATCCCGGCTGAGACAGTCAGCCCTTCCTTCTTCGAAGTGGCAAGAGAAGACCACCGTGTCAGTCTGATGGATGGGGGAGGAGTGCGAGCTTGCCGGAGCCGCTGAGCTTCACGAGAAGCTGGCTTAACAACTGTTAATAGCCAAATTTGGCTAGGGACCAAAGGGAAATTTTTTCACCCTCCTAGTATAACTCTAGGCCTGAGGTCATCCACTAGGAGATCACGCTTCCCAAAGCCGAGCTACAATACCACCCCACAGAAATAAAGGCGAGCTCCAAAACACCCAGAGTAGAGACTGACACGATTAGATCAAGCCCGTGTCGCCGAACCTGAAATTAGGGAGCTCCCCTGGGATCGAGATTACCTCGCAACCTCTCCAGAAGCTCGCCTAAACCCCGTTGTCATAGAGGAGTGTCCGCAGGGGGCCATATCAAGCTCTAAGAAATCAAGAGAGGTCAGACCGAGCTCCTAGCTAGGTTAAGCACCTGAATAATGGAACCAAGACACTAATCTACCTCGCTATCTGCTCTACCTCGCCATACATGCCATATTCAATGACCTCTATGAAGGATCATGCTGTGAAGATACGAAGATACACTGGATCATATCTGGAAACATTACGTATGTGCAGAACAAGTAATAGAGTCCAAAGAGGAAACAAACTGATCTCCACCAAGATATTCTCAATTCGGCTATTAACTCAAAGTCAATGACATTTAAACGAGAAATCCCGCCCGATAAGGAGGGGAGAGACTGAGAAAATCAGGAGGAGAATCAGTTGATTTAACCTACAAACTATGTATAAATAGAAAGAAAGGAAAAGAGAAGAGGAGACTACTTTTTGACAGGTATACGACAACAACCCCCCTACACCCTAGAGAGATTAAGAGCGATTGAGAGATATTTGAAAACGATACACCATTGGTAAGTATAAAGAAAACATTTTCTTTCATTTTTGTTCATTCTCTTTGTATGGTACTGATAAGAGTATTTTTTGTCATTTTTAACTAGCACTGACTAGAATACATTCTACCTTGACCACCACTTCCGTGGTAGTGGTTTTGAGGGTGTTAATTAAGATTTCTCACCCTGAGTAAAATTTCAGTTAACACTTTCTGGCGCCGTCTGTGGGAAACCCACACCCTGTTAATCAAATCAATAGTATGCATTTTCATTATTTTACTGGAACCATGAGGCTCCGCTGATCCCAAGGACAGCACAGAGCTTTGGAACAACCTTCAGCGATGCCAACACGAAAGACCCCACGAAGGGGGAAGAAGTCTGGACATCGCAGTCAAGCTCCGGTCCAGACGACCAATGTGCGGGCTTCTGGCCACCCTATGAAAGCCAGGCCGTGCTCGACCAACAAGCGCCAGCCTTGTGGAAACCATTCGCCTCCGCCTGCTCGCCGAAGGCATAACAATCCAACCAACAAACCCAAATGATCAGAGACAGCCTGCTTTCGACCGCCTGGGACCTCCTCCTCTAGAGCCAGCTCGTGATAGGACTCTGCCCCAACCTTCGATCCGAGATAGGCTAAGACCTATGCCCCCAGTTCCAAGAAGACCTTCATCATATCAGCACAAGCTAGTTAAGTCTGCAGCAGATGCACTAACCCGGGAGCAACGAGAGGCACCTCGCCCGACGGCCTCAAGAAGAGAAGCTCGGGCCCAATAGGAAGGAAGCCGACAAACCTTCTGAGTGGGTCCCACCCATAAAGAGGATCGGCTAAAGGTTGCCAGTTCAGCGGAGGGATCCGACAGCGAAGGATCCAAGGTCAATTCAAAGAAACTTGGGAACAAGCAACTGAGGGATCTGCTGGCAAAGCTACAGAAAGAGGTCCAGCAGATAAGAAAGGGGAAGCACAAGGAGGATAAGAAAGATCCATTAAGCGAGATGAACGCTCCGTTCACAAGGAGGATCTGGGAAGCGGAGCTCCCACCAAAATTTAAAATGCCAACAGATAAGTTCTCCGGAACGGAAGACCCTTTAAGCCACCTGGAGAGCTTCGTCTGACAGATGGAGGTCTAGAATACCACCAGAGCAGCTATGTGTAGGATATTCCCAACGACCCTAACCGAATACCCGAAAACTTGGTTCAGGAAATTGCCAGCTGGTAGCGTGGATTCTTTCACAAAGCTATCAACAGACTTTTGCTCACAATTCCAAGGGGTCAAACCTCGTCCAAAAGATCCCATACACCTCCAATATGTGATTCAGGAGCGAGGTGAAACACTTCGATCATACGTGGAGTGTTTTCACAAAGAAGTCATACAAATATGAGTCTTTACCGAAAAAGAGACTCTCGCCAATTTCAGGCGAAACTTGTGGACAGGAAAGCTTTTCCGTTCCTTCACCAAGAGACCTCCAGAGACTTACGAGGAGGCCTATGACCGGGCACTTGAGCAGGTCAGGTCGACGAACAGCTCAAAGTCAAGATGGAACACGATGATATGAAAACGACAAAGCGCCAGAAAAAAGAAGCTCCAAAATCTGAGCCAGCTCAGAAAAATCATAACAAACCGCCTAATAGATCAACGTATCGTTTCCCCGCTGCTCAACTCAGACAAGAAAGATATCCCGCAAGATGAACCCCTCCGCGAGCTTCGCCTCTTCCTAGGACCGTAGCCCCCATAATGTGAGACGAGAAAGGGTATGATTACTACACTCCCCTGAACGCCTCCCGTGAAACAGTCTACCTTGCAATAAGGGACAAGGGGCTACTCCAAAAGCCTGGGCCCATGAAAGCCCCCGTCGACAGGAGGAACAGGTACAAGTACTGCGATTTCTATGAAGACGTGGCCACAACACATCAGAATGTTATAATTTGCGTAACCAGATCGAAGCCCTGATAAGGGGAGAATGTTTGATTGAGTTTTTACTGCAGGTCGGAGACAGTATTCAGACTGGAAGAGAGGTACAAGCTGAGATCCACGAACACGCGGAGAAGAGAAATGGGGAACAAGCTGATTTAATGCAACAGATACAGGTGATACACACCATCAGCGGAGGTCCCACATTGGCCGGTACCTCAAATAATTCCAGAAAATACCACGCAAGGAAGATTCCCCGTGTAGAAGAAGGTCAGGGTATCTTCAAGGTCAGCCAAAGCCCGGCGGAGCCCTCCCAGTCAGCACAGATCGTTTTCATTGAAGCAAATGTCTTTAACACAGTGCAGCCTCATGATGATCCCA
Source organism: Dipteronia sinensis (assembly GCA_033220585.1). NCBI lineage: Eukaryota > Viridiplantae > Streptophyta > Magnoliopsida > Sapindales > Sapindaceae > Dipteronia > Dipteronia sinensis. Next base: position 58,444,091 of record CM065636.1, on the reverse strand, counting down.
CGGTGATCACGATACAGATTGCCAACTGCATGGTCCATCGCGTGCTCGTAGATACGGGCAGCAGTGTAGATATCCTCTCCAAAGATACCTTGGAAATACTAAACATGAAGCAATGGTGTTACAATAGCTGTACAACTCCACTCTATGGATTTACCGGGTTTCGGTCATCCCCGTGGGATCGAAGATCCTCCCAGTGATTGTCGGAACCACACCTCTCCAACAAAATGTTATGACGGACTTTGTTGTGGTTGACACCCCATCGGCCTATAACGCCATCTTAGGAAGACCACTCCTCTCTTCCTTGAAGGGAATCTTGTCTATATACCACAACGTCCTGAAGTTCCCAGTAGGAACCAAGGAGGGAGAGGTACGCGGAGATCAACAAGTAGCTAGGAAGTGCTACGTAGTGTCCGCCAATCCTACAGCTTTAGCAAAACAGTTCGTACAGATTGTAACAATCCAGGACATTGAGGCATTTGGGATAATCCAAGAAGATATGGAGGCATCCGGAATAATCCAGGATGATATGGAGCCCGCGGAGCATCCAGAGAGCGAACCCATTATGCCTTATGAGGAAGAACAGAGTAAAGAATGGGCCAGCGGGCAGCCCGTAGATAGACTAGAGGGGATACCCATAAGAAGTGACTATCCCTCCAAGGTCATCAAGGTCGGAGCAACCCTCAAACCAGAAGTGAAAGAAGGCTTGATTGGGCTTCTCAGAGAATTCAGCAACATCTTCGCTTGGAGCCACGATGAAATACCTGGGATCCCGGTATCATTGGCCGCCCATCGATTAGCTTTAAATCCAACAATCAAGCCCGTCAAACAGAAGAGGCGGCACTTTAACGCTGAGAGGAACGCTGCGGTGTAGGAAGAAGTAGACCAATTGTTCAAGGCAGGGTTTATCAGAGAAGTGTGCTACCCCGAATGGATCACCAACGTGGTCATGGTTACGAAGGCGAATGGGAAATGGCGTATGTGTGTCGATTACATTGACCTCAACCGAGTATGTCCAAAAGACAGCTTTCATTTACCAAAGATTGATCAGCTAGTCGACTCCACGTCCGGAAATAAACTTCTTAGTTTCATGGATGCGTTCTCGGGGTATAACCAAATTAAGATGCACTCAGCTGACCAAGATAGGACCGGCTTCATTACTGGGCAGGGTTTGTATTCCTACAAGGTAATGTTGTTTGGCTTGAAGAATGCGGGGGCTACATACCAGCGGCTAGTTAACAAGCTGTTCAAGCCCGAGATCGGAAGGACGATGGAGGTCTACATCGATGACATGATCACAAAATCACCAACTGCAGAAGGATATCGGGAAGACCTTTGCAAGACCTTTCTTATCCTAAGAGAAAACCAGATGCGGTTGAACCCCTCCAAATGCACTTTCGGAGTAACAGCGGGGAAGTTTTGAAAATACATAAAGTGTGTCTAATACAACCTAGAGGGGGGGGGGTGAATAGGTTTTAGTTGATTTATTACCAACTTTTCGACTTAATAAATTTTAATAATCCTGCCCCATATTAGCAATCAATCAATCCAATATAAATATGCGGAAAACAATAAAAACACAAGGATTGATTTACGTGAGAATCCCTCCAACTGGGCAAAAACTCACGGGCTATCCTTCTAGCCACATACGGTCCTCAAATCCACTATTTGAACGAAAGTTTACAACCTAGGTTGACCTCAAGTCACACCTACTTGGTCACTAACCCTTTCACTCTACCCAACGGGCCTTTAATAGTGATTCTTGACCACAAACTTGTGCACTAACTCACTTAGTCACAAAGCTTAACAATCAATGAAGAGGTTAAACAACCTATGTGAATATGTAAAAGATATTCAAACATGCAATTAATGCTAGGCAACAATAAATGCTTATCTAAGGATTTAAAGATGTCAATAAATGCAAATCCTAGATATCAATATCTAAATGCAAATGCATGAAGATTTAGCTAGAAGGGTAAAATCGTCCTAAATGCTAGCTTTTAATGAACAAAGCTCTCAACCAACAAACATCAACTCAACAATGTTATAAATGCCAATAAACATAAAGATATGCAATAAAATCATATAAAAGAGCTAACCCTAGGCAAACAAGAACATAAATAAATACAAAGAGATTTAGGGCATGTTCAAGTTACCTAGTCAATGAAAGCAAGAAGAATCCATGATGAGATGATGCTTGAAGAGGTTAAATGCACATGGATTTGTGTTTGGTTGAGTAAAGATGAGTTCTTGGGAGTTTCTCTCTCTAAGGGAAGCTTGGCCTATCAAAAATGGCTTCTTGAACTTATGAAAACGAGCAAGGAAGAAGATAGAGTATATATTAGGGAGCCCTAGTTAAAACAGCGTCGTTTTGAACTTAGGGCACAAAATCCCATCAATACCGCTAGATGGACCGCGACGCAGGCAAGTGTCCAGACCGCGGTACACACAGCAGTGCACCGTCTGGACAACAAGGCGGTGCAGGGCGCCGTGCATGCAGGTGCACAGGCCGCGGTATGGGCAACAGAGGCCTACTGGACAACACCGCGACTTGGGTCGCTTTGCGTGCAAGTGAACAGGAAGCGGTACAGGAAGCATGACTCTGCTGAGGTATACCTCTCTGTATGCCACGGTGCAAGCATGTCTTTCCAAGCGGTCTAGGCCGCGCTAAGAGAAGAAATTCTCTTTTATGGGCAAACTCAACGCACTAAGTGATGTGCAAAATGTGCAAGTGTGGAGTTGAAAAGAGGCAAACAATACATCAGTCAATAACATGAAGATAAGAACAATAATGCATGCAAGTGAGTGTGTGCAACTAGATCTCTTCAAAGAAAGTTAAACTAGTGAGATACCTTTGAAGTGCTCTTTGAGAGAGATGATGTCCTTGAAGCTTGATCACACTCAAGAGGCCTAAATTACCCTTACAAAGAATAATCCCCAATGTGGTTTGTCAACGAAATAAGCCAATCAAAATATGAGGAACTTACAAGTTTCTAGGTTTCATGGTTCATGAAAGAGGCATAGAGGCTAACCCAGAAAAATCAAAGCTATCTTGGACTTGGAATCCCCTACATCACTCAAACAGGTGCAAATCTTGACTGGCCATGTAACAGCACTCAACAGGTTCATCTCTCACTCCACAGATAAGTGCCTCCCGTTCTTCAAAGCCATCAAGCAAAGGAGAAACATGAAATGGAGCCCGGAAAGTGAGCAAGCTTTCCAAGCCTTAAAGAAATACCTAAAAAGCCCACAACTGTTAGTCAAGCCGGATCCCGGAGAGGAACTTCAAATCTACCTGGCCGGATCCCGGAGAGGAACTGCAAATCTACCTGGCCGTCTCAGAAACTGCAATAAGTGGAGCTTTGGCCAAGGAGTGTGGTGACGGGATTCAAAGGCCCATATACTCTGTGACTCATGCTTTAACCAAGTCAAAAAAATATTATATTCTCCTGGAAAAGCTCGTCTATGCTCTGGTGACCTCGGCGAGGAAGCTCCATCCCTTTTTTCAAGCACATTCAATAACAGTGGTGACGGACCAACCTCTCCGCCAATTCCTACAAAGACTAGATGTATATGGGAGGCTAGTCTTATGGGCCCTAGAGCTCACTCAGTTCGACTTAAAGTATAAGCGTAGGACCACGATTAAAGCGCAGGCTTTGGCAGACTTCGTTGCCGAATTTTCAGCACTCCCCGGCCAAGTAAACCCTGTAGCATCAAATATGGTCCCAGAGAAAATTTCCGAGATCGATAATTGGCCAGAAGATTGCAAGCGTTGGACCCTCTATACAGATGGAGCATCTGGGCAAGCTAAGGGAGGAGCTGGTGTGGTCTTAATAGACCCAGAGGGGACTAAATTCTGTCACTGCTTCAGATTCGAATTCAAAGCCACTAATAATGAAGCGAAATACGAAGCCCTGCTAGCTGGAATGAAAGTAGCCATCGAACAGGAGGCTGACTACCTGCAGATCAAAAGCGATTCATTACTTGTAGTCAACCAGGTGTCTAGGGTATACCAGGCAAAGGGAGATAACATGGCCGCTTACCTAAAGCTAGCTCAGTCGCTTAAAAATAAATTTCGGGGATTCAAGATTGATCAAGTGCCTCGACACCAAAACCACCGCGCGGATGTTGTAGCCAAGATAGCCGCAAATGGAGGTCAATCCTTACCGGGAGGAGTTTCCCTCTAAGTGATCTCCTAACCAAACATAGCTGCAAGTAAGGAAATCTTTTCCCTGGATCGTCAGCTTTGCCGGATGGACCTTATCGTTGCCTACCTCCAAGAGGGAAAGCTTCCCGAGAAGCCTGATTAATCCTGAAGAATTAAAAGGCTCTCTGTCCCATATTTCCTTGTAGATGGGTACCTCTACAGGAGAGGTAGATCCCTCCCCCTACTTCGGTTTTTACATCCTGATGACTCTAAATGGGCGCTAAGAGAGGTTCATTCTGAGGATTGCGGGAACCACATCGGTGGAGAAGCTTTAGCGTATTAAGTGCTCGGTATGGGGTACTACTGGCTGACCATCCACCAAGACGCAAGAAGCTTTGTACGATCTTGCGAGCCATGTCAAAGGACTTCGAACTTGAACCATTTACCACCAGAGCAACTGTCCTCTCTCAGTTCACCCTACCCTTTTTCCATATGGGGGATCGACCTAATTGGACCACTTCCCACCGCTCCTGGAAAGGTTAAATATGCTATCGTGGCTATAGATTATTTCACAAGATGGGTTGAGGCGGGGCCTCTTTCTAGAATATCAGAAAAGAATAAGACCAAGTTCATTAAAACCAACGTGGTATGTAGATTCGGGACCCCTCTCATCATTATAGCCGACCTGGGCAAGCAGTTCGACAACGCCCGATTCAAAGACTTCTGCAAAGGATTGGGAATCGACCTCAGGCTCACTTCAGTAGCCCATCCTCAGACCAACGGGCTAGTGGAATCCACCAACAAGACTATCAAGAAACTTCTGAAGAAGAAACTACAGCAAAAAAAAGGCAAATGGGCCGAAGAACTGCCCGAGGTCCTCTAGGCATATCGAACTACAAAGAGGACAACTACCGAGGAGACACCTTACTCCTTGGCTTTCGGAGTTGAAGCGGTCCTCCCCATCGAGCTTAAATTTACCTCATTTATGGTGCAGCATTTTGAACCCGAAATCACCGACGTTAAGCTCCGAGCTGACCTAGACCTCCTAGAAGAGAAATAAGACCGGGTAGCTGAGAAAGTAGCGATCTACCAGAGCAAGATCTCTAGGTATTTCAAGCGAAAGGTCAGAGCCCGAAATTTCAAAGAAAGGGATCTTGTGCTATGGAAAGTGACCTCGAATACTCAGAAACGGTCGGATGGAGTCCTAGGCCTCAAATGGGAAGGGCCATACTTGATAAAGGTAGTTGCTCCCAATGGAGCCTACAAGCTTGAAGACATGGATGGATGACCCATTAACCACACCTGGAACACAGATCATTTGAGGAAATTCTAACCCTAAGCAAAGAGCTGTCAAGCAGATTACCCCCATTTAGGTTTCAATAAAATCCATAAAAACGATGTACTACACCTCGATCATCAATAAAGTATGTGTTTTTTCTTTATCTCTGATTATGTTCAACCTTAGTATCTATATATTCGAATGGAAAATTCGACATCATCACCTCAAGACCAGAGGTGAGCCTGGGAAACCCCCTCTTTGCCTCTGATACCTTGGTCGGGAACCACCCCCGGCCAAGAAGGGTCCAAGCTTAAGATCATAGTTGCTAACAGGACCTCGAGACCAGGGACTAGCCGGGGAGGCCCCCTCATTACCCTTAATGCCTTGGTTGGGCTACCACCCCTAAGAAGGGTCTGGGTGTAAGAGCATAGTTGCCATCCAGACATCGAGATAGGGAAATAGCTAAACAGCCCTCCTGATGCCTTGGTCGGGTTACCACCCCTAAGAAGGGTCTGAGTGAAAGAGCATAATTGCCATCCAGACCTCGAGACCAGGAAGTAGCTAGACAGCCCTCCTGATGCCTTGGTCGGGCGACCACCCCTAAGAAGGGTCCGAGTGTAAGAGCATAGTTGCCATCCAGACTTCGAGATCGGGAAATAGTTAGACAGCCCCCATGATGCCTCTATCAAGCTACCTCTTCGAGATTAGAAAATAGCTAGACAGCCCCACTGATTCCTTGATCGGGCTACCTCTCCTGAAACGGATTTAAATATAAATACTTGTTTCGTTTGCAGGATTAATATCATCTCGATAAGAGTTCCCTAAGAAGCCAGATTAAAGTATGAACCAATCATCATCAAAGATGCAGGTTTGACTCGTGGTCAGGATCAGAAATAAAACAAGGAGTTCTACATCAAGATGGAAGCTCGTTATCGGGAATAGTCAAAACAAATGCGAAGGAAATCATAACTAAACCTTTATTAACCATAAGGGAGCCTATCCCCTGGTAAAGGCTACATGTCATTAAACAGGGAGCCCAAACCCCAGTTTCGGGCTACATGAAAAAGAAAAAAAGATCGACTAAACTAATCATGAGTAAAGCTGGGTGCCCACCCCCTTTTCCGGGCAATCAAAGCAAATCATGAACTGGTAGCTTCAAAGCCCTCTTGATTTCCCCTCGCTACTCCTCATCCCTCATGTTGATCCCCGCCATCGACTTCTCCTTCAGGTGGTTGCCCGTCCTGGTTACCCTCGCCAGTTGTCACTCCCTCCAGAGGTTCCTCCCACTGATCAGCTGGATCCTCCTCCAAGACTTCGTTAATCACTGCCATGACCTCAGGATGGATAGCCGCATCAAGAAGAGCAGCCATGGACCCCGTCTGGCTCTTGTCAACCTCCAACTCCATTCCAGAGGATCCCTCAGGAAAGCTCTTTGTTCCTTCCTCAGATTTTGGGTGATCTCCTTTGGACTGCGCGGACAAAACCTTAATTGAAGACTCCCCAGGACCTGAAGTAATAAAGACTGGAGAAGGAAGATGAGGGTCTTCCTGGATGAGCTGTTTTCCAGTACCTGCCTCGTTAGGAGGAACCACTTCGCCATCTTCAGGGCGAGATAGTTCAGCAGCTTTGGTCATTATCTCATCTCTATCCCAACCGACAATGGAGGATAGATCAAAGGGAAGAGGGAGAGCTTCTACAACCTGAAAGGAAGCATAGAAATATCCATCACTAAAGGAGGTCTCCGCATTAACCTGCAGCTTGGCCATCTTAGCAATCAAATCCTGATTCTCGACGTCGAACCTCTTAGCTTCGGTTTTCCAAGTGTCCCTCTGCTTGGCCTTCCGGGTAGACTGGAGAATTTCTTGATCAAATGACAGCTTCGTCCACTCATAATCACAGCGAAGCTCTATCAGCTCGGTCTCCATCTTTCCATGGCAGGAGGTTATCTCTTCCACTAATGTTTGAGCCCGCTTGAGTAAACCCACGGTTCTCTCGGCTTCGGCTTCGGCTTCAGCTTTGGCAGCCCGATCATGAAGGAGGGCTACCTGGTGACCCATAGCCTAGTTAAACTTGAAGGCCTATGAGATACAAAGCCAAGGTTAGAAACTGATTAAGTTGGCAGTCTCAGAAGTAGTACAGAGAAAGAACAATTACCTCGGCTAAGACAGCAGACCCCTTGGTGAGCAAGACATTAACGGGCATCGAGGCCATCCCAGAGAGCCCGTCATCCGGGAAGGATGTGATGAATTGTTTCAAGACCTCATCCTGCCCTGTCGAGCTCGATTGAGAGCAAGAGCAACTAGGGGGAATCCTTGCGACACCCGCTTCAAAGTTCTCCGAAGCTTAGGGGTTTGGGATCGCAGAGGCATCAGGTGGATAAGTAGATGGGGCAACAGTAGCAGCAGAGGGAGCGAAAGAAGCATGAGTAGTAACACCAACTGCCCGAGAAATAGAAGCCCCTCTGTTTATCGCTTTGGAAGCCCACGATGCAAAGGTAGCCATCTTGGATTTTGCCTTGGAGGGCAATGGAGTAGGAGCAGGCGTAATCCCGGCCGAAATAATCAGCCATTCCTTCTCCGAGGTGGTAGGAGAAGCCCCCCGCGTCAGTAGGATGGATAGGGGAGGAGTGCGAGCTTGCTGAAGCTGCTGAGCTTGACGAGAAGCTGGCTTAACAACAAAAACTATAAGTAAACGAAACAAAAGGGGAACGTCGGAATTGAGCTGGTCAACAAGACAAAGCAAGACGATTCAGTGTTACTTAGGAGGAATAGCATCGGAGATCCACAGTTATTGATTCGCCCTGCGGAGATAAAAGGCTTCTACAGTTGGGTACTTTAGGTTCAAGTAGTTCTTGGCCAGAATAGCCTTCAAAACAGCTTTAGACTCAGATGGTAGGGAATCTCAGTCCCACGACGGTTTGTCGCTGAAAACTATGGGGACCTCGAACTCATGGCCCCCAATAAAAATCGAGCTCCCCCAGTCGCCCCCTGCCAAGATCCACTCTTCTTTCCAGGTGGGATCTTTCTTAAAATCCCCAGGAATGATAAAGTTGAGCTTGTTCTTGGCTTTTGCATAGAACTGACCTCGGAGAGCCCTGGAGAGGCTCCCGATTTGAAAAAGGTAAGCCAGCTCCTCTTCTCTGGGCTCCCTCATCACATTGCTCAGCTGGCATTGCTCCCTCCACAGCACGAGGAAGCCAATCAAATGCCTTCAGAAGCCAGGCGTTAACTGGATAGGGGCGAGTTGGATGGCGTTGAGAGCTCATCGAAGGGTAGGATGAAGAGGAAGCCTGACCCCGTTCTCGAGAGCCGCCACATGAATCGAAAGCTCGCCATTTGAGGGATTGAAAAACTCATAGCCTTTAGGAGGAACCAAGATAGAAACACTATCAGGGATGCCGTACTTAGACCTCAAACGGTCAATCGAGCTCGGATCAACAATAGAATCAGGGACAACCCTAAAGTCGTAAGGGGCAAGCCTCTCCAAAGGGGGACCGGTAGCAGGGACTTAACGCTCCCCCGTAGCGACGTTATCAACCTCTCTATTAGAATCTTCGTCAACTAAATCCAGAGGATGGTCGGGATGATTAGAAAACCCGGTCCCAATGAACACGTTCCTGTTCGACTACCGATATTGCGGATTTGGCAGAGAGTCATCGCTATCTAGGCTCATTCATGCCCGTTTTCCATGGAAGAGGCGGATGACCTCCTTGCCGTCAACAGTAGAGTCAACAGAGTCGTGACTGGCTTTCGACATGATGGAATGAAGGTGGTGAGGATGAAGAACGAGAAAAGAGATGTGCTTGAGAGAAGGCTTTTCTTGGGAAAATTTGAAATTTGAAAGGTTTGAGGAAGGCATTGGAATAACCAAGTAAAAATAGGCAATAGAGCAGCAGCATGGGCCGTCAAAATTTTCGGTTAAGATCACCTCGAATTGCGGGAACTGTAGTAATGCAGCAGGATTAACTTGGGAATAAACCGGTCAGCTCTCGCCACGTCACTCATGCAATTAATGGGAAGATTTCCCCCAATATTCTTGTAATGGTAAAGAAGGAAAAATTCTCCAAATAAAACAGAAAATCTGACTCCAACCCCAATCTCAATCAGCGGCGTTCAAGTCAGAGGGGACTTTTGTTAATAGCCAAATTTGGCTAGGAACCAAAGGGAAATTTTTTTCACCCTCCTAGTCTAACTCCAGGCCCGAGGTCATCCACTAGGAGATCATGCTTCCCAAAGCGTAGCTACGATACCACCCCACAGAAATAAAGGAGAGCTCCAGAAACACCCAGAGTAGAGCCAGACATGATCAGATCGAGCCCGCGTCGCCGAACCTGAAATCAGAGAGCTCCCCCGGGATCGAGATTACCTCGCAACCTCTCCAGGGGGCCACATCAAGCTCCCTAAACCCCGCTGTCATAGAAGAGTGTCCGCAGGGGGCCACATCAAGCTCCAAGAAATCAAGGGAGGTCAGACCGAGCTCCCAGCTAGGTTAAGCACCTGAATAATGGAACCAAGACACTGATCTACCTCACTATCTGATCTACCTCACCATACATGCCATATTCAATGACCTCTATGAAGGATCATGCTGTGAAGATACGAAGATACACTAGATCATATCTGGAAACATTACGTACGTACAGAACAAGTAATAGAGTCCAAAGAGGAAACAAATTGATCTCCACCAAGATATTCTCAATTCGGCTATTAACTCAAATTCAATGACATTTAAACGAGAAATCCCGCCCGATAAGGAGGGGAGAGACTGAGAAAATCAAGGGGAGAATCATTTGATTTATCCTACAAAACTATGTATAAATAGAAAGAAAGGAAAAGAGAAGAGGAGATTACTTTTCGACAGGCATACGACAACAACCCTACTACACCCTAGAGAGATTAAGAGCGATTGAGAGATATTTGTAAACGATACACCATTGATAAGAATAAAGAAAACATTTTCATTCGTTTTTGTTCATTCTCTTTAGATGGTACTGATATGAGTATTTTTTTTGTCATTTTTAACTAGCACTGACTAGAATACATTCTACCTTGACCACCACTTTCGTGGTAGTGCTTTTGAGGGTGTTAATTAAGATTTCTCACCTTAAGTAAAATTTCAGTTAACAACAACAAAAACTATAAGTAAATGAGACAAAAGGGGAACGTCAGAATTGAGCTGGTAAACGAAACAAAGCAAGACGACTCAGTGTTACTTACGAGGAATAGCATCGGAGATCCGCAGGTATTGATTCACCCTGTGAGGATCGAAGGCTTCTGCAGTTGGGTAATTCAGGTTCAAATAGTTCCTGGCCAGAATAGCCTTCAAAACAGCTTCAGACTCAGGTGGAAGTGAATCTCGATCCCACAATGGTTTGTCACTGAAAACTGTAGGGACCTCGAATTCATGCCCTCTATAAAAAATCGAGCTCCCCCAGTCACCCCTTGCCAAGATCCACTCTTCCTTCCAACGGGATCTTTCTTCGAAGCCCCAGGAATGATAAAATTGAGCTTGGTCTTGACTTTTTCATAGAACTGACCCTAGGGAACGCCGGAGAGGCTCCCGATTTGAAGAAGGTAGGCCAGCTCCTCTGCTCCAGGATCTCTCATCATATTGCTCAGCTGGCATTGTTCCCTCCACAGCACTAGGAAACTGATCAAATGCCTCTGGAAGCCAGGCGACAACTGGAGAGGAGCAAGGTGGATGGCGTTCAGAGCGCGTCGAAGGGTAGGATGAAGGGGGAGCCTGATGCCATTCTTGAGAGCCACCACATGAATTGGAAGCACGCCGTCGGAGGGATCAAAGAATTCGTAACCCTTAGGAGGCACCGAGATAGAAACACTGTCAGGAATGTTGTACTTGGACCTCAGATGATCAATCGAGTTTAGATCAACGGTAGGGTCAAGGACAACCCGTAAGTCATAGGGAGGAAGCCTCTCCGAAAGAAGACCAGTAGCCGGGACTTGACTCTCTCCCGCGGTGTCGCCACCAACCTCTCTATTAGAATCTTCGTCGACTAAATCCAGAGGATGGTCGGGATGATTAGAAAACCCGGTCCCAATGGACATGTTCTTGTTCGACCGCCGACATTACGGATTTGGTGGAGATTCATCGCTATCTAGGCTCTTTCATGCCCGTTTCCATGGGCAAGGCTGATAACCTCCTCGCCGTCGACAATGGAGTCAACGGAGTCATGACTGGCTTTTGACATGATGGAATGAAGTCGATAAGGATGAAAAACGAGGAACAAGATGTGCTTGAGAGAAGGGTTTTTCTTGGGAAATTTTGAAATTTGAAAGGTATGAGAAAGGCATTGGAGTAACCAAGTATAAATAGGCAATAGAGCAGCAGTATGGGCCGTCGAAATTTTCGGTTAAGATCACCTCGAATCGTGGTAACCGCAGTAACGCAGCCGGATTAACTTGGTAATAAACCGGTCAGCTCTGGCCACGTCACTCGTGCAATTAATGGGAAGCTTTCCCCCAAGATTCTTGTAACGGTAAAGAAGGAGAAATTCCCCAAATAAAATAGGAAATCTGACTCCAACCCCAAACTCAATCACCGGCGTTCAAGTCAGAGGCGACTTCTGTTAATAGCCAAATTTGGCTAGGGACCAAAGGGAAATTTTCCACCCTCCAAGTCTGACCCTAGGCCGAGGTTATCCACCTGGGGACCACGTTTCCCAAGGTCGAGCTGCGGTACCACCCCATAGAAATAAAAGGCGAGCTCCCGAAACACCCGGGATAGAACCCGGCGCGATCAGGTCGAGCCCGCGCCACCAAACCAGGAACCAGGAAGCTCCCCGAGGTCGAGACTACCTCGCAACCTCTCCAGAAGGTCGCTAAAACCCCACTGTCATAGAGGAGTATCCGCGGGGGGCTGCATCAAGCTCCAACAGATCAAGGGAGGTCAGGCAGAGCTCCTAGATAGACTAAGCTCCTGAATACCGGAGCCAAGAAACTGATCTACCTCGCTATCTGATCTACCTAGCCATACGAGACAGTGCATACCATATTCAACGACCTTTATGATGGATCATGCTGTGAAGATACGAAGATACACTGGATCATATCTGGAAACATTACGCACGTGCAGAGTAAGTAATGGAGTCTAAAGAGGAAACAAACTGATCTCCACCAAGATATTCTCAACTCAGCTATTAACGCAAAGTCAATGGCATTTAAGTGAGAAATCCCGTCCGATAAGGAGGGAAGGGACTGAGAAAATCAAGGGGAAAATCAGTTGGTTTAACCTACCAAAACTATGTATAAATAGAAATAAGACAGAAAGAGAAAGAGACTACTTTTCGACAGACATACGACAACAACCCTATTACACCCTAGAGAAATTGAGAGTGTTTGAGAGACATTTGTACATGATATATCACTAATAATAAGAAGATTTCCATTCTTTTCTTTTTGGTATTAATACTAGTATTCCTTATCATTTGAGCAAGCACTGTTTAGAATACATTTGACCTTGGCCACCACCTCTGTGGTAGTAGTCTTGAGGGTGTTAGTTGAGATTTCTCATTCCGAGCAAATTTTCCATTAACATAAAGAAAAGAAAAAAGGAAAAAGAAAGAAAAAGAAAAAGAAAAAGAAAAAGAAAAAGAAAAAGACCCTTGTGAAACAATTGTAAAGTACTCAAAATGTGGAGTACAAATTTGTAGCACAAATGTGTATGTAAGTGAATGCCTAGTCACTAGAATGTAATTGATGTTTAAAAGAGCTTTTTATGGGGTGTGTAAGTACATTTAAACATGATTGGTGATCTTTGAACTCTTATTTTCTCCTATTTTCTTTGTACACCACATCTAACCCCATGGCCTCATTACAACCAAAGGGAAAGACATGTTTGCTCTATGATATATCTTGATTGGGAATGTTTGGTGATGCTCGATCTTCCATATTCATGGCATAGTGAATCTTTCTTAGGCTAGTTCACCGACAAATTAGTGGCCTTTCATTGATAAATGTATGCAATGCATTAGATTCCTATGCATAATTCTATCTTTGCATACCTTGCATGAGAGTGAACTTATGACTCAAAGTGGAAAAATAAGAGTGGATCCAGGTGAGGATTAGAGCTGAAGTGAATTATGCTCAGGGTGTGAGAGTTAGTAGCACCCAATATGAGAGCATTCTTAGGTGTGAGATTCGAGATAGTGCGAGTTTCCCTCTAGTGCCTTCGAGTTGTTTTAGAATGTTTTGCATATGTCTACTTCTCTGTATCACACATCCTTACATCTCATCACTGATTGGACATGCGACAGTTTGAATTGTTTGTTTTTTAGTATAAGAATTTTTAAATAGAGTCATGTTTATTATGTCATGTATTTTTGTTATTTGTTTTGAGTTTGCTCAAGGACGAGCAAATGTTTGGTTTGGGTGTATTTGATTGAGCCAAAATTGTTAAATATTTTGGCCCTCATTCCTTATCTCTTGTCTTGTTTTCGAGCGAGTTTTCGTGCCTTATGAGGTTCTTTTATCTTATTTGCAGGCATTAGATGTAATTCAAACCGTGGAGAAAAAGATGGAGAATTCAGAAGCAAAACCAGACAATTTATGCAAGAAGAAAGGAAGAAGTGTGCTGGTGTGTGTGCTGGTACCCTTACCAGAGCACCACCCACACAGTCTTTGTTTTATACCTTTGCTGGTCACACCAGCAAACCTACCCATGAACCAGAGGTCAAAAATCTTCCCAAATTATCAAAGTGCCCAGTTCGCTGGTACTACGCGGGTACAAACTAGCGTCGTCACCAGCGAACTGAAGATGGAAGCTGCTAAAGAGGATGTGTGTGGGTAACTGCACTGGTCCTTATCTGTGCACTGCGTGCAATCTGACGACCACATCAGCATTCAGACCTATTTTTGGGAAAGCTATATAAGGAATCACTTCTTATTTTCAAACACACGCCCACACACCATCTTACATCACATTTTCTCTCTCTATATCTAGGAATCATACTCTTCCTTCACACCCAAAACCCACACATCACTTAGTGATTTTCTACTCAATAAAGGAAGCAAGGAGATCAATTTAAAGCTTAAAGTATAAGGATTCTTCCATGGGTTTTCTTCTATCCTTTACTTCTTGCTTATTTCTTGTAATAGACATAAGTAGCTAAATCCCCACTAAAGAGTTGATGTGATTCATATGTGAATTATGGGTATTTTAATGAACTCTAATCTTTTATATTATTCTATCAAATATGTTTCTTTTTTTGGGTAAGTAAATAGTATCATAGAATGAGAAAAAGAATGTACAAATACAAGGGACAAACCCTAGGAAACAAAGCAAGAGCTTAACAAAGGGTCAAAAAAGCTCAACACACGAGCAAACAAGAAAGCGAGAGCTAGACAAGGGCTCAAAAAAAGTACAACAAGAGCAAAGCTTAAATCAATTAGCTTTGACATTCCAATTCAAAGCTGTAAGAGGGTGATCTTTGAGATTGGTAGACAATAGCCGGTAGCGAATGGTGTCAATAATGGAGCGCGCAACAACCGAGCTAGTCTTTGGGTGCCTTCAAAAATACGCCAATTACGCTCTCTCCAAATGTGATAAACAGCAGCCCCAAGACAAAGCTTCTTAGCCACAATAATAGAAGTGTTCCCTCTCCAATAGGTGGACGCCCAAACAATAAAATCATTCTAGCAAAAACCATTCCAAGGAGACCCATAATAGTTCAGAAATTGAGTCCAAATGGATCTACTGAATAAACACTCAAAGAACAGGTGAGCATGAGACTTGAGATGGGAGTTGCAAAGAACACAAGTACTAACAGCCCTAGGGTCATACTTATGAATGTGGTCCCAGATGGAGAGCATACCTCTAACAGCCATCCAAAGGATGAAACTCGTTCTTGGAATGTTTTGAGGAAACCAAACCAGCTTGAACCAAGGAACAAGAGGGTGAGGGGCACTAAAAGAAGCCAAAGCAGAAGAGGCAGAGTAAATACCATTGGAAGAAGGGAGCCATCGAATACTATCCTCTATATTGGAGTTAGGATTGTAAGAAGACATCCGACTTCTAATTTTGACAAGATTAATGGATATAGCAGCTGGCCAACTCCAAGAATCACCAAGAATAATGGCATTAACCATTACGTTGAGAGGGAGGCCAGAGTCATAAACCCCCTAGGGGCTTCATTTTGAAAGGAGAGGACCATCCGGATGCTAATTATAAAACCATAAGGAAGTACTAGACCCATTGCCAATGAAGTGCTGAATTAAAGGACGAGCAATTGGCCGAAGATGGAGGAGTTTCCTCCAATTCCCAGAGCATGAATAAAGAGCTTTAGCCTCCCAAAGGTTAGAGCCTTTGAGGTGATAGGCTTTGATCCAAAAAGACCAGAGGTTATTTGTACCATAAATCACAATCCAAAGATGCCTAATCATCAGGGTCTTGTTCCAAGAGGAGAGATCCTTGATTCCTAGACCACCCTCTTTCTTAGAGAGACAAATATCAGACCAAGAAATTTTCACACCCTTACTATCACCTTCAACTCCTTTCCATAAGAAACTTCTGAATTTCTGTTCTATAATCTTCAAAATCTTGATAGGAAGGCAAAGATAACTAGCCCAAAAGATTTGTAAACTCAACAAAACCGATATAATGAGCTGCAAGCGACCAGCATAAGAAAGGCCGCGGTTCAACCAAGAAGTAAGTCTGCCCGAAACTTTGTCCACAAGAGGGGAGCAATCATGAAGACAAAGTTTAGTAGAGATGATAGGGATACCTAGATGGCAAATGGGGAGAGAACCGACTGTGTAACCAAAGAGGTTAATGAGCTGCTGATTAGTTGTAGAGGATAAACCCGAAGTAAAGATGTTGCTCTTGACTTGATTAGCAAGGAGGCCCGAAAGCAAGGAGAACTCATCAAGGGCAGCCTTAAGGACTAGAGCTGAAGAAGGTGAGCCATGGCATAGCATAATAAGGTCATCAGCAAAACAAAGGTGGGAAAGCTTTATCTTGTCACACTTCCAATGAAACTTGAAGCTAGGAGAGTCCGCAATGCGCTTGGTTAGAATTTTAGATAGAACTTCCATAGCTATTACAAAGAGGTATGAGGACATAGGATCCCCTTGCCGAAGACCCCTTTGTTCGGAGAAAAAACCAGCTAGCTCACCATTGAAGGAGATAGAGAACTTGGGGGTAGTAAGGCAAGCTTTGATCCACGTAATAATCTTAGGAGGAAAGTGAAAAGCAGCGAGGGTTTCAAGCAAGAAGCCCCAATCAACTATGCTAAAAGCCTTCATCAAATCTACTTTTAGAGCCAACCTAGGGAAGCCAATATCCTTATGATAATTCCTCATAAGTTCTTGCACAAGAAGGGTGTTGTCCCCTATACTCCTACCAGCCAGAAAAGCTGATTGGGAATGGCTGATAATAACCGGGAGACAAGGTTTGATCCTATTGGCAATGATCTTGGCAATGATCTTATAGAGAGTGTTGCAACAAGATATAGGTCTAAAGTCTTTCCTCTTAGAAGGATTAGGGACTTTAGGGACCAAAGCAAGAATCGTAGCATTCAGCTCTTTGAGAAGATGACCAGACCTAAAGAATTCTTGGATAGCATTAATCACGTCTTCACCAACAATGTCCCAAGTTTTCTTGAAAGAATGAGCGTTGAAGCCATCCGGACCAGGTGCCTTGTTAGGGTGGAGAGAGAAGCAAACCTCTCGAATCTCATCATTAGTGACATCTCTATCCATTGAATCAGCTTGATCATTGGAGATGACATTATCAATAATATTGCTCAACGTACCAATACCATGTCTAACAGGCATAGAGTAACCAAGAATATTTTGAAAATGATGGATAGCTTTATTCTTGACTGAAATGTCACCTTCAATCAAGGAGCCATCATCACCAGTAATAGAGTGGATCTTGCAGCTATTGCGTCTACCATTGATGGCTTTGAAAAAGTAGGAGGAGTTGCGGTCACCAGCCTTGAGCCATTGGATTCTAGATTTTTGCCTAAGAAGATCCTCCTCGGCTTGAAGTGACAAAGTATACTCATTTATAAGCTCCTTTTCTCGCATTCTAAGGTTAGCATAAAGGGGCTGAATATCAAGAAGGAGTTGACAAGCATCTAAGGCTGCTTTAGCTTCAATCGATTTTGTTGCCACATCCCCCACATTGTCATTGTTAAGGGTCTTTAAGGCATTCTTCAAATTGCGAAGCTTAGAGCAAAGCTTGAACTGCATCGTGCCATGAACTTGCTCTTGCCAAACACTCTCAACCAAGGGGAGGAAGTCCTCTCTATCCATTAGAAAATTGAAGAACTTTAAAAGGCAGTTATTCTTATTACCTGGCAACCCGAGCTTCACCACGGATGGGCAATGGTCTAAAATGCTAGGAGGAAGGAAACTTGCTTCTGAATGCTCAAACTTGACAAGCCATTCATTGTTGACAAGAACTATATCCAATTTTTTAGAGATGCAACCATTGCTTCTCTTGTTGCACCAAGTGTGAAGAAAACCCGAGACACGAAGATCATCAAGCTCCGAAGCTTAAAGACATTCATCAAAATCTTCCATAGCAACGGTAATTCTGGAGCAGCCCCCAATTGACTCATCAACCCTCCGACAAACATTAAAATCAGCCCGGACAATCCAAGGGGAACCTTGCTGATTTATACACAAACTTTCCCAAAGAGCCCTTCTTGATATGTCCTCATTAGAACCATAAACAAAGGAGATTCGAAACTGGTCATTAGTATCCATGATACAAGCATTACAATGAATAATCTGATCTGTTTCACTTATTTTAGTGATTTTGAGAATTCTAGGATCCCAACAAACCCAAATTCTTCCGAGACCATGACTATTATAATTGTCTAACATATCCCAATCCTTAATAAATGAATTGACAACAATAGGCTTATTGTTAAATCTCACTCTTATCTCAATTAAACAAACTAGACTAAGCTTATGACCAAGCAACATTTTCCTTACTTCTAATTGTTTAGGGGTAGCATTCGGGCCCCTAATGTTCCAGCAAGCTAAATCAATCATTAAGAGATTGAGAAGACTTCACCTTAGCTTGTGAGTTATTGTCCTTGCCTTTCTTGGCAGCCCTTTTCTTCTTCTACTTCTTCTTGTTACTAGAGGACTCTGAACGGCTGGAAATCCCAATGATAGGAACCCT
This sequence comes from Dipteronia sinensis, assembly GCA_033220585.1. NCBI lineage: Eukaryota > Viridiplantae > Streptophyta > Magnoliopsida > Sapindales > Sapindaceae > Dipteronia > Dipteronia sinensis. The sequence continues at coordinate 58,425,516 of CM065636.1, read as the reverse complement.
ATCAATGTTCTTGATCCTTGAGAGCCATAGGGAATGATCCGGAGAGGCAGTGGTAGGAGAGTTATCAACACTACAATCAATAACATTCTCCTTAGAGGGGGCATTGAATCCAATCTCATCAAGAGCAGAGAACTTGTTAGAGATATCAACAATACTCTCCTTAGAAAGGTCATTGCACTGAATCTTGATAGGCAAGTTGGTAGGACACAAATAAGGCTCAATTTCAGAATTAATAGCAGAGATGACTTCATCAAGAGGGAGAGGCTCCAAATTCATACAAGGTAAGGGAATCTGGGTTGCAACACCCTTAGTAACTCTCCTCCATTCTTGCTTAGGTTTGGGATCAAAATCCATAATAGATGGAGGATGCAAAGGCTTTAGTTTTGGGCAAGTAGTAATAGAGTGGCCAAAGGACTTGCATTCAGTACATATTTTCGGTTTCCATTGGTATTCAACCAGAATTTCAACACTTTCACCAAGATTAGGTCCCGAATTGTCACCCATAAATAGCTCAAAGGAATCAACCAACTCATAAGTGGCATCAATTTCAATACAAACTCTAGCATATGAAATTCTCTTCATAGATTCAGTTATGGAATCAGCATATAGGGGCTTTCCAACTGCATTAGCAATGTGGATCAATCCCTCTTCATTCCAATATTCATGGGGAATGTTGAATAGCTTAACCCAAACTGGGATTTTTGAATAGGTTTCTTCAGTTAAAATGAGCCTAGGATGCCATTTCTTAAGAATCACCATCCTTCCAGCAAATAACCATGGACCGGATTCTAACACATTAGAACAAGCTTTGTCATCTGAAAACTTGGAAAAGAAAAACCCTTTATCATTAGCTAAGACTTCTTGCAGGCCACGATTACCCCACAAACGCATTGCAATGTTGTTAACTAGAGAAAATGAGAGCTTTTTCTCAATAAAATAACCCACCAAGCAGTTCTTCCATGCTTTAGAACCATCCTCCGTAACTTCCATGGGAGGGGAGACACACTTCCTATTTCCACTTTGAAAGAGCTGGTAGTATTTTAGGTTCATAGGTCTACTTGTGGGAATATCCATAAATGGACCATGGTGAGCACCTTTTAGCACATTACTATAGGAAACAGCACTATTTTTGGAAATTTTAGGGGGCATGTGACCTATAACATTGTTAGCATCTTTATTTACCAAAGAAGGAGTGACAAAGATACCTTTGGTATGGGGCAGCTCCGAATTCCTTAAAGAGGAGACCTCATCTAGCTAGACTATTTGACCTTCAAATTTTGCGGATAGACAGACTGCACCTTTAGAGGCAGGCTTTTCAACATTACCAAAAAAGGTAGAGAGGACAAGTTGTAGCTGGTCAGGTTTATGAGCACCAAGAGTTGATTTTTCAGACCTATTGCATTGATTCTCGGTCCCCTTCATCTTCCCCAAAACATTCTTGAGAGGTGCAACAGTGCTGGAATCTTCAAGACCTCTATTGTTGCCTAAATTGGCTGCAAAAGTTGAGGTTTGTGGGCAGCTTGATAGGACCCCTTTAGCTTCAGCAACAACAGCTCCGTTGAGAGCACTATGACCATTTCTTATGTTGATGGCTATATTTAAAATGATCTTGGGGTATGCTTGGGCAGTGTTCTCCTTTGCTAGCCATATTATTGCACTTAATAGAGTCATTAGCCTTTAAAAAGGAAATAACATCAGCTAAGAAAACTTTGTGAGGAGAGGGAAGATGGCAGTCTTTCATGGAAGGGATGGGAGGAAGAACACTAGAAATGGAGGAAGAAAGCGTTTCCGGAAAGGGTGGATGAGAACCAAGGCAAGGATGGGATAAGTGTTTAGGGGAGGGATCCATGGATGGAGAAGAATCCATCATGAAAAATGGGCTGGTAAAGGGTGAGGGCAGCAAGAATTTCTAGAGAGAATGAGGAGCATCTCTCTCTACACATTCAATTCCACAATTCAATCTCATAAATGAATTGGGAGTTCTATGTTTTACTTGATTTCAAAGATAATTTATGTAGATTGTACAATCCTCTCTTTGCAAATTGTTTGAGAAATTATTTGAGTAGAGAATGAGGTATACACTCTATTTGATGCTCTTACGCTCAATTGAATGGAAGGATTGAACAAGAGTACCCTCCTCAAGTGAAATCTGGATGTATTAATCTCAATCTCTATCTAATCTTAAATGGGTAATCAATACTATACACTCTAGGTTGGTTGCTTGTGAGAGATTAAGCATCAATTCTATATACTCTATGATTGGTGATTTTATAAAGAGATTAATCCATTATTTTGATATGTGCACATTCATGAACAGTCACTTATTGGTGGCTAACACTATACACTCTAGATTGGAAACTCATAAGGGATATACAACCAAGCTATACACTCTAGGTTAGTTACATTCAGCTAATGTTCATTAATGAGAGTTCATCTTGCCAATTGTTTACTTTAATGGATCCATGAGTTCCTTAGTCATTTATCATCTATTTTTACCTACTATCTTAGTTGCATTTTAATTAGTTTTAATATAGTTTTCATAGTAGTTAATTCTCAATCAATAACCATTTCAATATATCTTTATTGCATTTAGTTCTAGAGTAAAATTTGGTCATAACTATATATCGATCTCTGTGGACGATACATTTACTTACCACACTACTTGTTTAATACATTGGAGTGCATAGTTGCTGTTTATATAATTTTTTTTTTGATA